>JBBPCZ010000136.1:1611548-1632637 GCA_037974445.1 Brycinus macrolepidotus | reverse complement strand
TGTGTGTGTGTGTGTGTGTGTGTGTGTGTGTGTGTGTGTGTGTGTGTGTGTGTGTGTGTGTGTGTGTGTGTAAACACCAAATGTAGTCGTTTGCTTCTTTCATTTTTCTCTGGAGCTACAAACTGTGTGGAGCTGTCACGAAGTATCTAATGAACTCACTGACCCGTTTTCTGACGCTGTGCTCCTGTGCAGGGGAAGGCCATTGGCGTGACCATCGGCTGCCTTCTGGGGATGTTTCCTCTCTTCTTCCTCAGTGATGAAGATGACGAGGAGGTGAAGGGTGCTCCCCTTACCCCCTCAGACTCCAAGTAATTTGTTACAATAGTGTGCAGTACAGAGCCCGTTTCACATGGTCTTTCCATCACATTCCCAAATATTTTTGAGAAAAATTCCACTCGGAAAAGTCTGTTTTGTTCTCTGATGGAACATTGAGTCTTTACAATTTGCATGAATTTGACTGAAGTGTCAGTCTCAGCTGGAAAAGATGGTAGTCTGTCGGTTATGAGAGACAAGACAAACCCATATAACACTTTAAGCAAGTGCAAAAATGGCCCTCAGCCAAATAAATAGCAATCCCATCCCTCCATTTACAATAGGAAAGAAGTACCTGCAAAAAAATACCTTTCAGGATTTGAAATGCTTTCTCTGTGGCGGCCCCTCAGTGGTACTTTTAGTTAGGGACCGTTGCATTGACTCCATACCTAGCTCTGTGGCTTTTTATTTTCTGTGTAAAATAGTTCAGTTGGGTGAAGGTACACATATGCTTCTTTCCTTTGGGAAAGTAAATATAATGTACCTTTAAAGCTCTTATAAGGTACACAGTTGGAGAGCAGAAAAAACACAAAAGTATGCAGAGAATGGCATTGTCAGGATTGTGACTTGGAATTAATCTTAATTGTTATGCAGTACCTACTATAAATTATCGTGGAAGTACAACAAAGCGAATATGTAAGTTATAGCTATAGGAGATTGAAGTGTAGACTCATGCAGGAGTCTAAAAAGGAAAGCAAGTTTTGTAGTAGTGCCTGTTTACGAACAAACAACACACGCGTCACACACACACACACACACACATATATATATATATGCATATATATACATATATATGCAGTTATTCATAAGCATACATATCAATATCAGATTTGATATTTAATATGCAGATTTTAAGCTTTGTGGGATTAACTTTTCTATCAGTACTCTGTCAGTGTTTAAGTAACGGTGCATTTACGTTGGTCTGGTGCAGCAGCGTACGTCATCATGCCCCCCGCCGTCAGCTGGCTGTATGTTGCCGTCAGCAAAGCCGTTCCTTGCGTTGTCCAATTAAAATTAAATATTCTTAAGCTGTTTTAAAAAGCAATAATGCGTGAGCTTTAAATAACCCAACAATAAATATAGAATTGTCATTAATTGGTCAGATTAATGTGCATAAAGTGAAGCTCTGCTCAAGATTTTGCACTGAATCACCTGAACTTGCCACACCTGACCCATCATGCACCGCATGGCTGAATGTGATGGATCCAAAGCTTTTCACTGGAAATGTGTGGAATTCGTCGCACGCCAGAATAATGAAACTTCACCGTAAGGCAGTAGGAGGGCAGGCTGTCGGGTGTCTGTAAGTAGAATTTTTATTTGAGGCAAAGTAAGATTTTGAGTTTGGTGGTGTCATATGCATATGCATTCTCCATTAGTGCAGCTGCAGTACCTGTGATGGTAATTTGTGCTGCAAATTTTAGTGAAAAACAAAATCATTTTATACTGAAATATGAGGTGCTGATGAACACACTGGAAAGTGTGTTACATTGAATTTAGTGGATTCAAATATTCATATCCTTTTCCACACGACTAACACAAATACAAGTGAACTGGAAGACAAAAATTTGCTTATTTAATGTATTCTATTCATGTTTGTATTCATAAAGAAACTTTAATGCACAACAGTGCAGTATGTGGTCTTATAAACACTAAAGTTTTACATAACAATACACTACATGTCCAAAAGTATGTAGACACCTGCTCATCCAGCATTTCTTCTCAAATCAAGGGTGGTAATAGGGGAGTGTGCCCCCCTTTGCTGCAATAACAGCACTTACTCTTCTGGAAGGGCTTTACACTAGATGTTAGAACATTGCATTCAACCACAAGGACATTAGTGAGGTCAGATACTGATGTTGGAGAATTTATTTCCACTGCTCCACAGCCATGTGCTGGGGGGCTTTATACCCCTCTATTCAGAACCTCCCCTTACATTGGTCAGTGCTTTTCTGTGGAGATTATACAGGCTGTAAAACTGTGTCAACAATGTGTTCACCTTAAAATATTCACTACTCAGTAGGGCTGTCTGGATACCTTTGGACATAAAGTGTACATAAATATGTTTTCCAGATACAGATTAGGCTCAGCCATATGACTCTATTTAAACTGCCTCTGAAATGGTCCTGATTTGTTTCTGGAAAACAGTCCTTCATGTTAGCACTGAATGATGTCATCTCATGGCTTTTTTATTTATGTATTTGACATCGACAATAATTCTCATAGCCTTTCTACATAGGTGATGCCCTGAAGTGCTGCATTTCCCAGCACAGACTGCTGCTAATCTTTATCTAAATTTCACTGCCGGTGGCAGTACCACGTGAAATCAGTTTTTAGAAAAGAATTAGAACTCGTCTGTGTGTGGAAAGCCCCCTCAGGCCCAAATGCAAGTGCCTCAGAATAGCTCATGATGTTGTGAGATATCTTTTACCATTTTCATTCATGTGGATGATATTTCAAGATTCTTGATGCTTCAGTTGGTGTCTGACACATGACTCTTGCTGGTCATCTGGTTCCATAGAAGGTCTTCCAGCATATCAGTTAACAGTCAGGTATCTGATTGTACTTTGTGGATACCTGCTGTATTTTATGGTCAGGTATCAGTATGTCCATGCTTTTAAGTCCATGTACCTAGAAGACCAGTGTTTGTTGTGTTACTATTTTAACCACAGTGAAATAAATTAACAAATTGAGAAAACTGTCTGAAAAACCATTCTGATTTTTCTTCAGACAGTCCTACGGGATGTGTCTTGTCTTCCAACCAAAGCTGGTTCCTGTCGGTCAGTCTGGGTCTCCAGTGGGTCAGTCTGCCCTCTTGAGATGGTTGAGTAGAAATTGTTCTTCTCAAAATACCACAAAAAGCATATTGAGACTTACTGTTATGTAATTTTTCACAGTAGCAGTAAATATCATATTGTCTGGTTCTAGTTTTAATTTAGTTGTATATTTGCTTTGCTGCATTTATTTATGACAGATTTTTCTACCTGTGCCCTTTGAGTTCCTCCCCAGAGTGGTTGATTGACAGCTCTTATATACATGATTCACCCAATAACACTGAAAAACAAGTAACCAGAAGCCAAGGGAAGTAAGATCAGAACAGTAGAACTGTGTAAATCCAGTGTGAGGGATGTTCTGCAAGCCTTTTATTCCATGGTCTGACACACACACACACACACACACACACACACCACCTTTTATTTAGGAGATAGTATAGTGAAAAGGTTGTCTGAAAATGTGTGTGTGTGTGTGTGTGTTCTGTGACTTTAATGACAGCATTAAAAAAGACATTTTTATACATTAGCATATATCTATTTATTAATTTGTCCAATTATTTAAACTTCTGGAATAATGTAAACTCATATTCACAAAAGGAAATAAATTGCTGATCATTTATCAATCATCATCATATCATCAATAAAATGAAACCAATGATAATTACAATAATAATCATATTTGAATATAATAATTGTCTTCTTAACAATATTAACATTCACAACATGTCTCCATACGCTGAGGTGTCCCACATTTTAAACACTGAGTATTTCCCTCCATTTGTAAGCATTTCTGTGGTTCTGTATAAATATGTACATTCCTACGCTCCTAAAGCCCGTAAGAAGGACAGGGTGTGTATGGCTTGTCCATGGCTATGGCTAAGTTTAAGGGTAGGATTCCCACGCTGGGGACGTTTCGCTCTTTAAGATTAGATACAAACTCTCATGACTTGAAAGAATAAATATAGCGCTACACAATGGGAGAAACGTTGCACTACCACTATCTTTCTTAGGAGGACTTTTATACACAAAAAGGTGGCTATAGGAAATCAGAAGGTTCTGCTTCTCTGTGCTGAGAAGGGTTCAGGCCAGTCTCGAATCGACCCCTGGCTCAATACATAGTGAAGTAGAATCTAGGGAACAAAAATGAGTGCCTTGATTATGTCACATTGGTGTCACTGGGACACTTAAGATCCCTTAAGGCCCCCCCAGAAAGTTACCCTAACCTTACCACCTACCCTAACCTCACACGCAGAAATAAACATACTGAATTCTTTCCTTTAAAAATGTATTTACATTTTTAAGTTACGAAATATAGTGTAACATTACAAAATAAATGGCCAAAACTTGACTTGAAACCATATGTCCTGTGAATTGTCCTTTTGGCCCTCTGCCCACAACAAAATTTGCTCTCCAAGACAAAAAGTTTGGGATCTATTGCTACGTTCATGAAAACTCCAAATTTTTGTAACTCTGAATCACCTAAAAGTGTGTCTAAGGTCAATAAAGAGCTCATTAGCCTTTGTTTAGCTGCTGTTTGTGTTGTGGTGGGGAGGCAGAGTGACTGTCATGTGCCACAGAGACTATGTGCTGTGCTCCTCCCCTGATAAGAGACAGCTGAAAGGTATTAGCTGAGGAGACAAAATGCTTTAAAAACAGCTCCCCAGCCAGACGAGAGTGATGATTATCAGGATAGAATATAAGCCGAAGAGATGAGGGACTGGGAGTGAGGCAGTGTTTTTGGTTTGTTTTGCCTTTGAGTTTCACTATAATTAACTCTGCCTTGCACTAATCTGTGCTAGTCTGTGTTTGTGTGTGTGTGTGTGTGTTCGGTTTCCCAGCCAGTGTGCTCGAGGCCTTCCCCGGGCCGGCGTGGCAATATATAGAAAACATTTACGGAGCTTCATTTATCTTAAAAGTGGATGGACTATGGCATGTTCATCTTTAAAATAACGCAGAAAAATAACATAAAAGCATGCAGTAGGACCACCAATCTTGCACAAAACTGCCTGACAATTTTCCTGTTATTCCTCTTGTGAAGCGCTATAAACAAGTAGCACTTGGATAGAAATAGAATAGAAACTTAAAAGTCTGTTTAAAAAGCCTAAAACATGCTCTTAATTCTTGTTCTCTGGGTGCAGACTAGTTGATGTTGCATCAAGGAGCTGGAACTCTCATCTCTAGGAAACGTGAAAGTCTGAGTGGGAGTTGTGAGTTGAAGCAACATTCACATGTATTTTTTTGTGGTCAGAAACTGTCCAGTTCTTCCTTTATCATGAATGCTAACTGATCAGGAGCTAACAAAAGGTTGACAGAATGTTACAAAGTTAAATGGCATCCATTTTTAATGTATATTTAACATTTAAGTATTTAATTAGCCAGTTTAATATTGTGGGATACACTCAATTAGTGAGGGCACTCATTCGTCCCCTACATTTTTAGGGTGTAGTGTGGGTTCCTCAGGGCACCATGTAACAAAACCCAATGAAAAATGGCCAAATACCCTTCTTAGTTTACTACCTATGGAGCACAGGGTCGATTTGGGACGTGGCCTTTGTTTTAACTCTTCATTCATGTGGCTCTTCGCTTGTATTCGAAGCGGCTGCTGCTCGGCTCCATGACAACAAAACAAGCCCATCCAGGCGACCCAGAACCAAAATCGTTTAGGCACGGGGATCGATTCGTTTCGATTTTCTTTTTTTTTGTCTTTTTTTTTTCTTTTCATAAATAGTATCTGAAGTGCAGACAAAATAAGTATCAATACTTTCAACCACAACGAAAAGAAGAATCATAAAAAATAAATAAATCAATAAATTAATAAATAAATCAATCAATAAATAAATAATTTAAAAAAAAAAAGCAACTGACTAAAAACCTACCAGCAAAAAACCAGCTAATGGTGTAATATGTGTAATCACCTATCGAACATCGAAGGAAGAATCATTAAAAACAATAGGACTTGGTAAAATGAATAAAACTGTATAAATGAACAAGGTCTCTTGATCCAAAGTCCTCAGGCTCTATTTACAGTGAAATTCCCATCAGAAGCTCGCGCGGCTAAAAATCAGCTATCGATCTCGGAAAGAAGGTTCCCAATCTAACGGCGAGGGAAAGCGAATAGAAACGTGTGTCCGGCATGGGCCTGCGAAGAGGTGTGTGTTTATGCCTAAAAGAAAGTAACAGTAGGACCAAATGAGGTATGAAACGGCAAGATTCAATGCTGCTACTGCTTTCTTCCTTGATCTGTGTGTGTGTGTGTGTGTGTGTTTGTTTGTATCTCCATGCTAAGGAGAATATTATATTACATTGCCACAATACAGTACATTGGTAATGGGTATATTTTGTGCTTAAATAAAGTTCTAACACTGAGTAGATGGGCTATAAGTCCTAGAGCTATAAATACTAGAGTTAGAGCTATAAGTACTAGATCGTTAGTGAGTAGTCTGATCTCTCGAACCGCTGTTTCCTTTCGAAGCGAGTCCCTGCCGTTAGCTGATCGTGGTGTTCCCCATCTGATCACAGTCCTCTCTCACAGACACACGTGCCCACACACACACACACACACACACACACACTCACATACGTATACACACAGACACATGCATGCACACGCTCACAAAGGGAAAAAAACAAAACGAATCCGTTCGTAATGTCTTACTGATGCACAGAATCACCTGTATGCAGAACACGTCCCATCGATTTTGAGCAGACGAATGCCAAGAGCCACACACTCACTCACTAAAGCGAACCGAGCAGGTCGTCTTTTCTGTTGACACACCCCCTTTTTTTGCGACGTTTCCACACATTTGCGCACTCACTCACAAGTTCTTTTGCTCCTTTGCTTGGTTTCGGTGTCCCATCGATGAGATGAGGGGATGCGGATCCTTTTTTTTTTCTTAAAGTCCTCAAAAAAAGCAGCAGGTCCAATCAGAGACAATACATTTTTTTTTTTTTTTTCACAATTCAACCTTGTACACTTTTCGCTCCTGTACAAACTCCAGAGCGTGGAAAAAAAAGAGTGTCCTGTGTGCTCCTGTGTGTTAGTAAAGTTTCATATATATATATATATATTTTTTTTTTTTCTTCATTCCCCTGTTATGTATAGAGCTCTTTAGGCACAGAGAAGAGGCTCCGCCCACCTGGCGGTGAAGGGGGAGGGGCTTCTGAGCAGTATGGCAACATCTGATTGGCTCAGAAAAGACCACGCCTCCTTAAAAAGTTTGAAAAGGCTTGATATAAAGAAATAAAAGAAAAAAAAAAAACTAAATGAAACAAAAAACAAAAAGAACCCCAAGAAGTGTTATTGAGTCATTATTAGGAAGAGGAGGCTTGTGGGTTATGTAGTCAGTAATAGAGACCATAACCGAGCACGCGCACACACACACACACACACACACACACACACACACACACACACACACACACATTCACACATACACACAAAAGAGACCAACACACAGCCTCTCTACAACCGTCATGCTGAGAACAACAGATACTCTTGCTTGGAGAGAGAGAGAGGAGAGAGAGAGTGTCTGAGGTGTATTAAGGGAGATGTACTAAGACGGATAAATGAATGGAGTCCGTCTCTCTCTCTCGGTGTCGATTTCTTTGTAGTAAAGATTGCGATGCGAAGGCCGGAGTCGGTTTTATACAAGAACAACGGCCAAAAAAACTGCACCCAGCGAGTGATTCGTGATTCCACTACATACAAAAGAGCTGATTGTCATTCTTTTGGCTCAATATTGGAGAGGGAGAGAAAGGAGGAGAGAGACGTAAGTGCTCTCGGGTGTGTATGCATTTATGCGTGTGCTTTTCAGGGTGTGAATGCGCCAGAGAGCGGTTGGTGTTTTTTTTTTTTTTTCCTCAGGCTCTTCCTCTCTCCCCTCTCTCAGCCAATCAGACACAAGAGAGGTTGCCGGACTGTCGCTGGACTGATCACATGTCCTTTCGGGCTGCTGTGGTCAATCATGTTCCAGTGTGACCACCATAGATTGGCTGGGGGGGAGAGAAAGAGGGGGGGGGGACAGAAAAAGAGAGAGAGTACAGGAGGGAAGCAGGTGATTTGAGGTCCAATCACAATCCACTGACAGATTGAAATGTCCATTAGTCTTAAGCAGGGCTGACAAAGTCTCTGTTCTAATAAACATGTATGCTTAAAAATTCTCCAGAATTGAAATTACATTGTAATCAGATAGATGATACATTTGCAAATGGGATGGGTGTGAGGTGAGTGATAGATGGTAAACACACACACAAAGTACTTGAGATTGGTGACAACACAATTCTGTATCTGTTCATTTTCACCCTACGCTAATTAATTCTGACCAGAAAATGACCAACTCAGGACCACCGGATAAAATCTCTGTCCTAGAACCAATCGTCCCATCCCACTACTAGTCAGAGAGAACTTTAATCTGATATGAATTCTTTCTCTGAACCGGGATACGTCCCAATAACTTTCTGTCTGCACCCGATCCGACCCAACCCATCGTGCCAAGTTTTGGTCCAAATCCCAACAAAACTGTGTCCAAACCTGAGCTGACCCACATGAACTTTTGAGTCCAAAACTGACCCAAACCAGAGAAAATTTGGTTTGTTTCTGACCCAAACTGGCTCATCACCTCCCAAATCAAACCTGATAATGCTAATCATAGCGATGATTAAATCATTAGATATAAAATAACCTGATCAAAATTAAATTTAAATTCTAGTAGTGCTTTTGAACAACTTTCCAAGCTTTCCATAATGGGCTGTTCTGAAGCTGGAAGATGTTGATACAGTGAGATTTTAGCCTTTATCTGTTTAATACTAAAACTCTTTCTTTACATAGAACACACTGGCTACACTGAACTACACTCTCCTGAAACGATTCTCAGTTTAATTTCCTGTTCATCCATTTTGTTATCAGCTAAATTCTGTCCATAATAGGAGTGGATGACTCCAGTGTGTTAGATTAAAAACTGTCGTGGGAAAGAAAGCCGAGAGGAAGATTAAAATAAGGAGAAAATCTAACAGTGCGGTGAAATGCAGGGTAAAATTAGTTAAAGTGGGCTGTGAGAAAGTGAACGTGAAATTTGGACTGGACCTAAGCCTGGTGTGAGCTGACGGGGTCCTGTTGGGTTCAGACAGATATTTCAAGCTCTAATCAGAGATGCAAAAGCACTAAATGAGTTACAAATAGCCCAGAACAATGAGTCTCCTGGCATGTTCTTTACCTTGAATAACAAATATCTTCTGAAACTGGAGCTTTACAATGAAAGGCCAGGGGACTAAGTGTTTAAATAGCCAAGCATTACTAGACCCGAAAAGAAAACACTCAAGCAGCCAGCACATTTAAGCATATCTTAAAGAAAACTTGAACCTTATGAACCACTAATAATTTTTCTGCAACAGCTTTCTATCTGGAGATGTGCTTAGCTGGCCAGCTTTCTTGAGAAACTCCAAGAAATCTCCTTTAAACGATAGTTCAGCTAAAACTGCCAACCAGTATCTCTCCTG
This sequence comes from Brycinus macrolepidotus, assembly GCA_037974445.1. Taxonomy (NCBI): domain Eukaryota; kingdom Metazoa; phylum Chordata; class Actinopteri; order Characiformes; family Alestidae; genus Brycinus; species Brycinus macrolepidotus. Next base: position 1,623,059 of record JBBPCZ010000136.1, on the reverse strand, counting down.
TCCCGCTAGTGTCCACTTTTGGTTGAACTTCTCCTTGAATGAACAGATAAAAGAAGAAATGGACAGATGGCTGCTAAGCTCAGCCTGCAGGTAAGCCACAAACATATTGTCGCTGTCAAAAAAACCTTTAGTACTGTAACATTTCTTGATGGATGGACTAATAATATTTATGTTAACAGATGTAAAGAATGTTTAGTATTTTGATCAAACGACTATTTCAAAGATGGTTTTCTTTCAAAGGCGACAATGTGCTGGAATGTGTGAATTCATAGTGTCCATGTTATACATAAAGTATGTTTGTGTATATATCTTTCATGTCAGTTTTACGGCGGTATCGTCATTAAAATTAGTATCTGAAGAGGTCACACGACTAGACGGCCCTCCCTCCCTCTGCACCCCACCCTGCGGCCAGCCCCTCTGCTGTCTGGATGGCTATGTTGGGGTAGCCGGGGGCAGAGCGGAGGTCGCCGTTCTGGCTGATGTGGAGGCGGGGTGGCAGTGGGGGAAGTGGGGGCAAAGGGGGCATAGGTGGCAGGGCTCCATTCCATGGGGAGGGTGATGGTCCCAGAGAGGAGAGAGACAGGACGGGGTTCAGCGCCAAAACCCCCTCTCCTCCCGCAACCAAGGATGGATCGATCGAACCTAGAGAAGAATATGGATCATCCTAACAGAGAGGGGGAGAAAGAGGGGAGAGGAGAAGAGCAGAGAAGAGAAAAGAAAAGAAAAGAAAAAAGATGCAGGAAGAAAAAAGAAGGAAGGAGAAGAGTGGAGACAGGAGAGGAGAGGAGAGGAGAAAAGAGGACAGAAGAGAAGAGGAGAGGAGAGTGAGGACAGAAAAAGAAGAAGGAAGAAAAAAGAAGGAAGAAGAGAAAAGAAGAGTGGAGACAGAAAAAGAAGATGCAGGAAGAAAAAGGAAGAAGAGAAGAGAAAAGAAGAGTGGAGACAGAAAAAGAAGATGCAGGAAGAAAAAAGAAGGAAGGAGAAGAGAAGAGGAGAGGAGATGAGATGAGAAGAGGAGAAAAGAAGACCAGATGCAAGTGGAGAATAGTTAAATAAAGGAATGAAAGGGACATGTTGGAGAAGGAGATTACGGACAAATTGTCCGTAATTTAAAAAGAACACATGAGTGAAGAACAAACCAAGAGGGACGAAAAGAGGATCCAAAGTTGGGAGGGGGTGGGAGGAATAAAAAAAAAAAAACACAAAAGAAAAAACGTTATAAGGCAGAGGAACAGAAAACAGTCTGAAATCAGAGGAGAGAGACAGAGAGAGCAGAAGAGGGTAGAGAGAGACAGAGAGGCACTGAGGTGAGAGAGTGAGGGAGCAGAGGTGGAGAGGACAGGTGAAGTTTAAAGCAGGAAGAGGGTCTAGAAGGTGCTGTTGTCCAATTTAACCATGGAACACTTCTGGCCCATTCTGTATGAAGATCTTCCAATATACCTTGAATACGCCTTCTACCGGAGAACAAACAGGACTAACAGCTTGCCCTCAACAAAAGTTTACACACATTCATAATGAACATGAATGTCATTGCAATATTGGGCTTTCAATGTTTTCAGCAACTGTTCTTTTTCTGTGGCAGAATGATTGGACACCATATAACATAGTACAAAAATTTCAATTTGTTGTGAGTTTCCCGAAAAAACACAGGGTTAAAATGATCCATCCCGAAACCATAATACTGATTAATTGGCCCTTAGCACTCTTCATCAGTCGAATGCTTTTGGCAGCCTCCAACAAGCTTCTGGAACTTGTACTTGTATAACTATGCATGTGACAAACAAAGAATCTTGAATGATCTTGAATCTTGGAAGAATTCTGTTTGGAAATTTGACTATTCATCTTGGCCCAGTTGGTAGAGTTCAACCAAATGTGTTAGTTTTCTGTGTTAGCAGTCCACAGAGGTCAGGATTTTGTGAAGCCCATTCCAAAAACTGGCATGTGTTTAGGGTCAACGTCATGTTGGAACACCCAATTACATTCAGGGCTCAACTTTCTTTTTGAAGCTGAGAGCTACTTCACGGGTACTGAGCCATACGAAGGGCTACCAGTTTGATACACTAGAATAGAGTTTAACTAAACTTATCTAAACTTCATGTATAATAAACATGTTTTCAATGCTTTTTTTTAGATATTGTCATTTTCAAATCTGTATAGATGCAAATGTGATTAAAGAAGAAGAGCAACAGGATAAAATTAAATGTTCGATGCTGCTCACTGGTGAGTTGTGCTATTTTTAGAACAGGTCAGCGGGCTACTCATGTGGTCCTTGGGGGCACCACGTTGGTGACCCCTGATCTAGACCAATTTACTCTTAGCCCAAGCTGAGGGTGACAGCTTGGGCTTTCTTCAAAGTGGTCACAGCTCTAAATAACTCGTACTTTTAAACAATTGTTTGCACTGATGATCTTGGAAAGTAAAGCTTGGAAATGGCTCTAAGTGACATTTCTGACTTGTGGAAGATTCTTTCTCAGATCCTTGGACTTTCCCGTTGTAATGTGTTGATCAACCAATAAGCGCTGTCAAAAAAAGCCCTCTTTATGAAGGCCCTGGGACTGGCTGTAGCCAATTATGATCACTAACAAGAAACTAAGAGGCAAGTTAAAAGACATTTTAGCACTTTCAGCAGCAGATGTATATGTATGTATGTATAATATGTTCAAATATACATCATTTTAATATTGATGTTCAATCATTCTGCCATAGAAAATGAACAGTTGTAGAAATATCTAAAAGCCTGTTATGACTGTATGCAAACTTTTCGCCACAATTGTATGATCGATCAAGCCTTCAACACCTACCCACTATAGTTGCATCATACAGCACTATGATGTGGCCTGAAGAACCTGATCTAACCAACTTCTCAATTCTACATTCCTGCCCCCTTTGAGACAGCAAACAGAAGCCAGGACAGACCTAAACTCATTCAGAGGTACAGCCTAGTACAGAGCAGATAGTCTTGTTTCCTCATTAAGTTCGATGCCCTCTGGGTGGGAAGAATGACTCCTTTCCTTCTCCACCAGTCGTTCAGTGTGCAGCTCTCTAGATGGTAAGGATGGCCTTATTATCTCTCCCTTCAATCATTCAGTGTGATGCTCTCTGGGTAGAAATGATGGTCTTTTTCCCTGTGAAGTTCTCTTCGCAGGAAAGATGGCCTTGATTTACCTTCCCTCTACTGTTCGGTCTGAAGCTTTAGGCACTTTTCCATAGGTGTACAGGAACCATGCTGTACCTAAACTGTACTGTGGCACAAACTTGCAGTACATTTTTGTTTTCCAGTGTATCTTGTGTCAGCAGCTCAATTCTCTCTCACAGTTTATGGCCGGTTTTCTCCCCAAAACCGTGTCCATGGAGTCGAACCAGCAAGTTCTTCTGTCAGAGCCACTTCTGTTATTGTAGTCTTTTATTATTTATAGTCTTGTTTGAGTTTTTCTTCATTTTTCTCGGCATTCTTTATTCTTTAACTTATTAGCCATGGTCTGGCGCACCTTCATTTCTTACAGCGTTAAAGATAAATTTGTTAGCATCATAGAAAACTCCCACTGAAATTTATCTTCAGCCCAAGCAGTCAGTAGTGCTTGTACTCTGCCTTTCACATTACGAGCTCTGGGACTGTCCTGCTTTCTAGAAGGGCATTATTTTATCTCCCTTTATCCTTCAGTGTGATGTTCTAAGGATGGGAAGGATGGCTATATTTCCCCTCGTCTTCTACTGTTCAGGGTGCTGCTCTCTTGTTGGAAAGGATGGTCTCTCCCTGAGTTGTACAAAGTGATGCTCTCTAGAGAGGCTTTGTTTCTCTTAGTTCCTCTCCCTTTCCAATTCAGTGTAAAGTGGCCACAACACACAGTGTGAACAGTATCCTCTGCATTTAGCCCATTCACCCGAGTGAAGCAGCGGGCAGCCAGGAACACAGCACCCGGGGAGCAGTGTGTGGGGACGGTATCTTGCTCAAAGGTACCTCTGTGGTGCCACTGGCAGTCCTGGGATTTGAACCCACGGCCTTCCGATCACAGGAACAGCTCCCTCACCACCAGGCCACCATCATTCAGTGTCATGCTCTGTAGGCGAGAAGGGCGGCCTTGCTTTCTTCTGCCTCTTTTGATCAGCATGATGCTTTCTGGGTGGGAAGGATGGCCTTGTTTGCCTCGCCTTACTGAATCATACAGAGTTCAGAACAGTTCACACAGAGCAGCTGCTCTATTTTGTTTTAACAGAACATCTTGAACCTCAGAGACTCATAATAGTGGCTGGGCTTAATGTAGCATAAAGCTGTTACCGTCTCTGCTCTAAAATGGCTTAACTGCATGCTGCATTTCCTTTGGCACATTCACAAATTTAGCAGCCTTTAACACAACAAAAGCACACAGAAAAGGCAAACGCCACTCAAAAAATGGATTCAAACTTTTTTTTTTTCTTTTTTTTTTTTACAAACACACAGACTGGGGATGCTTCATGAGATGGTGATGCTGCAAATGTTAAAACACTTAGAGTGACTCTGCTGAGTAACACAGCACAGTCATATTAACACGGTTGCACAGTCACAGCATGATGCCATGGAAGAGAATGTCCACAGTCATAAACTGTGAAAAATCTAAACCAGCTACGTTTACATGCACGTCAATGTCCCCTTTTTAGTGCACTGAAATATGGTGAAATTCTGACCAACACTTTGCAGGCAGATGTGAATATAAATAACGAACTTGAGTGGGGGATTAATATGCTGGTAAATTTCTCAGGACATTTCTTATCATTTTATAGCTGTCAAGATTACAGGTGTAAAAAACATTCAAGGTGATGAAATGCCCCAGGAACAAGCTTTTGAAGCTTTTGAAGTTTTCACAGTGTTTCTGAGCCGACCCGCAGCCACAGAAACGGTTTGATCTGATAATGATGTCCTCCGCTGCTGCCTCACATCTGTCTCTTCTGCTTATTGCTTTAGACTATTTTGACTGGAACATCATGGGCACTGGGAACTGCTTCCTACATCATCCCCACATCACTATTTCCACTTAACATCTTCAAGATTTACTTCATCACAACTTCGTTGCGCTGAAGAACACTTAAGAGGTTGGGACAATCATCCAAATCCTCTTAGTAGCAGTGGATCAGCCAGTTGTCAAACAAATGTCAGTTCTCTCCAGAAGTAATTTCACATGATCAGTAATTGCTGTCCTTCTAATAAGCGGCTAGATTTCCCCTTGAGACTCGACCAATAAAATTGCAACTCTTGCATCTGTCATTTAGCCTTTACACGCTACAAGCACTACCGCTCTACTACCTGGTTCCAGATGACCCCTCTATTATATACTGCACATTCTCTGTCCTGTTGCTGCTATTATTTGTAGTTATTTATTGCGGCCTACCTCTATTATGCATTTGTGCACACCTAACGACTCCGTTGCTCGAATACAGTATCTCTCAATATATTGTATTCATTCAAACATCAACTGTACTAAATGTTGTCTTGTCCTGTTGTTTTTTTTGTTGTTGTTGCTCTCGTGTTTTTCTTGCACTCTCTATTTTGCTCTCTTTGCACTCTGTGTATTCCTGTCCTGCCTGCACTTATGTAGTTTTGTGTTGTTTCTGTTTTTGTTTTTATGTTGCTCCATGGTTCTGGAGGAACATTGTTTAGTTTTAATGTGTACTGTGAAACCTGCTTGACATTAGGGTGTACAGATACAAATTTCAGAGCTAAACAAGCCAGCAACTCTCTGACACAGCTAATACTCATCTATATGCAATAATAAGAGCAATTTGATATTTAATGCCTGGAAACATAATCATCCACTCACAGCAGGAATCTGAAAATGACAAGTTAATAACCAGTCACTTAAACCAGACTTTGAACTTTAGGCATATTCGGGCTGTTGTGTGCATGGAAACGTAGCTATTTATAAGTGTGTTTAGCCAACGCTAGCCTGTAATCAGCTGTGTGTGTGTGTGTGTGTGTGTGAGAGAGTGAGTGTGAAAGAGACAGACCTCTCCTGTAAATATTCGAGATTTGAGGTCGGGAATGCCACTCCCTCTCAACTCATCCTCCACTGCCATCAGCCTGCAACACAACACACAACAACACAATAACACACAACACCAAAACACGACACAACCCACTCACACCACACAATCATACACCACTGTAGTCACACAACTCATCCTCCACCGCCATCAGCCTGCAACACAACACAATCACCCAAACACGCAACCGTACAACAGCAACACACACACACACACACACACAAACACATGAACATGCAACACACAACGCCACAGTCATGGAAAACACACACACACACACCATAAATCACACAATAGTACAACCATTCAACAACAACAGTCACACAAAACAGGATCAACCACAACAGCACAACAAGACAGGGTTGGGGTCAACCACAACACCACAGTCACACAAACCACAATCACACAAAACACACAAACACACAGACCCATAAATCACACAAAAATACAATCATACAACAAAAATCACATTAAACAGGATCACAACAGCACAATCACACAATCACCCAACACACAATCACAGAACACAGTCACACAAAGCAGGATAAGCCACAACAATACAATCACATTACAGCACAATGGTTTAAAACAACCACACCAAACAGGATCAACCACAATAGCACAGTCACACAACACCACAATCACGTAAAATACACAAACACACAGACCCATAAGTCACACAATAACACAGTTACACAACAGCACAATTACACAATCACAACACACAAGCACAAAACGCACTCACACAAAATAGGATCAGCCACAATAGCACAATCAGACAACACACAAACACAAAACACAGTCACGCAAAACAGGATCAGCCACAATAGCAAAATCGCACAGCACAACACACAGTAACACAATGGTACAACAACAATCACAAACACACACAATTGTGCAATAATGCAATCACAAAAAACAGCATCACCCACATCAAGACAATCATACAACAGCACAATCACAAAACACATAACAAAAAAAGGCACAACAACAATTACGTAACAGGATCACCCACAACAGCACAATCAAACAATCACACAAAACAGGATCAAACAACATCACAAACAAAAGCAATCGTACAACACAAAATACCACATCTCACACAATACCGCAATTATACAATAGCCCAACCACACAAAACACGAAAAACGCAACAGCACAATCACCATTGACCCAAACAAAACAGACACACAGTCATTCAACACAAGCAGTACAATCACACAAAGACACAAAATCGGTTACACAGTACTGTCATACAGTTCACAACATCATCAAATGACCACAGAATTACACTAACTGAGCAACACAAAACAAGTGAGTAATAAACAGCAACACAATCGCATAATAAAAACAACCTAGCAACTAAAAGTGCAAGGATTTCAATATAGTATTGAAAATTAAAACTGTCTTTTCTGAGTGTCCGTTTTCATAGAAACCATTAAACATTAAAAGAAAAAAAGTTAAAATAAAATGAATTATAAAATGTTCCATTATAGTTACAATTCTAGTTATAGTTACAGTTATAAAGCTTAGTCTCAGCACAGAACTAACGGATATTTTAAAGGGCCCGTATCTTGGAAAACCTAAAATTTTAAATGAGTTTAGTGTAGTATACTAGTGTAGTGTAGTATAAAAAGTAGTTAAAGTTTTAAAAAGCACCATTAACTTCTCAGCTCATACTGTCCAAATAAGATAGATTAATAAATTAAGCTGCAAACACAGCCCACTCCGAATTCATTGTTTTTGTGATGTCAAAAAATAAAAAACACTTTTACATATTTCCACTAATTCAGCCAACAGCAGTTTAGCATCGCCTATTCATTGATGAAGGTATATTGAGTGTTACTGCCCATACTGCATTTTGAATGAGGCACAATACAGGAGGGCCAATTCCAGTGGTGCTTTGTGAATCCTTTAGAATTTTCTATATTTCTGTATGAATATGATCAAAAACATGATCAGATTTTCACATGAATTCTAATGTGGTTAAAGAGAATGAAATTAAACAAATGAGACATTTAGTCATATATTTATTGAGGAAAATGATCAAATATTACATTGCAAAATATGTGAACCTCTAGGGTTAGCAGTTCATTTGAAGGTGAAATCAGAATCAGGTGTTTCCATTAAATGGGAAGACAATCGTCCTGTTTTATTTAAAGAACATGAATCCATCAGAGTCTGATCTTCACAACACATTTGAGCAAAGGAGATTTCTGAGGACCTCATAAAAAGAGTTGATGATGCTTATCAGGCTGGAAAATCTTTAAAGAGTTTTAAATTCAGATTCCATACAAATGGAGGAAATTCAAGACCGCTGTTACTCTCCCCAGGAGTGGCCAGCCTACAAATCACTCCAAGAACAAGGTGTGTAATAGTCCACAGAGTCAAAAAGGAACCCAGGGTAACTTCTGAGCAACTAAAGGCCTCACACTGGCTAATGTATGCAGAAATATAAAAAATTCTAAAGGCTTCACAAACGTTCAAGCACCACTGTAGATGGAAAGTCACTTACACATATTAGTTCTAAACCTACAGTAAATAAATCATTCAGTTTAATTCCAAGGTTTGATGAGAGGTTATGCAAAATAAGTCATTATTTTGTTTGGTGAAATAAACCACCAGACCCTGAAATATGTGACATGGGCCCTTTATCTATGTCGATGTTGATTTTAGAATTTTAAGCTTTTGATCTTAGAACTGAAAATAGTATTGCAGTGAAAATTACTATCTCAAACTTTCGCTGTCTTATGTGTCACCGCCTCCCACCTTACGATCTAATAAGTCAAGACCACGGCTATTAGTGCAGGATAGATTTTACACAAAATGAATTTAATGCAGTGATGTTAATGAAACTAGTGAAAGATAAATCAAGGCTCTTAAGCCCACATATAAAAGGTGGATATCTGTTGTGTGGTCTACGGCTGAGACTACTCACAAACACACACACAGACGCTGTCACGCACACTGTGGGCCTCAGTGGGACTATGACCTGCTGATGATGCCTTTGATCTGCGTGTCCTTCTCCAGCTGCTGCTGCCGGAGCCTCCTCTCGCTGTCATCCAGCCGGCTCTGGTACTGAAGCAGGATCTTGTTGGTCTGCTGCTCCTGCGAGTGTAGCCGTCGCTCATACTCCTCCAGCTTACGGTGGGACATCATCAGACGCTCCTTCAGAGAGTGGATCTCCTCCTCATACTCCCGCACCTGCACACACACACACACACACACACACACACAAGTTAAAATAAAGGCAGAGATTAAATACCTCAGCCTTTCGTGAAGGTATAATTCTAAAGCAGCTGACAGCAGAAGCTTATAGTTCACCAAACAGCACTGTGTAAACCGCAGCCATAATCCATCACACACTCGCCTTGAGTGAATCTCAGATAGACTTACTTATGTGGTTTCTGCCAATGAACGACTCACTGGTTTCCATAAAATTCAATCAAAAGTCCAGACAAAATGTTGTCTTTGCTGTAAATTTTAATTCAGCATTATATATGATTTATACCTGTGATTTTGAACACCATGGAAAACCACATGGTGAAGGGATTCAAGATGCACTGTGATCTACACATTTTAGACATTTGACAGATGAGACACAGACTAGAGATGTTGGCATACTGGCACTGGACTGAGATCAGCAGAAACTGCTGTATTGGATGTCGGAGAGGGAAAAAGAATGAGTACGAATTCAGTCCTGTTACAAATCTAGCATGAAATAGCATAGACCCACAAAGTGTGGCTTTAGCTTTGTATTTCTTCCTCTGGGGTAGGATGTGTTTGAGTAGTTGATGAGGATGATAGCCTATTTGACCCTCAGAAAGCATGCAGGCAGCGCAACAAAAGGTAAACTGTCACACGGCAAAACAACTCCCTCAGACACAAACGGAAAAAAACACAAGATCTTTGAACCCGGGAGAACTTTCAGGATAGTCTCCGCCCACAAGTGGGTGAAGAAAAGGAAGAAGAGGAAGGGGCTCCGGAGAGCGGCCGAGCGGCGGCGCGCCGAGAGAAAGAGCAGCAAACGGCGAGCGTGTAGGAGAACCAACACCGGTTCTAGACTGTTTTACACCGATTATATTTACTGACATCAGAGTTTACTGATACACTCTGAGTTCTAAGGGTTAAGTACTCATTATAAATGAAGTGCATCAATTTAAACTGACCAATACTCAAGTTTTCGATACTGGTATCAGAAAAAGTGAAGAACAAGTGGTCTTGTGCCACCTCTATCAAGGACTTTTACTGGTATAGACGTTTTAATGACCCCCGCATCTCGTGTACAGGGCCGTGGTTTAATCCACTATGCAGTACCAACCACCTACACGTGAAGAATAACGAATACACAAAATGATACACTGGGGTGGATCTGATGCTTGGCCGGTGATGCCGTCCCTGTGTTGTGTAGTCAGTATGCACTCTGGCTAAGAGCCACTGACCCGGTCCAGCCGAGACTCGTCCATGCTCTTGGAATGCTCCTTCAGTTTCAGGTCCTCTCTGTCCACGCGCAGGCTCTCGATGTCCGCAGACAGGTGAGGCATATTGGACACCCAGGCCACTGTCCGCTCAGATGCAGGGGTTGGCGGGTTCAGCGTAGATGGAGATTTAGAGCCCTGAGAGCAAGCACACAAAATAAATACTGTGATAATGAATACAATAAATACAAACTGTGTGGAGCTGTGATAATTAATGGAAGGTTCAGGTACGTTAAGTAGGGGCACTGTCAGATATCACTACAAATAACAAAAGATTATAGTTTTTAATGAATTATTTGTCCCTTATAGCTCAATGAAACAAGTACAGAAATCCTGTCAAACTACTGTGGAATGGTTTTGTAAGTAGAGGAGGAGGTATTTGATTACGGTGTGAGTTTGAAGAATAAATATTCTAAAATTAAACAGAGAAATGTTTTTATGTTAATAATATAAGATATAGGACAATGTAAATAAACATAAAACGTTTAAGTGCAAATAGCAAAACTTATATGGAATGTAAATGTAATTCTTTGTATATTATTTTGTGAATGTATTTATACATATATTTGTACCTGTTTGTTAGTAGTGTGTACCTGTTTGTTGGTAGTTGGTTTCAGTAGGTGCTGTCGGTTGGGTTGCGGACAGTGTGTGCACCTGTTTGTTGGTAGTTGGTTTCAGTAGGTGCTGTCGGTTGGGTTGCGGACAGTGTGTGTACCTGTTTGTTAGTAGTTGGTTTGCGGACAGTGTGTGCACCTGTTTGTTGGTAGTTGGTTTCAGTAGCTGCTGTCGGTTGGGTTGCGGACAGTGTGTGTACCCATTTGCTGGAAGCTGGTTTCAGTAGGTGCTGTCGGTTGGGTTGCGGACAGTGTGTGCACCTGTTTGTTGGTAGTTGGTTTGCGGACAGTGTGTGCACCTGTTTGTTGGTAGTTGGTTTCAGTAGCTGCTGTCGGTTGGGTTGCGGACAGTGTGTGTACCTGTTTGCTGGAAGCTGGTTTCAGTAGGTGCTGTCAGTTGGGTT
>JBBPCZ010000136.1:1592494-1607172 GCA_037974445.1 Brycinus macrolepidotus | reverse complement strand
GATAAGGAATCGAATCGATAAGAAGAATCGATAATGGCATTGACATCAATAATTTCTTATCGATTCCCATCCCTAATCAGTACTGTATAGAACTACATACACAATTAGTACTGAATAGAATTACAGACACAATCAGTACTGTATGGAACTACAGACACAGTACTGTATAGAACTGCAAACACAATCAATACTGTATAGAGCTACAGACACAATCATAACTGAATAGAACTACAGACAATCAGTACTGTACAGAACTACATACACAATTAGTACTGAATAGAATTACAGACACAATCAGTAGTGTATGGAACTACAGACACAGTACTGTATAGAACTACAGACACAATCAGTACTGTATAGAACTAAAGATACAACCAGTTCTAAATAGAACTACAGACACAAACAGTACTGTATAGATACGTAAAGAATTACAGACATAGCACTATAGAAATGTACGTGGAACCACAGAAACACCCTAAAGTGTTAGGAAATATTTATAGACCTACAAAAGAAATATCTGAAGAACTACAGACACAGCCTTTCCTATACAGACAGAATGGTAGAACCATAAGGATACAGTTAAAATGAGGATATAAAGCTAAGTAAATACGAGAAATACCCTGTTTTTACACATATTTGCATATTCTGTATAGTTTCCTTTATCAAAACTTTTCCTTTTCTTAACGAGCACTGGGGCTGAGCCCTGATCTCCTACCTGTTCAGCTCCCTCATCATCAGGCTCTGGAAGTCGTTGGTGGACGGGCGGCTGAAGGGCGGGCGGGCGAGGTGTCGTTCGGGCGGTTGGTGGCTGGCCTGGCGGTGCAGCTGGGGGTTCCGCAGAGCCACACTGATGTCGTTCAGCAATCGCGGTAAGGGTCCCAGCTTTAAAATCGCATCCTGGCACAGAATTATGATGTAGTTAGAAACACTACGTATAAATTCAGCAACTGAAAGACAGTATTTTTCTACAGAGAGGTTCTGAGGGGTTTAGTTAGCCTGTACAGTGCATATGCCTCATTTGGCAGAACAGATTTATTACAAAATGTGTTTTTTTTCTGTCCCTTATTTTCTCATTTCAGCATTTGTCCCTATGCAAACAGTCAGTTGTGTTTTACAAGACATTCTCTTTTAACAAGAAATATTAAATATTTACTGTTGTGGCTAAATAGCCACTGTTAACAATAGGTAATGCAGCTAACTATCATGGACTTCAGTTCCATTCATGTCACAAAAATCTTTAGCATTTCTGAGAAACTAGCACATGCTAGTAATTACTATGAAAAATGAAAACCAAAGGAAACAATCTCAAATTGGTAGGTAACATTATGCTAGCTTGTATGCTAACTTTAAAAATACCAGCTTTAGCTAGCATAAAGTTTAAGGTTTATCAATAATGTAGCAGCAAAAAAGTAAAAGGTCTAATGGAAGAACATATTTTTGTTTATTGGAGTGCCCCCAGTGGTCAAATGAGGCAGTTTTTTTTTGCTTTCCTCAGAATGGGGCAGCAAGTCTAGTTCTGATTCAGCAAACTCTTGCTGAGTTATAACCTTGCTTTTTGTTTGGCAGCTTCACCACTTTTTGAAAATCAAAACACCAACAAATAACTTTTGCGAGGCTCGGTCTGAAAATCATCTATACCAATTTTGGGGAAGATTGAATAAAATTGTAAGAAAATATTTCAAACGTTTCCATAAAATCCATTATGCAAGTTACTCGGCTTGACCTAAGGAGTCCCGCTTTTTGAAAATCAGACATACTGTTCAAAATTTACATGCATAAACACGACTCCAAATATGGCCCATTGGTAACGGTAGAGTGTTTAACGTGCAGACATGAAACTTGGTGAAAAGAATCAGGGGACTGTCTCCAATCAGTGTGCCAAATTTTACAACTTTCTGACATGCAGTTCTAGCAGCTCCCATAGAAACACTAGCCAAAAGAAAATGAGATTTTTTGGTCCCCAAAAACATTCAGTCACTCTGAGCTCCAGGTTTCCAGCTCAGGTAAGCCTGTGCATTAAATCACCTAAGATTGTTGGAGTTACCTTGCTCAGCTGAGCCATGACCTCCCACAGGAGGCTGTGCAGGATGGAGAGCTCTCGGCCCAGATCGATATAACCCTCGAATGCCGGGGCGTTACTGCCACACTCCACGTTACTGATCTCATACAGGAACTGCTGCATGGAGCCCCACTCCATCTCCAGAAACTCATTCATAAACATCATATGTTCCTCCTTACCGCTAAACCTACAGAATACACAGAGCAGAGAGGAGTGTGGGAGAGAGAGAAAGAGAGAGGTGGAGCAACAGAAAGAGAGCAGGCAGAAGACGTAAAGAAACAGAGAGAAAGAAGAGAGTGACAGAGAGAAGAGGAGGAGATAATGACCGAAGGAGACAAACGTGACAGAATAGAAAAAGTCAAACAAAAAGACAGAAAAACGAGGGGAAAAAAGGGTTGAGTGGTCGATGGGTGACAGAGAAAAGGAGGGATTAAAGAGAGAGAGAGACAGATGATGAGCGCGATGCTGACACAGACGGGACAGTGAGAGAGCAGAAGTTAAACTCTTCACCACACCCACACGCCTACACAAAACACAGAGGCACACTCCTCAGCACTGGAGAGCGAAGCTAAATGAGAGCGTATCTGAAGGCGCAATGGACAGCGCGACACATTTGGACGCCTACACTGCAGCACAGTCAGTGTGGAAAGGTGGGAAGGGGGCTAGGAGGGGTTATTTTGGATAATTAGCACACAGGACGGGCCCTGATGCAGTGTGTCGGGCCGGCACGATGCTGTATGGAGTCTGAATGGGATGCACCCGAACAGTGAGAATGATCCTTGGTGTAGGTCAGGCCTGTGTAGGGGTGGATTCTAATGAGCATGGGTCAGGCTAGATGGGAATATATGTTTCTCTTTAATGGCAGTGGACTCTAGTAACTATGTGAGGTCTGGAGAATGATTCAGGACTGAATGGTAAGCAGGGGTTGGGTCGGGATACTAGTTAGTCTAATGAGTATTAGTGAGGCCTGAATGGCGTACTGGTGAAATGGTGGTGGATGGAATGATGGTTTGGGTCTGCATGCAGAGTATGGTTTAAGAATGGTTGGTAAGTATTAGGGGCAGATTTTCACTAGTTGAGGGCGATATACCGCTTCATCCAAGATACAGTAGAAAAATTTTCCTGAGGAGTTTCGTAATTACCTTAATACTGGCATGTCATAAATAAGCGTATTCATTTGGATGCATCAAAAACACTGATGTATGTTTTCAAGGGAATAAAATGTGTGTCAATTACTTGGTTTTCGTGACATTCGTGGACTGAGGTGCAAATAATCTATTTTAAAACCAACATTATCATGTCAAACTATTTGCTTACCAAAAGGAGTAAAATTCTGTTTCAAAATAATGACTTACTATGTCAAAATGACCTTTTTTTTAAAATCTGACTTTAATTCAGTCAGAACCAATCTGACGTTGGTTCAAATTGTGACCTAATGAGTCACAATTTGAACCAAAGTCAGAACGATAACAGACAAAATGGGGTTTTCATACAATAAACATGTGAACCAGTGGTTATACTGGGTGGGTCATATGATAATTATGAAGCTGTGCCTGTGTTCACTTGCATGTCAGTTCTTAGTAGACAAGCTGCTAAACCAGCCACCCACATGGGTGCAGTTTTGGTAGACTGTTGCTAATTAGCGCCTCTTTAGTAAATCTGCCCCTCAGTCAGGTCTGGATGGTGAATGTTGGTAGACTGGTGATTTGAAGATAGGTAGGCAGTATGCTTCGGGTCTGAATGGTAAGTATGGGTCGGGCCTGGATGGCGGTGGACTCTAGTGACTGACTTGGAGAAGCTGGCCAGGCTCTGCACCACCTTGGCGATGAGCGTGAGGGTGCGGGACGTGCGCTCAGATGGGTACTCCTGCGTCAGGTTAAACAGCGATGGAGACATGATGGCTGGGCACAGGAAGCGCAGGAACAGTGAGGAACTGATGAGCCGGTCCGCAATATCCTCACGACCCCGTTCAGCGCAACGCACGCGCCATGAAGAAAACACTTCTTTCAGCTCTCGTGGAAACACACTGCAAAGAGAGAAGGAGAAAGAGGATGATAAAGGAGAAAAGGACGTTTGCTTTTTCATTTGTAGCACCTATACAAACAAGTCATGTATCTGAAACCAGTGTAACCAAGAAAGGGTTGGTGGAATAAAATTGTTTTCTGATCACCTGGATCAAGTCTTGAGTCGAACGTTTATTGCATGTTTATTGTCTCGCAACTCAGCTCATGCTACTCCTTGACTAACATCTTTTTCTGGACTCGGCCTTAGCTGAATTTCAGCCAGAGAAAAAACATGCACAAAACTTGACATGGTACATAGTGCATTTTGCCATTCTTTTGCAGCATGGAGCTTTGCCATGTTTGCAATGGCTCAAGTAGTCTTTAAGTATAACCTTTGGTTTGAAAAACCTTGAATCTACTGGACAAAAACGAAAGTGATTGTGATATTTAAAGAACAAAAAAGAATTATAGAAGACACCCAAAATCTCCACCCAGAAATGGTCGGTTAGACTGTAGCTTGGCAGTATGTTAGCTAGCCAACTGGCAAAACTGTGATTAATAATTTACAAAAAAGAGCAAGACAGACTTCTTTATCCACATCAGGTGTACAAGCATACAGCCAGAGCCATTCCAGAGGGAAGGTTAAGACCATAATACAAGTCTGTTTACTCATTAGTTCACTTTGCTGAGTCCATGTATTCCTAAATTGACAGTTAAGAAAGTTATGATTTTCTGGAGCAATGGTCTTCAACCCTGGATAGCTATCTTTCCGTAGAGTCTAGTGGCAGCTATAATCTCACCTAATTAACTAATTAACTCCTTCAAAAGTTCCAACTAAAGTAGAAATGTTGGTGACAACATTTCTAAAGGCCTTATGTTGAGGAGCCCATGGCACCAAGCACCAAACAAGAACCGACATTCACTACACAGATGAACAATTTATCATTGATTGTGGATCCCTTCCATGGCGGCTTCATCAGAGGAAGGGTCCTCTGAAGTGTGACATCATCTGGACAAAGCTTTGTCTTCTCAGAAATAACAGTGCCTTCAAGATAAAACGTGTTTTCATTTACTCTGACGTTGTTCCTTCCAATTCTGAGATAGTGTGCAATGCTGAGATTACATGAGGGATCTTACTAATGCACATACAATCGAGAATGGCAGTTAAGAGTACTAGAGACCATGGCACAGCCCAGCTATTATGGCTTGCCCCATGCCCAAAGTGGATACTTGCACGGCCTGTCTGGTTAGTGGCTTCTCCAGATGAGTCTCTCCACTCCAGGCTTCACTTCTCAAGTATGGAGTGCAGACACACAGAAATGCCCCTGTTAAGGAACCGTTACACACCTGGAGTGCATGGGAATTTTCTTTTTTGTGCAAGTCATTCAAACTCTGCTCCAATTAGGCAACATTTTGACAGTTTCTTGGGAATTGCTTGCTGCTTCCCTTCATGTATCGGGTCAAACCCTTCAACATCCCAGGCGAAGTTTGACCCTTCAACATCTGTATCTAAGTTTGACACCCCAGAATGTTTAACTATAGAGCCTGGCTTCGTTTCAGTGACACGGCTAAAGAGGTATTGGATCAGCTCATGCAAGTTTTCAGATTTTGCCCCAAGCATGATTTCACCATTTAGCAGCCTCCACTGAGACTCCCTGTCTTCAAGAATTTGGCTGACTCCAGCTGAGAAATAGCTTTGGGCGGAGGAAACTATTCCATCCCTTCTGCCCTCCAACAGCCCTTGCATGGCATACGCCCAGTACTACCCAAAGACATAACGACAGGTGGCAACATATTTCTTTCATATAGCCCAGTGGATTTTGCTGATGTCAGGGCCCAGAGGCCTGCTCTGTGGGGCTCCAGACTGCAGGTTTTAGCCAGCCAGCAATACTGAGAGTTACAGCCGTCACAGGTCCAGGACCTTAAGGGAAAAATGTGCTCCCTCCTCCGCAGAGGTGCCACTTGTATAACTGAAAAATACTGAAATATACTCTGTTGTTTAGTTTGTAATGTTTTTTAGGTTTAAAAGAAAGACAATTTTAGCCTGTGTGGGATCTTCTCAGACTCACCTCGTTTCTAATGCACTCCATTTTGCATGTACTCGACTGATAGCCCTTTACACTATGAACTTCCAGGTAAGTAGTTCATGTGCAAATACCCCAAGTATGATCATTCACCCCATTACAGACAACTGACAGCAGTCACCACAGGCGGTTCCCTTGGTTTGACTGCAGGACATGTCAGTTCAGAATTTGTCCCTCCAGTCCATCACTTGCCTAGAGAGTATGGACAAGTTGTGTGCTTGCAACACTGGTCCGAGGGGCATGAAGAATCTCCCCTGATTAACCCTTCAGCGGAGAAGTTTTTAAACAGTTCTTCTGCGTGAGTTTTTTTGCTCCAGCGCTCCACAGTAAAATTCGACTATCCATTGTTTTGTATTGTAAATTATTCTTGCATTCACTCTGGGCTGTGATGTGACACCAGAGCAGCTAAATATCTCCTCGTTAGTGAGACAACATTTGCCTCAATGCTCGTTTGACGTTTACTCGTTATGTTTGTTGTACAACAGCACCAGCTGTGGTTGCTATGGTTACAGTGCCCTAGTAGTTATGAAGGAATTTGCAGGAATGAAAAATACTCCAGAAAGACGGTTTATAAAGGCTTGTAATGAAAACAACAGCTTGGCAGTGTGATTTGCTGGTGTTGCTTTGTCAAGTACGCTCAATTTTAAAGCGTTGCGAGTCTGCTTTTCTTTTTTTGCATGTGTTGTGCTCTTGAGTGTCCTGCACAGTACTTGCTCCGTCCGTCACTTGGTGTGTTAGGTGTTGGGACACAGGCCAAATTTAAAACAAGTATGAATATAAAGATAAACCTTGTGGGACTAATAAAGGTTTATCTAATATAAAACTGTAAAGATAGTGGCATATTGACCGTAATCCTGAATTGCCATTAACTTGCAGTGTTGATCAGCAGTTAGAATGCATTCAAATGTCCATTCCAATACACACCGGTTACGACAGTATGCTTTAATGGAAAGTATTCAGGCAGCGCAACCGTGCGATGCTACACACTGAAGGTTTAAATCACTGGTCAGAATGTGCCTCTGCAGTCACCTAAGCTGTGTTGAGTACACTGGCTCTACTGGAGCACAAGTGAAGCTTGTGACTGACCAAGAATCAGGAGAAGAGCTAGAAATCCAGGCCCTGGTTCTCCATGACAGGGATCATCATTGCAACCCCCATTCAGGAAAGGATCTCATGTTCCTGCAGAGGTCAAGCCTGGCACCAGTATCCACATAGCCCTCAGCAGATGGCCTGTGAGCCGGCTGGCAAAGAGACTATTCAGCACACAAAAGCCATGTCAGTGCAGGCATACAATCCATGTGTGCCTGTTATTTGTTTTCTGTCTGTATGGGATACTACAGTTTCTGAAAAGCCTTCTGGATAAAAGCCTTACCGCATCCACATTTAAGGTTTATGGTGGCTATTATTTCTTATCTAAGTGTGTGGGTGAGGTCTTTCCTAAACTAGCCACTGACATCCTTAAGGGCATGCAGGGCCTTCACCCCTATACTCACAAAGAATTCTACCATGGGATTTGCGCAGTCCACTCGTTGAGCTACTGACTGAATTTCACTGAAGACCATCTTTCCGCTGGAGATCAACTCAAGCTGACATTCTAACGATGGAGTCTGGATAGCTATGGAATCACTCCCAATCCAGCATTTCTTTCCGAGGTCTTATGCCTTCTATATATTACCCAGTGTGTTAAACTACTTCATAGACCAGCAGGAGACTTTATTTCCTTTTATTTTCCATCTTGGCTTTGAGGCATTAGGAGGTCCATAAGTATTCCACACACAGATCAAGTACTTTTTTGCTGCAGTGAAGGGGCTCTTCTGTCAAAACAGTCATGCACACTGGGCGGCAGAGGTGATTTTTATGCCCTACAGCTGCCACTGTGTCTGGTGCCTTGTCATTATTTGTACGTCCTGGGTAGTGTTGAAAAGAGTCTCACTGGTGAGTGTCAGAGCAGAAGCTGCTTGGCTATGCCCTGCACATTCCTCTGGCTTTACAGAGTCAGTGTGGCTTACTCATACACCGTGAACTCCCTCAGATTCATATTCCATGTGGCTTTGCTGGTGTTGGTCCTATCTGATTGTTCAGTGGGATAAAAATGGAAAACTAGTTACAAATCCAAGTGTGATTTTCAGAAAACTGCTAGAAGATTCCTATCTGTTCCTATTTGCATATTTAGCATAGTGTATTTTGTGTATACAGCATAGTGTATTTTGAGTTTTTATTGGATTTTTTTAGACTTCATATTTTTATTGTTCTGTGTGTCTCTGTGTGTCTGTGCAGTGGTCACATAAGAAATTTCCTCCAGGATCAATAAAATTTTCTGATTCTGATTGTGATCTTCCAGTCCTGTCCTGCCCACACTTGTGTAGTCTTGTGTTGTTTCTGTTTTTGTTCTTTGTGTAGCACCATGATCTTGAAAGAACAGTGTTTCATTTCACCGTGTACAGTCTATATGGTTGAAATGACAATTAACACCTATTTGACTTGACTTGCCGTGGAAGGCATCTGTTTGAACGAAGTAACTGTAGTATTGGTTGTGCGACGTGTATGTCACTGCAGGATTTTCTTGGTATAAGAAAATCGCTCACTTTCCTTCACATCGTCTCAACAAATAGTGCAGAATTCATTACACAACTTTCAATCTGCTGCCTTTTGTTTTGATCTCATTGTCCCTCTCCTCACTATTCGAGCCGTCCTTGTCCTCCCTCGTGCCCTTTTCACTTCTTTCATCAGCAGAACTCTCTCCGCCCCCTCGTTTTGATGGTGACCTTCTTTTAGGTAATTGGAATTTGTAGCTGATGTTACTTGATTTTTAAAGGAAAAAAAGTGAGTTCAAGAGAGCTCTTTCTTGCTGTTTTTCCTCTTCAGCACTACTGATTTGTGTTTACCCATTTCTTGCCACTTTGCAAGTGTCATAACCGCCTGGTTTCTTTTTCACAGAGTTAATGATTTCCTGTACTGTTGCAATTTCTGTCACCTAAAGAATTCGGGTCTTGAACAATATTTCTGGAAAGCTGCATAGTGACAATGTCTATAGTAAAAGGACTATACAAATAAAATTGTCATGAAATGTTCAGATTATGCAAGAGCTCCACAGAGTTTGGTCTCTTTCCTACTGGGCTGATTCAATTGAAAACAACAAGAACAGTTTACAGAAATGTAAAGAGTACGGCAGGAGTGTGGACTCAGAGGGAACTAACCAATGGGAGTTGATGATCTTGCAGAGTGCAAGTTCACAGCACATGCGTAGGTTTGCCTGATGGTCTGGGAGCATGGAGGGGGGAGTCCGCATGGGGTCCACCTCGCAGTTCTCCTCCGACTCGTACAGCGCACGAATAAACTCACCTAAATACAAGAGAGACATTACCATCAACACCACCACCATCATCAGCATCATCACTCACAAATTCCTTAACAAAGAGGTCATGCTAATCATGCTCCCTTTCCTGAAATGCAGTGATTTCACTTTCAACCTCTCCACCATGCCAACTTACCAATGGTGTCTTTAAGGTAACGGTGTCCAACAAGTTTGAGGTACTCCTCTATGGCTTTGGTGGCCAGTGTGTTCTCCCTGAAGATCAGATGCTCTCGGTCCATAAAGCGATCCACCTCGCTCAGTGCCATATCTGACAGAAAATCCTGCAAAAGAAAAAAATTCTGATTCTAAAAACTAATTCAAACTGTGTTCCAACTGATATTTCTCAGTTAATGGACGTTATAAAAGGTCTAAGCATGGTGGCTTCCCAAAATCAGCAACTGAAAATTTTATAAAAATAGTTTTATAAAAAGGACAACAGGGTCTCCTCTGAGTCTCCTTCCTACCGCCATTAGTCTCTACTCCTCCCTCTGTCATACATCCACACAATAATGTGTGCGGTAGCCTGATGCTACTTTGTTGTGCAATTTCTTTTTGGGTTTAAATCATTACTATTATGTGTATGACTATCTGCATTATTATCTTACTATCATGCAATAGTCTACCATGTGCAATACTGTGCAATTTTTGGGTGCTAAAACATTATCATGTCTTACCATCTGAAATATCACTACTTATGATAATATTACTGATCTACTACTGATCCTTATTACAACAATAATAGACTCCTAACCACTATCAGTGTTAGTAGTAATTTATTTAACTGTAAATTACTTATCTATAGTATTAATACCCAGCATTTGAGTATACAGCATAGTGTTTTTCATATTGAGTATTTTCTGCAGATTTTTTATTGGATTTATTTAGACTTTATATTTTATGCAGTATTTGTCTCTGTGTGTCTTTGCTGTCATAACATAAGCAATTTCCTCCAGGATCAATAAAGTTTTCTGATTCTGATTCTAATTTCCTGAACTGGAGCGAGCCATCCAAGCTTTAACCCTGAAAGCACTAACCTTAGCCTTGCCGGTGCTCTGCAGGATGTGAACCAGGGCGCAGGCCACCTCTTCCTTGCTCTTAACACTCAGGAGTGGCTCCAGTACGGCACACAAAGTGCGGTAATTATTCGTCACGTACTCCGCAAACTCTTTATACAGCTCCATGGGCAGAATGCTCATGGTCTGGTAGCGAGATTTGAGCCGCAGCGAGGCATTAATAACCTTGCCACTGCCCACACCTCCACCCTTAGCAAGTACGCTGGGCTGGATGACTGGATACCACTGCTCCACAAACTGCCGGCCGGTGATGCTGGAGATGGGAATGCTGACCAAGCCCAGATACGTGCTCTTCTCCTGCAGAAAGCACACAAAAGTCAATCATGTAGACCAGTTTTAGTCTGGCATGCACTTACTTATCTCCCATGTCTAAAGACCATTTGCTAATGGTGGCATTATATACACTACATTAGCTCACATTACCAATGCTTTTAAGGACATTTCTGATCATTTTTGTGCTGAAGACACCCAGCTTTATTGTTCTTTCACGCTCCAACATTTACACAAGTTTGCTTTCCTTGTAGACTGACAGAAATCAATAATAGGCTTTTAACCAACAATGTAAAACCAAAAGCTAACACTCACTCTCTAGCTTCTCTTGGATTTCTCTGCAGAACTTTGGTGTTGTTTTTGATCAGTCCTTGAATTTTGAGGCTCATGTGAGGTACCTTAGTCGGTCATGTTTTCTTCATTTGAGAATTCTATCCAAGTTAAAGTCTGTTGTCTTAGACTTTATCTCAATCTGTTGCTAACAGACTTTCACCAGCACTGAGGTGCAATCAGTCGAACAGTTTAAGGCCCATCTTAAGACTTACCTCTTTAGACAAGCCTCTGGGTAGCTTTTATTAGTACATCTATGTTTTATTTTATATTCTGCATTTTACCACTTCTATGGGATTTTATTGTTCAGTACTTTGTGATGTCTGTCTATGAAAAGTGCTTTATAAATAAACTTTACTTTCTTTCTTTCTTACCTCCTCGAGAGGGGATACTAAAAATAAACAGTGTCTGCATATATTTATTTATTTACTGATTTAAGTTACAGATCTTGGCTAAGCTAAACCATGTGTAGCGCTCTAAGACACTCATGGCACTCAGACCTTGCGTCTCTTCTTGTCCGTCTCCTTGTAGAGGTGCAGACGCAGGCTGCGGATGGCGGGGAGGTTGTTGAACTCAAAGTGCTCGCCCCAGAAAACGGTGTCGGTGCGAGGCTTGCTCGTGGTGCGTGCGTACAGCATGTCATCCAGACACAGCTCGCAGTAGTAGCGCTTTTTAGGGGGGAGGTCGCGCGCCTCGATGATCCACAGTTTAAGGACATTGTCCACCCTTCGACTGTTATCCTGCAGTAATAATGGGATGATCAACAAAGAAGATGCAAGAGATTACAAGAGTATGCGATCAGCAACACAAACAAGCTATCGAGGACAGTGCTGGCACTGAGAATGAATACAAACTACCCCCTTATCTTAAAGGAGTATTTAATACAGAAATGGTTTTGTTGCAAATTAAGGGTGTACTCACACTAGGCAATCCATACCCCACATACGAATGGTTCAGTTGGACTTGGGCATGGTACGTATCAATAACAAACTGTGCTTGAGCACAGAACTCGATTGCTTATTTAAGAAACATGGCAGCAAAGGGACGACTTTGGTCTACAGAGGTGCAGCATTTGCTGGAAATTTGGGCAGACAAAATAATACAGGAACAAGTGGATACAACATACAAGAACTCAAGAGAAACTGTCACACTGGGATGTTACCATGTAGCCTTTACCCCGGTGACTTTGTCGTCTACTCTGCAGTTTACGTTAGTTTATTTAATTTGTGTTTGTTTTTCATGACTTAAGATCCCCCTCGCAAGTATGTCTGCCTACACCCGCATAATGTCACAGATATTTGGTAAAATTGGCAACTATCTTGGAACCATCCAACTATGTGGTGAGGAGCTGAAAATACTGCAGGTTCAGTATCTGAAGGTACAGCATGAATGTAAATCTGGCAGTTCACTGGATGAAAAGGATTAAGCAGTGAGGAATGTGATGGTCCGGTATATTAAGCACAATGTGAGTGCAGGCCGGTGCGAAGTAGGGCACAGTACAAGGCAAGCAGGCGTAGTGCGAGTACGCCCCCAAAACTGCCAGTTACACCTATGAGACCATGCTGTATGGTCCCCATTAGCGTTCATGCATTGTTATTAGTAACATTTCCATATTATTTAGTAATTCAAGCCTTAAGTCTTTTTCTCATTGGCATTCCTGGTAAAACCCTAAAGTGGCCTTTTCAACTTTTTGAAGTTTATTGATTTTTTTTTTGCATTCACTTGCTAGAGCCATTACTCATACCATGCCATATCACGCCCACTGCCCATTTCTAAACTGTTTTTAACACGACCTCCTCAACTTGGCCTCACCATTTTCCACCATGGGAATCACCAGAGACATCTTAAGGACAAGATTATTCTGCTGAAGTTTATTACATGAGCCCTCGGAGGGGCGAGGAAATGACTCAACACAAGTGTGTTCTCCAACTGAAAAACTTGCAGAGAAATTTAGCCAAGTGAATTCCAGCAGAAAACTCCGTTCCTCACGGGCCCCTCATCCCCTCACGCTGGGACACACTTTCGAGTGGTGAGTCAAAGCTGCTGGGGGAATGTTAAGGGAAGTATTGTCACAGAAGCCGTTGTGTATCAGTTACACTGGCTTGGTTACAATGAGATTTGTCTCAAATGTGTGAGAGTCTCACGTTCAATGGACGAGACCAGACTGACACCCATGGCGGCCAGATCCTTCACTCCTGTGGCCACCCCCTACGCCATACTTACATGATTATTTTTCCTTGTCCCACTAGTAAGATTCCTTAAAATGTACCATTTTCTCCACTTTTCTCCCATTTTTCTTCCCTCTCCCACTCTTTCCCAACTCTCTCTCTCTACCTTCTTCCCCTCTCTCTTTCTCCCTCCCCCCTCTCCCTCTCCATCCTCCCCCCCCTTGGTATTATTGTTATTTTTGACATTATTATTGTTGTAGGTTGTTGTTGTTGTTGTTGTTGTTTTACTTAATAACAAAACATTTCTCTGTCAGCACATATATTTTATCGAAAACATTACTCTCTCGCATTAGACTGCTGTCATTACTTGACCGAAGTTGTAATCACCACAGCAAATGAGCGCAGCCTCAATATTCTGCTCAGTAATGTTGTGGCATCTTCTCAGAATGAAACAACACTTCCAAAAACTGAATTCATAGCTATCTGAGCATCACCACAATGATGTCATTTCATTAGCATGTGCTCCTCACTGCTTCAGTAATAAGGTGTTCTTTTAGTGGGTAAACAACTATGAATAACATTTCAACATAAATGTTTGAGTCTCAGTCTTAGATATCATTCTAATAGTTTTTCGATTTGCTACTGAAAAGCAGCAACACATTTTTTTAGCTAGAAAGTTAGAAACCAGGAGCTCTTTATATCTGACTTATTAGTAAAAAACAAGACACACTGTCTCCATGTTTGAGCTCTTTGAAGGCATTTGTTCTTTTCAGCCAACAAATTCTAAGGCTTCCTGAGAACATACAGTAACTCGCTGCTTTCCCAGGCGTTTGACTGACAGGTGGATATTTAAAACCATCCTGACATTTTGTGCGAAAAGAGTCAGTCAGTCACCTGGACGTTCCTGGAATTGTGCTCTGACATTTTGCCATCACTGTCTGACATTCTGGGAGGCCATAAACATCACCAGAGTGTCCCCCCCAATCTAAAAGCCCTGAAAGCCTAGTTCCAGGTAAAGGAGTGTGAGTACAGTTCCTAGACATCTTGCAAATTTGAACATATACTTGTCAAAAGGATAATGTTTCCCAGACCAATGAACACAAGCCAACTGACAGTAAATCAAAAGCTTATAGAGGCGCTACAAAGTCCGATTCATTGCTGACAGTCCAGCTGCACTATATGGGCGAAAGTATTGCGACACACCTGTTTTCCAGAGTTTGGGCTAGGCCCCTTACTTCCAGTGAAGGGTAATCTTAATGCTTCAGCAGACCAAGACATGCTTCCAACTTTGTGGACCCAGTTTGGGGAAGAACCTTTTCTATTCCAGCATGACTGT
>JBBPCZ010000136.1:1530930-1550004 GCA_037974445.1 Brycinus macrolepidotus | reverse complement strand
CATGCTGGAATAGAAAAGGTTCTTCCCCAAACTGGGTCCACAAAGTTGGAAGCATGGCGTTGTCCAAAATGTCTTGGCTTGCTGAAGCATTAAGATTGTCCTTCACTGGAAGTAAGGGGCCTAGCCCAATTTTTTTGTCCATATTGTGTATCTTTCTCTCTCTCTCTCTCTCTCTATTTATATATAACACACACACACACACACACACACACACACACACATATACTGTCTAATTTTTGTGTCCAAGTTTTTATGAAAAAAAAAACAGAACAGTGTGATTTCCTCTCTCCCCCTCCCCCTCCCCTTCCCCCCCTCCTGCGCATGCGCCCCGGCCCTGTTCTGGTTCTGTGTGTTTTTGGTGAAGATGGCTGCTCTCCTGCGGGTTTAAGGCTCTCTCCGCTCCGGAACACACATCCGCTCGGTTCACCCCTCCACAGCCCCTCTGCACCTCGCTACAGCCCTCCTCCTCGGCCCTGAGTCTCCCGGGGAGTCCGCGGCGTCCGGGGCGGCGGGTCTCGGAGCAGAGCCGGGCTGGTCCGGGGGATGGAGGTCTGTCCGCTCCTCAGTTAACCCGCTCCGGCCCGACACAGCTCCGAGGTACAGCGGGCTCTTCTTTATCCCTCTCCCGGCCGGACTGGGGCTCCGCTCGGGGTGAATCGCTGAGGGAGGCGGTGGGGGAGGGGAGGTGGGAGGTGGAGGTGGAGGAGGAGATGTTTGGGTAGGAAAAAGCTCCGACGCTCTTTGTGCGCCTTCTGGGTTTTTCGTGTGTGTGTGTGTGTGTGTGTGTGTGTTCGCTCTGGCCTGCTGTAATCCTGGTCCTGGCCTCAGCTCTCTCTCTCTCTCTTGTTTATGAATGCACCGTGGTGTTAACCGTGTAGTAAATTTGAGTAAATGTGCGTTTTCCGCGTGCACAGCCAGTGGTGGGCGATTCGATCACACCTATAACATCACGATACTCCGATACTCCTGCAGACGGTGTCGCGATATATGATACACTTATGTCAGAAATGCAGTATTAGTGATGTACTTATAAACAATTCTATCAAAAAAAAAACCATTGGGGCAGCTGGTGGCATGATGGTTAGGTCGTGGGTTTGAATCCCAGGACTGCCAGTGGCACCACTGAGGTATCCTTGAGCAAAATTCCATCATCCGTGTAGGAAATTTGTGTAAACCGTGCATTTTCTGCATGCACTATGTGCAGAA
This sequence comes from Brycinus macrolepidotus, assembly GCA_037974445.1. Classification (NCBI taxonomy): domain Eukaryota; kingdom Metazoa; phylum Chordata; class Actinopteri; order Characiformes; family Alestidae; genus Brycinus; species Brycinus macrolepidotus. The sequence goes on along the minus strand of JBBPCZ010000136.1, from coordinate 1,548,798 downwards.
TGACACGTGCACGCCAGCGGTGGCCGATTTTTAATTTTACATTTTTTTTTGTACACATTTAACATCACGATACTCCTGCAGATTGTATCACTATGCATGATACACTTATGGCAAAAATGCACAATTAGTGATGTACTTAAAACAGTACTATCGAGACAGCGGCTGGTGAAAATATATTCTAAGTCAAAATAAAACACTCTTTTGTTTATGAATGTAGCGTAACGTTATCCGTGAAGTTAATTTGCGTAAACCATGCATTTCCAGTCCCTCCGCCTGGTCAGGCCGAGCCGCACGTGCAAGATGTGCAGAACTGTGTGCACACCAGCGGTGGGCGATACAGTCAAACATATAACATCACGATACTTCTACAGACAGTATTGCAATGTATGATACTCTTATAGCAAAAATGCACTATTAGTGATGTATTTAAAAACACTACTATCAAAAAAGCAGCTGGGCGGCTGGTGGTTAGGGAGTTGCCCCTGTGATCAGAAGGCTGTGGGTTCGAATCCCAGGACTGCTAGTGGCACCACTGAGGTACTGTTGAGCAAGGTACCGTCCCCACTCTTCTGGCTGCCCGCTGCTTCACTTGGTGAATGGGTTAAATCCAGAGAACTCCGGGAAATGCAATTTCCTCCAGGATCAATATAGTATGTATATATATTTAAAAAAAAACTGTAAAAAGTAGGCGTGGGTTTTGAGGGCCGATGTCAATATACTAAGATAAGATAAGATAATACTTTATTAATCCCCAGGTGGGGAATTTTTTGTATTACAGCAGCAGAAGAGGCAATGCAGTAATTATATACTATAGACTAATACACTATGTATTTACACTTGTATTTTGCATTACAGTACCGATGTTTTCTCGTTTTTGGAGTGGAGGTAGTAAATTGAATAGCAGTTCGCATTTATACAGATTTTTAAAAATCGGGTGTGAATCTGTTGTAAACATTACAGACGTCCTGTGGTACGAATACATTACCCCACCTCCTCATGGAGACTGATCCCATCTAAATAGTACTTATGAAATGAACTATAGAAATAATCCCAGGTTATTTTAACCTTTTATGAATCCTCATAGTAAATTGCTGTCTGTACTGTGGATAAAGAGTTTTTCTAAAGTATGGAGGCCTGAAGAAGCCTTTACTTGTGCTGTCTGTGGCTCCAATCAAGCTGATACATGTCGTCTTATTTAAAATTGCAGGAAACGCTGGCTGTAAATGACTAACGACAATACTAACCACACACTGCATTCATGTTAAACAGTGAGGTAGATGGTTTGGGGAAGTAAAATAACGACAAAAATAAATATTATGGCCTGTTTTCTGCTCCTGAGTAGCCACAGATTTCTCATCCCGTATGAATCGGTCCTCACCAGATCCCAGAGGAAAGCAGCAAAGTCTTCCTCTGGGCTTTTACAAAGTCCAGGACTGGAGTAGCAAATTGTCGTTTGTTTCTAGACTCTTGCAAATGGGGGTAAAATCACCTAAAACATTCAGTACAATAAATGCACCAATATTGGTCAAATTTGAACATCTGGCTGATGCAGATGTTTAGCAGAAGTAAATAGCTCTTTTTGCATTCCTAACGGAAAAAAACCCAATAGTTTTGATCCTACAGTCATGCTATGCTGCTGTAAATCTACATCATGAGACTTAATTATACTCTTTTTATAATAAAACATGAGTTTTGTTGCACAATGCTTGAATAAAACACAGATAGTATCCAGACAGTCTGTCTAATTAGTGAATTTAAGGTGCTCCTGTTGTGAACACAGGTGTGTAATCTGACACACAGCCTGTATGTTCTCAGTAGAAAAGCACTGAGCAATAGAACGGAGAGCTGAACATGACCTCAAGGTCACCATGACCAGTCTAGAACGTTGGATAGAGGGGTATAAAGCCAGGGAGCAGCCCCTGTGATTGGAAGGTTGTGGGTTTGAATCCCAGGGCTGCCTGTGGCACCACTGAGGGCCCCTTGAGCAAGGTAGCGTCCCCACACACTGCTCCCCGGGCGATGTGGAAGAATTTCACACTGTTCACACTGGTCAAAATGGTTCACTTTCACTTCACTTTCATAATAAACTTGATCAGTTATTTTTGCCTGTTAAAACCATTGATCCCAGATGGTGTCCACAATGTTTGGACATGTAGTGTCACTTTTGACCCCTTCCTGAGATTGTTGAATGTTCTGTTGTGTGAAGTCTGGTCTGATGCCTTTTCTCCCTGTTGCATTTTCATCCCTCGCAGAAAATGATGCATCAGGTAGCCGGCAACAGTAGCGACTACGGCTTGGGTGGCCTGGGCGAAGATGGCCAGCACCCGGGCAGCCATTTCGAGTTGTGCACCTCCCAGTCCAGCAAGTTTTACCCGTCGGCTCCGCCCCCGCCGCTGCAGCTGCCACTGCCCAACCTTCCCCCGCTGCCGCAGAGCATGATCAAGCCCATGTCCTGCCAGATGCAGGACGCCCAGAACGACTTTCACCCTCAGCCCGTTCGGATGAGGGGCGTGGAGGCGCCCGAGGGATCCAAGAAAAAGAAAGGACTCGGGAAGACCGGGAGACGAGGTAGACCTGCGGGCACCACCAAATCCGCCGGGTATCGGACGAGCACCGGCAGACCTCCAGGCACCACCAGAGCGGCCGGGTTCAAAACCAGCCCAGGACGGCCTCTGGGCACCACCAAAGCAGCCGGCTACAAGGTCAGCCCTGGCCGACCTCCGGGCAGCATCAAAACATTGGCCAAGCTCAACAAACTGGACTACAGCGCCTGCAACGGAGCGCCATTCCCTTACTCCCTCATGCAGAAACGAGGCCTGTGCGAGGCCGCCAGCAAAGAGAAAAACGCTGGCGAGTGAGGGCGAGCTTTTCTATTTATTCGACAGAGTGCATGTCCGAAATCATCCCGAATCGATGACCACAAGGAGCTGAGACTCTCGCGAGGCAGCGGAGCGGGAAACAAACAAAAAAGAAGAAACATTGAATTTTGATACCTAGGTTTAACACTTGTTACGTGTTTCATTGTTATGTTCATTTTGTGTATCTATATCCAAAGAACATTACCGTTTTCTCTCACTCTTAAAGGAGCAATAAGCAGACTTTTACATTACAGGATAATGTAGTGTTAAGAAGCAAGAGACTTATTGTAATAGTAGTGTGTTGGTATGTTATAACAGGTGGGTCAATGGCAGGCGTTTCTTTTTGCCTCACAGAGAGTCAATAGTGACCCCCCTCCTCTAACCTCCTACCACAAGAAAAATACTGCTTATTGCTCCTTTAAACCTTATATTAACCTACTGTACAGATGTGCATGATGGTAGTCTTGTGAAATAAAAATACAGTATCTAAACCGATGTTATATTAGACTTTTTGGCCGATAGTCTTCACCCGAGTGAACGTTTAAAGAAAAGAAAAGATGTTTTTGTGTTGTTTTTAATCTTTGTTACTTAACCTTTGATAACGTGAGCGTTCGGGACGAGGCCTCTGCTGTTCTGTAGCCGCGTCCCCGTTTCATTCTGCTTCTGCGTCTCTAACCACGTTTCATATTTACCCTTCTTTTCTGCTGTGTCTGTGAAAGTGCTATGCTTGTATTGTCCTTGGTATGATCTCTCTTTAACTGTATTTATGAAAAAATGTGGTGCCCTTTTCTGGAGATTGAGAGTGTTGGCTCATTTTTGAATAATGATTTGAAAATCCTTTTTTTCTTTTTTTTTTTTTTTTAATTGGGATGAGATTTTGGAAAAAAAAAATCAAAGGAAAAAAATATGAATGTGATTATTTTACACCTATTTTGTACGTGTAACTGTTAATACCCTAGTATAACTCCTTAGTGTTTTGCTTCCCACAAAAACTGTTTTAAAACTAGTGGAATTCACCCAATCTGCTAAAAAATGAATAATAAAGTGTCACTCCAAAGCAATGGTACTTGAATGAAAAACGGCTGTACGGATAAGGGAGGTACGACGATATCGGAATGGTATCGGTATCGATGGGCTTTCTGATTTGATATTTCAACCCGATATTCAATGACTTGTTTCTTTTGTTCTGAAAGAGCATTCAGGTTAATGCGTACTGATACAATTTCTACATTTAATTGATTGATTTTTATTCAGTTATCGATTTTAATCAGTTCTTTTATTCCACTGTTTTACTGCAGCCCTATTGGTTGGAAAATGTCTAATTTGCCCTCATTTGCTAATATGTGTGATTTGGTACCAAATTATACATTTTATATTTATCAGTGTTGGTCAGAACAGGAATAACAGTATCGACAAGGGCTGCACAATGTATCGTCTGTTAGTCGTTATCATGATATCAGTTTCTGCAATACTGATATCACAAAATGCTGCAATGTGCAAATGAGCCTCTAATTAATCACAGTGTTTCTGACAGGGTGACCAATCACAGCTCCAGGTGAGTTACTGGGTGATCTGATGAATCGAGGTCTTCATGTAATCCAACAAGAGTCTCATTATTTTTGTTTTTAACCCTAAAAAGATGTTGGTGAATAAGTGCATGAATGGGTGGAGCTAAACAGGTTGAATAAGGAGATATATTTAAATGTGGTTTTGTGACATCACAAAAAACTGATTTGAAAACGAGCTGTTTTTGTATCTTGCAAACTGTATTTATGGGAGGAGTAAATGTAACATTTGAGAAAATATTTACAGACTCAGCTTTTTTTTAATGCCAGAAAAGTGATATGGGCGCTTTGATATCGTGACACACATCGCAACGCTGATATTTTGTCCATATTGTGCAAGAGGCCAGAATAAGAAGGTCATATTTAAATATGGTTTTGTGACATCACAAAAACTGATTTGAAAACTGTTTTTGTATCTTATGGACTGTATTTACGGGGGGAGAAAAATGTACCATTTGAAACAACATTTACAGACTCTGAGCCTGTTTTAATGCCAGAAAAGTGATATGGGCCCTTTAATGTCTTGAAAGGCATAGAAATCGTACTATGTAGCAGTAAAATCGCAATACTGATATTTTGTCCATATCGTGCAAGAAGCCTGGAATAAGGAGGTCATATTTAAACGTGGTTTTGTGACATTGCAAAACTGATTGGAAAACAGGCTGAATTTTTGGGTAGAGTAAAAAATATACCATTTGAAACAACATTTACAGACTTTGGGCCTTTTTTTAATGCCCGAAAAGTGATGATATGGGCCCTTTAATGTCTTGAAAGGCATTGGAATCGTACTGTGCAGCTGTAAAATCACAATACTGATAAGATATTGTGCAAGGGGCCTGGAATAAGGAGATTATATTTAAATATGGTTTTGTAATATCACAAAAACTGATTGGAAAACGGGCTGTATTTATGGCCTGTAGTTATTTATGTACCATTTGAAACAATATTTACAGACTTTGAGCCTGAAAAGTGACGATATGGGTCCTTTAATGTCTTGAAAGGCATCGAAATCGTAAGATGCAGCAGTAAAATCGCGATACTGCTATTGTGTCCAGATCGTGCAGCTCCAGGATCGGTGCCTGCCCGGTGAGAGTGGTCTCTCTGTGCCGGCTCTGAGGGCTGAGGGCTGACTGTGAATCAGTGCATGGCTGTTTATGTGTGTGTGAATGTAAGACAGGGAAGAATGCCCTGTTAGTTGAAGCCAACTGAATGACTTTATCCTCCTGCAGACGAGTTTCGGCCCATCTGTGCAGGGAAAGACGGCGAGGCGAGGTAAATAACACACTTTAACCCAGGACACACTAACAGGGCCGTTAGCAGAGGACTTTTCTCTTCAGGTCGGCTCGTTTTTGGAGAAAAGGAGGCCCAACACGACGAGGAGAGGACACGACCCACTTTCGCTCTTTCCTCAGCTCTGGGGAGGCAGCTAGAGGACCTTAAGCACGCACTGAGGCCTCGAAGTCATCAAAAAACACGATTTTGACTCAAAAATAGCCATTTTTATATGGAAAACCTGCTTAAGTTTTGAAACGACCAGAAAAAAAACAAGCTGGGCCGCCATATAAAGCCTCCCCATCTGCCCCGGTCGGGCTGGGGTGGGTTTAATAGCGTTTCCTGGCTCAGTTAAAGCCACAAAACGACAACTACAACAACATTAATGTAAACAAAAACATAAACAGTGAGTTTCGGTCGCCCTGGCAACCCGGCCGCTCCGGAGCGGAGAGACAGCGGCGGCGGTGCAAAATGGAGGAGAAGGAAGGAAGGAGAAGGAGTAGTTACGCCTTTTGTTTAGAGAAAACGAGGAAATAAATGGCTGTAGTGGCTTGGTAGAAAAACGGTTGCACTCTAATGTCGGTGTGGAGTGCACCGGGCAGGCTCTGGGACTCATTTTATTCGAGCTAAGAGAGGTTTTTGTGGGGAAGCAAGCGGCCCGGTGTGTGCAGGCTTTGAAGGAGGGGGGTAGCTCTCTCTCGCTCCCTCTCTCTCTCTCTCTGTCTCTCTGTGTGTGTGTGTGTGTGTGTGTATCACACACACACACACACACTGAGCCAGCCAGCAGGGCTTGCTTTAACATGAGCAGGGCAGGAGGAGAAGGAGAAGAAGCAGGGACTCCTGTGTTTGCCCGCGTTGTGGAGGCTCAGAGCTTCTGCTGGTAATGGTGGAGGTGGTGGTGGAGGGACTGGGAGGACGAGGTGTGTTTAAGAGTGTTTCTTCTCCACCCGAATGAATAAATGTGTGTTTTTTGGGGAGAGAGGAGGGAAGGATGAGTGCCGAGGCCTGGCCTGAGCACACAGCTCCTGCTGGCCTTTCGAGAATCGACAAAAAAGTGTCCGGAGAGAAGGACGGGTCTGTCGTGTCCGAGCCGTAGATGGTAAGGATTCTCGCTTCGTTTCTTTAACCCGTCGTGCTTTTCGTTTCATTTTTTCGTTATTTATCCGTTTTATTTATTTATTTATTTTCGCTAACGCTCGATCTGCCCCTTCTTTCTCGTCCATGCTCGTGTTTTTGTGTCCCAGAGGCACAGAAATGTGTCTTTTCAGCTTTACAAGATCCTGCATGCTGAAAACTGGTTGTATTTATGAATGATTTTATTTATATGTGTTTTAAGTGGTTGAGCCAGGAGCAAGAACAACAACAGTCCAGCAAGGAGCAGGCTGGCCGGCTGAGGCCTGCTCTTTCATTTATTTTCTGCTTTTATGTGGTCACTTTCAATCAGAAGGTCATCCAGAGATAAGGCACAGCCTCAGAGAGTGTGGGTCTGTCTCCCAGGCCTGGTCTCAGACCTGTCTTTGTCTGCTCTTATGGCTTTTCTGACATGATGGCCTACCTGGGGGTGCCTGCAGCCGGCACAGCCTGAGAACAACATGTGCATGGCTGCAAGCCGGGCCTGTCTGAACCACTAACTGCTGGCCAGGGGTATCAGGGTCTTTAGTTTGTGTGTGTGTGGGTTTGTTTCCTATAATCGTCTGTAATTCATTTACTTGAATGTGGACACCAGTCCCGCACCAGAGGTCTCTAGGTCCAGGCCCTGGAGGGACGGCACGGTGTGCTTTTGGTGGTTCCCCTGCTCAAGCACACCTACTAAACCTTCTAAGTGACTTCTCCAGGTGTTTGACGAGGGAAAACCACCAGTCTGTACTGGACAAAGGTCCTCCAGTGCCACGGCTCGACACCCTTGGCCTACAAATGTGGCTCATTCAGATCAGTGCTGTAGGGGGCGGCCTGTCAGTTAGCACTTGTAGTTTCTGTGACTTTGAATAAGATCTGCAGTCAGAAGCTCTTTTTTTTAATTTTTTTTTTAATAAACCTTTTCACCTCAGACGTCACAAGTATATCATGAAATGCTTTCTCTTTTCAGTTGTGCAATGCGTGCAGTACAGAATAGAAAGGTGCAGGAACAGTGTTGACTTGTTATGGTGACATACTTAAGTCAATACTGTCAGTGAAGTCAGTTCAAATCTTTGTTGTGGTGTCCTGGACGGGTGCATATGAACAAAACTGGACAATCAAAACAGTAAAGTCAAACTGTTGCTGTACTACATGATGCATTTCTGATTTCTGGACAGTACTGTGCAAAGGTCTTTGAAATTTAAATGCACTTTAATGTTTAGTCAACATTTTTTTTTAACCACTTAAACCTAGTATTATTTGTTTATTCAGGTAAGCAGGACATTGATTTTATGTGTCAGCGTGTTAGATTAACCCTTTCCACACCTGTAATTCTGGAAGCGCAGTATTTAAATTTTCCATCCAAGGCCTAGTTTGTCCCATCAGTCCTAAGTTAAATGTAATCGAGTGACAGATGCGATTGAACAAATGCATGCGATGGCTGGATATCACTGATAAGTCAGAAAAATACAGAAGTTTAGCTCCTAACTAATATCATTTTTAGCACAAAAGCTGTGTACGGTATTTATTATAGTGTTTTTACTGTGTAATGTAGTGTTTAATAGCAATATATTGTATTGAAACTAGGCAGAGGTATCAGTAATAGTCTTTCATTGCTGCAGTAAAGTATATGTAATATGTATTTTTGTGTTTATATGTACATATGTATGTGTGCATATATAGATATGTATGTACATATGTATGTATGTGTGTATATAATTATTAGTGTGTGTGTGTATATATATGTATATATATATATATATATATATATATGTGTGTGTGTGTGTGTGTGTGTGTGTGTATCTCTGTATATATGTGTATATACAGAGATGTATATATGTAGATGTAGATATATATGGTTAATGTAGAAGTTATAGATATAATGTTTATTGCGTGTGTTTGTTTCTGGCAGGACGGAGCCATGAAAACATGAATCAGTCGTATAAAGTGGCTGCCAGGGATGGCCAGGGGCGTCTTCCTGACCAGCAGGACTCGCCGGCCCATGATAGCCGCATCGCTCCCTGTGGGCTCCACCACGGCAGCACGAAGCGTCCGGCGGAGCAGCCGTCTGCCATGCGGCTGCAGAACTCCGTCTACAAGCACTCAGCACTGGTCTACCCTCAGAAAGAGTCCACATCCAGCTACAGTCCCCTCCGGAGGCTTCAGGACTTGACCAGCATGGTCAACAGGCCTGACCTCAGCCTGCAGGACAAGGACTTTCAAGGGCGCAACAAAGCACACATGGGCTCGGAGTTCGGCCTGGGCTTGGTTCGGTCACCCCTGTCCCACAGCCACGGCGCTGACGAGGGTCCATACAGGAACGTCCAGGATCTGGACAAAAACGGTTTCTCCCCCGTCAGTTCCGACAGCCTGGAACACTTCTCGCCCATTCCTAACGGATTTCTGCATTTTGAATCCAGTCTGTTTGACAGTGGGGACAGCAAAGACGACAGGGAGGATGAGGAGGAGGAGGAAGAGGAAGAGGAGGAGGACAATGAAGCGGAAGTGATACCTTTCAAATCTTTGTCCAAGAAATGCCAGAAAAGGGACTTTGCCAATGCCAAAAGCTCCTATAGCTCAGGCCTGGACCTGAGCTCCAGCTCAAACAGACATGAACCCTTTAACCCTGTTTCTAAAAATGCGTCACGGCCAGAACCCAGCCCTCCTCCGCTGCCTGTGGAAGTCATGCTGGAGGATTTTGACAGCATGGATGACTACTCGGATAGTGATTGTGACCTGCCCAGCACTGAAAACTGCGCATCAATGTTCAACACCAGTCTGCCTCAAAGGCCAAGCTCACCCAGCAGCTCCCTCTCGAATCCTGTAAGCCCCGTTTGTATCCATTTCACCATGTCACTCACCCACGTCAGCTCAGGAAGGGTTTGTTAATTAACTGATTAGCTAAATCAGGTGTATTAGAGCAGGGAATACACCTAAAGTGGTGATAAAAATGCACGTCAAAGTTGTGACTTTAGCCAGTTATACTACCAGTCAAACATTTTTGCACACACTGAGATTTTCTACATTTGCGTTTTACCCACTGAATATTTAATAAAAATACACCCAGTATTCTTTGCTAATAAATACATTTACAGTATGTTCATCATTTGAGTTCCTTTTTTTCGCCGGATTTTATTAATCGCTACTGACCTACAAAAAGCCACCTATTATAATTATAATGTGGATCACCAGATGAGTGTTAGATATTTAAGGAGCTATTAAGTGCTGAAACAGTAACGAGTGCATTTAAAGTTAAAGGACAGTCTAGAATTTGACTCTCCATCACCACCCAACCAGTTAATAGGAGTCAGACCTGCACTGTTACACATTCTTTACTCTTAGAAAGGAAACTGGTTTTATTTGACCATATTTTCATTTATAGTTGTTCCCTCAACTTTCCAGTGATAAACAGGAATAAAAATCTGTAGTTTATGAAATAAATGGTAAAAAAAACCTGTGGTGTGCAAGAACTTTTGACTGGTACGGTTTCACACGGGCCAAAATGCACGCAAAGTATGGACGTTGCTTAAAGTTTAGAAGAGTTATGGGGTGGATTGGACTATATAAAAACCATTCATGCCAAAAGTCGGTCTAAGAAACGTTTGATTAGGTCTGCCCGAAAGTGGCCCCAGCCCCACCCCCCCCTACCCAGTGAGAGAACAAACATTTGGACACCTCTGATCTAAACACTAAACCATGACCACCCGGTCCTCTGCTAGAAAGAGGTGTGTAGACAGGATAACCAAACATCCACATAATCCTTAAATATTCTCAGAGCAGTATGAGTTTAGCAAAACCACATTGGTCAAATGGGTTGAAGTTATGAATTTGCATAAAAATGGAAAAAGTAATTAGCATTAAACCAGCTCAACCTTCACCACAACAACTTACTTTAGATCCAACCAACGCTCTCAATCAAAAGTTTTTGCACACTGAGATTTTCTACATTTGCATGTTACTCACTTAATATTTACTGAAAATGCACTCCGTATTCTTTGCTAACAATGAAATTTGCAGTATGTTCACCATCTGATTACTTTTATTAGCCAGAAAATTGTTTTTTTTTTTATTATTCATCACTACTGACCTATAAAAAGCCACCTAATGTAATTATAAAGTGGATCACCAACCAGTTAATAGGAGTCAGACATATACTGTTACAGATTCTTTCATCTTATAAAGGAAACTGGTTTTATTTGATATATTTTCATTTATGGTTGTTCACTCAACCACTGCCCAGTGTTTAACAAGAATAAAAACCAGCAGTTTATGAGATAAATAGAGAAGTGGTGAAAACCTGTGGTGTGCAAAAGCTTTTGACTGGTAGGGTAAATGCAAATTTCAAGAAAAGCAAAGTTAATTTGTGACAGCTTCTTTGCAGGAGGCCACTTAGAAGTATAAGGTAAATCCAGCTGTGATCTCTTTTCTGAAGATCATATATATTCTGTGTATCTGCAAGATTGTGGCAACAGTAATTGCTGTTATTTTTAAAGTAAATTAAAGTAAAGTGGCCCCTTATAGTCACACATGAACATACGACACCACACCACACCACAGCACAGCACACAGTGTGAACAGTGTGAAATTCTTTCTCTGAATTTAACCCATTCACCAAGTGAAGCAGGGGGCTGCCACCAAAGGGGGCGCCCAGTGAGCAGTGTGTGGGGACAGTACCTTGCTCAAGGGTACCTCAGTGGTGGCACAAGCAGTCCTGGGATTCAAACCCACAACCTTCTGATCACAGGGACAACTCCCTAACCACTAGACCAGCAGCTGCCCCAAAGTTTAAGCATGTTTCTGCTTGGTTAGTGATGTACGTAAAAACAATACCATCAAAAAAAAGCAGCAAGTGGTGTGGGGGGGTTAGGGAGCTGCCCCTGTGATCAGAAGGTTGTAGGTTCGAATCCCAGGACTACAAATGGCTAACCACTAGGCCACCCGCTGCCTAGCTTTGTTTATATGACAGTTAGGATATGGAGTGAATACCTTGGTGTGTGATTACAGTTCACAGTGGGAAGACACTCAAATCTGTGGCTGCGAACACCTTGTCAGGTTTTTACCGGAATAGAGCTGGTTAATCAGTGTTCAGATCGTCATGTGCGTGAATAAAATCACTATGACTCATTTGTTACCCCATTTGACAAACACTCGTTTGAACACTCATTTAATGAGTTCTGGTAATACCGAGTAAAGTTTCTTTGGAGTAAATGACATAAGATCTGCTTAGAGCAACCATTTGAGTATTTCTTACTGTAAGATAATCTGCGGCGGCTTTTCTGGGTAAGGTATTGAAAGGAATGGAAAAGACTCGCACTTTCCGAGAGAGAAAATATCATGAGTATGCAAATGTGGGGACTTCAGTCAGAACTTCACTACACACAAAACGAAACAAAACCATCCGGCAAATGTGGGTGCTACCACGTGGAGCTTTCAAAAAGGGGAGTCCACCTGACTGAGAGCAACTTGTGGAGTGAGTGGTTAGTGAACGAGCAAAAAATAAAAGAATCTAATGACCCTCTGTGGGTTAACAGAATCTGTATCATCAGTTTAAAACTGAGCAAATGTTCAAGTGCCTACACTTTTGTCTTTACGGGATGGCCTTTTTGAAATATGGATTCACAGTTTAATTATTATTCTGTATGTTTTTGTGCAGTCCAACAGCCCAAAGAAGAAGCCTCTCCCTGGAGTGCAGTACGCCGTGGGTGATGTTGTGTGGGCAAAGTTTAACCGTAGGCCCTGGTGGCCCTGCCGGGTATCCATAGAGCCGCTGAGTGAGAGCCACACCAGGATGAAAGGTTCTGCTTCTTGATCTCTTCATAGCCCAAGATATTATGGATATTTCTTGCCTAATAAGATGAGAGAACCTTTTATTAGTCCCACTGGTGGGAAATTTTGCATTGTTACAGCAGCAAATGAAAATAGCCAATAGAATAAAAGCTATACAGCGCAACAGTATAATAAAAAAGTACACTGTACAAATATTGCAAAAAATCTAAATATAGAACTTCGTGTGCGTATGTATATATATATATGTGTGTGTATGTATGTTCACAGTAGATATATATGTATGTATGTTCACAGTGGAGATGTATACAAATATGTATTGAACACAGTGGATATATATGTATGTACACACTGGAGTATCCTCAGATGCCTGGTAGCAGCAGACATTGAAAGAAACATTAATAACGCGCCAGAATGTGGGTGTAGCCGTAATTGGATCCATCTCTGGGCATTCTGTTACTAACTTGTAACACAAGTGTTATAGAATGTCTTTGTTTATTTGAAATGCATACTGTTTCTTTAAATCAATATTGGGGAATCTGACGGGGTTTAAAGTCCTCACGGTCTCGGTTTCATGGTGATGTGATCTTTTCAGAGCCAAGTCGCAGGCCGTGTCGTCTGTACTTTGTCCGGACGTTTGGGGAGATTGTGGACCAAGCATGGGTTGCTGGGAAAGCCACGTATCCTTTTGAAGGAGGGCATCAGTTTGAGAAACTCCCTGTTCTCAGGCGACGAGGCAGACAGAGAGACAAGAGTTACAAATACACGGTAATGTCTAATGACATTGACTTTCCATTCATCGCCCTGTTTATTCATCTCTCACTGAGACCAAAGTAATTTCAAATAGACAGAAGCATACTCTTTTGAATAAAAACTGTTTGAAAAGCTAGCACGCAAACGTTTGATGAGCAGTTCTTTAATTGCTTTTGGCCTAATTTCTTTGCCTTTGTCACAGGTTCCAAAGCGCTTGATGCCATTGTGGAAAGCCGGTGTCCAGGAGGCGGAGGCAGCTCTTCCAGAGCCTCTCAGCAACAAGCTTCCACCGACCTCCATCAGAGAGGTCCACTCACTCCCTATGGAGAGGACGCCCACCCCTCCAACCTGCTCCACTATCCATCCTGTGCCCTCACTTAGTCCTGTTTTTTCCAATGGACATGACCTCCCCGTCCCCAGCCCACCCAAGGCCAAAGAGGCAAGCAAAAAGAAATCCTTGGCTAAGAAGAAAAACAGCTCACTGCTCAAAAGTCCCATTAAAATGAAGGATGGCTTGTTCTCCAAACTGATGACGAGTCCCACAGCAGATATCCCTAAACCGCCCATGAACGATTTGGAATTAGATGCCAGGGATTGTCCGTACTCAGACATTGATTCAGTTCCAAGGATACTGTGTCCAAAACGCTCGGATGATCAACCGGAAGCAGGGCTGGAGAAAGAGCCCATCCCTGGACAGAAGACACAACGTGTGAGGAAAAGAACGAAAAAGCACCAGAAGGTGGAGAAAGCAAATGTAACAGACTCAAAACACACATCGAACATCAAGGCTTCAAACTGTAAGCCTGTGGGTAGTGGTTCCCCTAGCTTGTCTGATGGAACATTTGAGATGCACTCCTTCTACTTGCCAGCAAGCTGCGGTCTCATGTCCAGAGCCCTTGCCGCATCAGACGAAACCGACGACAAAGATGTTCACAATTCCAGCCGTAAATCCCAATCCCCATCTCCACCTTCACTTCCTGCAAATGACCATGATTCATCCTCGCCTGTCGCAGGTGTGCCGGAGAACACAGAACAGCATTGGCAGGTGAAAACAGAGGAGGACCCCGCGTACCAGACCTTCTCGGATCACCGAGAGGGTTCCCCAAACCCCACACTCCTAAAACTGACTAGAGTCCAACGCAACAAGAAGCGAGCCCAGAACGGGCTTCGTTCAAAAAGGAAAGAGCCCAAGGCCGAACCCTCAGAGTCTTTGATCAATGCAGTCAATATGGAAAACGAAGTGATCATTTCTGGCTCCTCCTCCTCCTCCTGTGCCCCCTCTCCGTCCCCTTCGCTCATGGAGGCTTCTTTCCGGGATGCTCAGGAGCTATCGTTCAAGTCCCTGGTGAAGGAGGAGTGCATCTCGGATGATCCACCTCTGCGCGCCGACTCCAACTACAAGTTCAGCACTTTCCTCATGCTCCTGAAGGACCTACACGACAGCCGGGAGAAAGAGGGAAGGCCACTGACTCTCCCGCCTGCCTCTCCCTCTGCACTTATCAAGCAGGAGCCCTCTTTGATCCCCACGTCACACTCGGACCCCTCCACAACCCCTGATGACAGGGTGCCCGAGAATGACCAGGCAACAATCCCAGTTCAGAACGGACCACAAGGGAAAGGACCTTCCAGCGGCTCCAAGCAAAGCAAATCCAAAACCAAGTCTACCGGGAAAAAGGAGACTCTGAAGCACGACAGCGGGAGTATTGTGCTTTCTCAGGTTTCAAACTCCAGCAAGCAACTTAGGAAGCAAAACTCGTCTGAAGCACTTGAAGCAAAAGCAACTGTTCAGGGGGAACTTTTGAACTGCCACGCCGAGACGGCCCCTGAGGTCGGTGGTCGGTCCACCATCTCCACTGTTGCCCCAAAGAAGCGTTGGCAGACGTTTGAGGCCGAAGCTGGAGAGAGCGCCAAGCCAAAGAGTGATCAGGGCAGCGTGCTGGAACAGGACGCAGTCGGGATATCCTCCAGGCTCAATGGAGTGTTTGAGGAGAGCCTCCAAAGCCCTCAGTCCACTTCTACAGAGAAGAAAGAAGGCTCAGGTGAGTGTCCTGGTTGTTTTTGGTAAAAAGCTAATGTGTTAGTTTACTTAATCAATGTCTGATACACCTAGCTGGTTCCATGAATGTTCCATGAATTCTTGCAGTGGAAAAGATTGTGTCGTAGACTTGAGAGACTGGAAGTGAAACGATGTTAAGGTATTGCCTAGTGTCCATTGCAAAGTCTCAGAATTGCTATACAGCACACACAACATGAAATGCATCACCTTCAACCTCTGGTTTATCGGTGTCTTCCACCTGGAAAGATTTGAGACAAAGTGTGCCCCAGAAATGCCACACTAGAGTTGGAGAACTTCTTATTTAGCTAACAAACTGGTGTTGTGGTCTTTGTTTGCATTTAAAATCTAGTTTTTAATCGTTTTTGTCACTCCATGAACTGTGCCCTGAATGCTCCTCTATGACAAAAGGTTGTCATTAGGTTAGAAACTGCTCCAGAATAGCACACCTGGCCATTGCTATTTTCAGTTTGACTTGATACTCCTTCAGAGATGTGATGTGGACCTTATGCATAAGTTTAAAATGAGTAATTTTTTTTTGCATTGAGCGAGAAAATATTCAATATGTAACGAGTCATACTGGATTCTGCATTCATGACCCACTAATATGGACTTTTTTGGTCATGCCTCCAATCTCAGAAAGCAAAAGGCTTCGGAAACCGAGCAAGAGGTTGATCGAGTGTGGAGAAGAATATGAGCAGATATTTTCTCCAAAGAAGAAGCTGAAGAAAACCCCTGAGTCCTCCAAAACAGTAAGACACATCACTATCTCATGCTGTATTTCTTTCCTGTCTGTGCCATTGTTAATTCATAAAGCGGAACTTTATGAGTGAATTATTTTGCCTGCTTTGGCAGTGTGTGGAATGGGCATCTGTGGCGTGCACTAATAACCTCTCGCACCTCCTTGCAGGGAGCTTGGATTAATAACACTAATTTTAGCCAGCAGCCTCTAGAACCTCAAACGGCCGACTGTGTAAGCTCAGCAGCGAGCCAGCAGTTGGAGTCTTCAGCAACAGAGCCGTCTCAGCATCAGCAGCAGCAGCAGCAGTCTACTCCAGATGAGCCTGATAACACCCCTTCTTTATCTCTCTTATCTACACCCTGCAAAACTCCCACACAAGAAGCAGAGCTGCCCAAAAAGAAAGCTGGTGAGTGATTTATGTCGGCATGGAAGCTTTGCGTTGCTTTATTGTTTTTCCCCAACAATCACATCCCCTGCCGTTTTAACCAGGACTTGTTCTTACAGCATCTTCTGAAAGAAAAAGACCAAGAAAGTTCTCCCATAAAGCACTGGAATATACCACTGAGGAGGAAAATCTCAGAATCCCAAAGAAGAAGGTGAAGGCATTTTACTACTTCTTTCATTTTAAATAGAGTCAATTAACTGGTTATTTATTTATTTATTTTTGAATAATGCATTTTCCTTTTCTGTTGAATTAGGAGGCTAAGCAACAGGGTGACTGGTCCGAAGAATCAGATGTCAAAGGTGTTCAGGTAGTGGACTTGTATAGTCTTTTTTTTTTTTTTTTTTTTTAAATTGCGTTTTGAGCTAAAACGTTCAAAGTTCACCATGGATTTTTTTTTTGTTTGTTTTGTGGTTTTATTCTATAGAAAAATGACTCGCCTGGAACTACTCTGTCCAGCCCGTCTTCCATGTCAGGTAATTCACCCTTTCCTTTGTGTTTTTAATTGTGTAATAGTAATAGTTAGTAATGATTAATTATATTTCTCTTCTGCCTAATTTTAATGAGATTTGATGTGGTGCTTGTTGTCTTAAGGAGTCACACCTGGACCATGTGATGCAGAGACAGCAACTTCAAATCAGACTGTAACACCCAAAGCACCCCGGGGCCGTGAGACAAGACACAGTCGCAGTCCGCCTGAGCCCAAAACGGCTGAACAGAACCAGCCTGAAACCTCACCACCTTCAAACCCAGAGGTTAGAAGCCAACATCCAGGCTGTTGTGCTACCATACTAGAAAAATGTGAATGCTAATGGTGTGTTGTTGTGAGAATCTGCTAAAGCAGTCTGTTTATAACAAAATTTTGACAATTTATTTGCAAGAAAACCTACGCAGTATATTGTTTGTTAACCGGGAGCACAGTATTGGCAATTGTAGTTCTGGATGGATGTTGAAATTCCAGTACTTTTTTGGAACTGAACAAATTACTTCAGTTCTGCCAAGAGCTGAAAAATGTCATGCTGTTCAGTCAAGGTACAGTTCTGTGCAAAAGTTTTGAGCTATTCTTCATTTCCTGAAATTTTGCTTTGAATCACCTTGATTCGAAAATACTATTTTATACCTGTCAAACAGTCTTATCTTTGTCACACTGAGGAGATTAAATAAAAGAAACGTGAACAAATGTTTTACTGTGACAGACTGCAAAGAGCCTAAAGATACACGGAGCCTAGATAAAGGAGTTCCAACCACTCAGCATTCAGCACCACCAGTATACTGATCACCGC
>JBBPCZ010000136.1:1470367-1473339 GCA_037974445.1 Brycinus macrolepidotus | reverse complement strand
ACACACATACATATATATATGTTTGTGTGTGTGTGTATATATTTCAATATATATCCATATTTACACACACACACACACACACATATATATATATATATACAGAGATTTTTTGCATCTTCCATCCTATTTGTTTTGCACCCAGTATGTTTAATGTGTAATTAGACCAGGATGCCAAAATATTCGCTGCATATACAACCGAATACAGTCCCTGTTTCATGAGAAACACTAATATACCCACACATATTTTGGTTCACTTACATTTGCTCTCTCAAAGCTATAGAACTGAAAAACATTACTAAAAACATACACTGTATTTACTGAATATATATATATTTCTTCCTTCAAGTCTCATTATCCACTGGAAAGTCACTAGTGATGAATTAGTGCTTGTGCATTAAACTGTGTGTGACACTGCTGGGATTTGCTATACAACTATTTCATTGTGTCAAACACACACACACACACACACACACACACACACACTGCCCATCAGTGGTGATTTGTTGCCGTCTAAGCCGCAAAAGAAGTAAAACAGTCCAGTTAAATCGTCAATCACTACCTCTATTTACCTTCATTTACATTTTGCACCTGACAGAGAGGAAGCAGAAGAACTGCTCTGACCTGAGGAAATTCCCTGCTGTAATTCATCTCGTTTCTTTCTAAATGTAATACAAAAACCTCAGGTTGTGCATGAGGTCTGAACAGTGAAGACGGTTCTCCGTGGTTCACCGCCGATCTCCTCTTCTGTTAGAACCGCGTTGGGCCTGCAGGGCTGGGGTCACTGGAGCTGCACACCTCTGAAGGTAACGCGCAGCAAAATGAACAGGTTTGCATTAAAAAAAGGTTTCCATTTGTTTGATCTCAGTGAAATTAGGTATCAAGAGTTGGGACTTTACACTTTACATCATTTTAGCACCTTACAATGCTCTACTGTGTGTGTGGTTTTTTTATTTCAATTTATGGGTAATAACCAATAACCAAAGTTGATGGAGTGGCTATACAGTGAGAGCCTTGAAGATGATGCTGTTCTATCACCATCATCACTGTGTCAGTCTGGAGCCAAAAAATGAAAAGAAAACAGTGAGAAATAAAAAAATAAATATATACAATTTAGCTCTCGCGAGTTTGGTTGACCAGCCAAAACAAGTGGTATCTAGCTAGGAAGCGTTGGAAATGTGTATCTCAGTAACTGGAATTGTGCCAGTGGCCTAAATCATCACACACACACACACTCAGCTGTGTGGAGTACTCTGAAATAGACTTGCTCGTGTGGTTTAGGACACTGTCTGACACTTATTTGATGAAGAAATGTGCCTAGCATAGCTAAAACCAGTCACACAAGCCTGAGTTTTGTCTCTGCCCTGGTCCATGTTTACAGATCTGAATGGATGTAGGTCGTACAGTCTCGGAAACCACACAAGCGCACCCGTTTGAGGCGACTTAACAAACTCGACGCAGGCACGTGTGTGAAGATATAGGCATACAGTTAGCATGATGCTAATTGTTAGGGTATACGGTTCTGTTAACATAAAATTAGCCACTTATCTTCAGTGGCTAACTTCAAACACCAAACATGTCCTAGATGTTTGGTTTTCAATTTAGGGAAAAAATGTATATTTCCTTAATGTTATCCAGCTAAAATTGTCACGATTTTTGTGTTTTTAGAGGATATATTTGTCTGCTGACATTTAATGCCACTCTATCTATATATCTGCATCTATCTATCTATCTATATCTATATCTATATATATCTATATCTATCTATTTATCTCTCTCTCTCTCTCTCTCTATATATATATATATATATATATATGTATCATGCACACATATGTATATATGTAAATTTACACTATACATATATACATAGATTTATATAGTGTAAACTATATATACATATATCTATCTATCTCTCTCTTTCTATATATATATATATATATATAGAGAGAGAGAGAGAGAGAGAGAGAGAGAGAGAGATCCAGAGTGCCATCTTGTTGACACTCTGGATGTCCATTCCATTGATTGATTAGTCTGATTATTATTGTGTAATGTTCTGACTGCACTGTTATTTGTGACAATCACATTTTTTTCTCCACCATAACTGTATTAGTAACAACTTGCATTTCACTGAACTAACCACGAGTCTGCATCAAATCCCAAACCCGTTGTGTAAACTTTTGGGTCGGCAGCTGTGAGGGTGGACTTAGACTTAGACTTAGACTAAGACTTAGACTTAGACAACCTTATTGTCATTGCACTGGGTACAACCAAATGTATTTGCAATCTTAACGGTGCTACATACATAACTATGTAAAAAATTTAAAATCTTAAATAGCTAAATATGATGATGATTAAGTAGATAGATAGATAGATAGATAGACAGACAGACAGATAGATAGGCAGATAAATAGACAGATAGATAGACATAGATGGCATACATGGCAGTACTCAATACTTGTACACATTACAATAATTACAAAAATACAAAAAATACACTAAACTATACTATACATAAACTATAGTGAAAATGTATAAAGTATAAGTGTGGAAAAAAGTGTGAAATAGACAAAAGACATGGTAAACAGACAATAAGTATACAGATAAAATAGACTATACAGTAATAGACAAACCACTGGCAGCAGAAATATGGCACTTTACAATATTGGTATTGTACTTTTCGACATTTTACGACAACTTAACGTTAAAAAGTTTAAAAAAAAGTTCGCCTGAAATGACCAGAACACACATCAACAAACTAGATGGGCTGTAAACACTTCACACACTGACTGAAATCACACATCCAAGAAAATCTGCTAAAAATTGAAAAAAAAAAAAAAAAAACCGGAGCTGAAATGGACATTGTCGTTGTTTGAGGGCTCCATAACTACTATTCTGGCGGAAGGAAGAGTCAATATTGGAGCATATTTGGTATAAAATTTAATTCTTCTTCTTGTGCGTTTTCTTTATTTTGTAGA
>JBBPCZ010000136.1:1462867-1465367 GCA_037974445.1 Brycinus macrolepidotus | reverse complement strand
GATTTAGGCGTATGTACGGACTTGCCTGAATATAAAATGCAATATAATGTCATTTTGTGAGCCAAACAATCATTTTGAGTGTAACTCATATTAGTACATGAGTACATGAAGCTGTCTTCTGTATTTTATAACCAAAACCACAGCCCTTTTCTTATTTCCACAAGATGTCACTATTTATTTTCCCATTTCTCAGAGGTGGGTTTGCAAAGAGAACCCAGCCGCTGCCGTTTTAGTGTACTGTGGTCCATAACGATAACCACATAAAAGCATGTTTAGGTCTTTTTAGCACTACTGTGTTAAAATCTAATTTTAAAAATGACTTTATCAACTGGACATGGACTGCATTTTATTTCCACACTGTGCTTGTATCGTTACGTTAAAATAGGTATTGTTGTGGACTGAGAAGTTAAAAAATGACCCAAAAAGCACTGTATTCCTTCATATAAGTTATACTGTACTACGAGTAGAAGTAATATGAGTTACTAAATATAACTTAATTAATATAAGAATAAGGAGCGTTTTGGTTAAAATCATGTTTATTCCCTCCAAATGCGGTTGATCAGACCAGACATTACTAATAGAAGTGATACAACTAATGGAATAAATAGGAAACTAGAAGTGTATTACTTGTATAATTTCTCTTACCAAACCAGTTAGCACTGTACGAATGCATGCCTAAAAAAACACATCCTGGTTTGATAGCTGTGATAGTTTTTGATGAGTTTCTGACACTGTGTGGCTGACATTGATAAAAAAAAATATATATATATATATATATAAAATCTAATTTTACAACAATTTAGGAAATTTTCTCAATACACAGTTGTGGGACGAGGTATTGTTTCTGGCATCTGATAAGTTGGAGCGGGTAAAAAAATCCAATAACTATGAGGGCAACTGATTTTTAGTCAGTGTTTTACATAGTACTGTGCTACGTCCAGTTAAACAGGCCTAATTATGTTTGTAATGAAACGTAGCTAGTCAGTGTTATTTAAGCACTGATGATATCCATCATCTACTCAGAAAAGCAGATTGTAATGTAATTTATCACGATAACAGTAAATATCATTATATTGCCCACCTTTACTGTTGTCTACATTAAAATACCACCATTTCCACTGTTGTCTATATAAAAATACCAGCTATATTCAAGCTTCTAGATGGCTACTAATGTTTTAGCTATGTCATGTGCTTTTGTAGGTGGTTGTTACTGATCTTCTATCACCATTATCATGTCAGTCTTGAGCGTTTGGACTGCATAAATGTTGTGCTTTCCCAACACACTATCATCAGAAACCATGTAAGCAGGTCTAATAGAGATTACTGAACAACTGGACACGGTTTGAAGAGAGTATGTGACGATATTTCTTCTTTTATTTTTAACCTCCTACTATTTTATGCTTCCTGATTCATTCATAGTTTTATTAATAGTAGAGCGTAGAGTGCAAGACTTTCACCCAGACGACCGGGGTATGATTCTCACCCTAGAAAGACACTTTTAGGGCAGCTGGTGGCCTGGTGATTAGGGAGTTGCCCCTGTGATCAGAAGGCCGTAGGTTTGAATCCCAGGACTGCTAGTGGCAACACTGAGGTTCCCTTGAGCAAGGTACCGTCTCCACACACTGCTCCCCGGGCGCTGTGTTCCTGACTGCCCGCTGCTTCACTTGGTGAATGGGTTAAACACAGAGAGAGAATTTCACACTGTTCACACTGTGTGCTGTGGTGTGTTCACATATGACCGAATGGACACTTTACACTTATCACACTTGATATAGACATACAATTTGTGTAATATTAATTGCTGTACATACACTTCTATTATTCATTAGCTATGTTAACCTTGAAGCTCCAGTGCAAAAACGACACCAAACACCAAACATGTCTTGGTTGGGTTAAGTGAAAAATTCACCAAACTGTTTTAACAAGAGAAGTTACCACATGAAACAGCGCTTTGGGTTCACCTTTCTGGTCTGATTCATTCCAGTTTCAGAGTGACAGTGATTCCATTAGAATCCACCAAAGGCTGTTATGTCTCTTATTGACCACTTTTTCTCTTTTTCTGAATCTCAAATTCTTTATTATTTTACTTTATTACTTTGCAATTTTACTGCATACTACTTTTACTACTTTTATTGCGTTCTACTTATGTGTTAAATGTTATTTTACTGTTCAAGTCCAAGAATTTCGTCACTGATGATCTTTCATTGTAGATAGTATATGACAACATACTGAAATTTGAACCTGAAACTTGAAACAAATGGCTCCTTACGGTCTACATAGCGCACTATGCAGGGTTCATGCAGTCATGAAATAGCAGCTTCTACACCGAAGTAGTGCATTATATTACACTATATGAGCAAAAGTATTGGGACGCCTGACCATTACACAGACAGGGACTTTAATGACATTGCATTCAAATACAGAGACTTTAATATGGAGTTGGTCCCCCTTTGCAGCTACAACAGCTTCCACTCTTCTTGGAAGACTTTCCACAAGATTT
>JBBPCZ010000136.1:1398926-1412051 GCA_037974445.1 Brycinus macrolepidotus | reverse complement strand
TGAGGAAACAGAGAGTGTTTATATTGCGCTATTTGATGACACTTAAACTAGCGAGTCAACACTTTCAAGGGAGTCATTAACAATAGCATCATTCTCAGTGTGATGCCTCGCAGGATGTGATGCAACGAAGGGATATTCTGCATTGACTTTTTTGAAAAGGCATTTCTCGGAATAGTCTTCTCGGTATATTTTTCTTGTGAGACGTTCTTTATCAGTAGTTTTCAGTTCAGTCCCTGCAACAAGTGGTATGACAGCATTAAATTATACCAGCATTAAATCACATTTATTGCTGGGGACCCTCAACGTGTGTGTCCACTGCTACAGCAACTTGTCTTACTTGCCTAACAAGGAGAAACAGCCCATACAGACATTTTTACATGCAGTTTTCACTGTAATCACAGGCCATGCAAGTGCAATCAGAATAGGCCACATGGCAATTTGGATGATGCTAAGATGATACACTTTGTGTCCAACGTGCATGAATAATGAGCAACAGCTGAACAGTATATCCAGTAAATATAAGGATTAACTAGGAATAACGGTGCAACCGAACTCATAAGGAAAGTCTGGCACAATGACAGATGAAGTGTTTCTGGAAATGATTAGATGAATCAAGATTCTTTTCTTTTTGTGGCACGTGTCCAATAAGAAGGTCATGACAACATGGCCGGACAACTGTCCAAGGCTCCTTCGTTTGCGAGCGATCTCGGAGCGCATGCCACAGACTGAATCAGGGAATTTTCTCGGCAGTTCAGGAATGCTAAGGGAGGGCCTGAAGCCGCATGCTAAAGGAAATACTTTGTGCAGCATGGAATGGATGCTCTACGCAGCCAGACAGTAAAAAAGTGCTATTTTCAACAGAAAGCCGCTTGTTTGACATAGGCATACCTTTGCCAGAGTATTTGGAGAGATTCACAGTCATTTACATTTTTGTGATTGGGTTACTGTGGATCATTAAAGAAGCTAGTGAAGCATATCACCGTCCACTGAGGTGAGTGTAGATTTTTTTAAAATGTGAAACAGGTTTATTTTATATAGGATGGTCTGTTATTCATAGTAAACGAAGACTAGTAGTTAAAAAAAGCCCATTTGACAGTTGGTAGGAGAGTTTGGAGCTGATGTATTGAGTGTTTTGAATCTGTTCACTCTTCAGGGATTCACTGAAGCACAGAGGAGCTAGCATTAAATTACAGTTTGAGATCTTTAATGCAGAGAGACAACTGCTGTGGGCCCTACTTATAAGAATATCCCATATGGCTAAAATTCAGACAGATCCCAAATTCTCATGACAGCAAAGAGGGGGTAATGAAAATGAAGATGAAGTGAGAGTCACCAGACATCATTTAGAGGTGCTCTAATGCGAAACAGGGCCGAGCTACAATATGTATTGCCCCCGAGCCGGCCGTGCTAGAATGCTGCTAATCAAACCCACATGCGACAGGAGCAATTCTATGGGTTTTAAAATGGAATATGCCTCACCAGGCTCGTGAATAGCTTGTGCTTGGTGGTTCACAGTGAGTCGGACATTTACGAGCTTTGTTGAGCAGCACCTCACAATGCTCCTTGTTAACTGAACAGCACAGCAGCAGCCTTGCATGTGGGCTAGGTGGTGCGTAAGTGGTGAAGTCATTACACAGTCACCAAATTCTTATCTATTCATCCTGACTTTCCCTGCTTTTCCTGTGTGTTCTGCAGACCTCAGCCGAAGCGCGAGTCTCTCGGAGAAGGAGCTGAAGGAGGCGCGGACCCGCAGCCAGATCATTGCGGCCCAGTTGACGGTGCCATCTAATTCCAACTCTAAAGGGGTCCAGCTTTTCAACCGTCGCAGACAGAGGGTGAATGCTTTCACGTTGGTGAGCGTGGGAGGAGGAGGCGGAGGAGAAGGAGGAGGCGGAGGAGAAGGAGGAGGCTACCACAAGTCTGGGAATGAACTGGACTCTCCTGCTTCAGCCACACTTACATGGGACGGGGAAAACTCAACTGACAGCCAGTTTAGAGACTTGACTCACAGAAGTTGCCTAAAAACACAAGTCCTGCGGCCTTCCATCAGGGGACGCGATATGGAGGAGGAGGATGTGGTGCAGGAACTGAGAAATGTAGAGGACAGTGCAGGGGACAGGCATTTTCTCCCTGTCAATGAGAAGGAGGAGGAGACACCTGAGGAAGCGAGGGACGAGTTTTCCTCTGGTGAAGGCAACGCTACTCTTCTTGACCGAGCTGGGCAAGAGGAAGCGGAACTGGTGATGGAATCAAAGGACCCTACTGAGGCTTTTAAAGACATCCCGAATGGCTGCCACAGTACTGAGCACAATGGACAAACGGCCAAGGGAGCATCAAAGCAGCCAAACATCGTGAACAGAACAGCTCAGCCATTTTTCTCCCCAGCAGTGACCTTGACTGGGTCCAGCAGCCCTGCTCCGGACATCCCTCCAGCACCCTCCTACTCCACTCCTCCACTCCCTGCTCACCCAGCACCACTTGGCTCTGCAAATTCTGGCCCACAATCTCCAATCCATATTGATCCTCCTTTTCCAGTGTCATCCAGACCAGTGTTCTCTCCTCCACCTCCTGCACCTTCGTACCCAACCCCTCCACTTCCCAGCTACATGAGCCCACCTCCATCTGTCCATTCTAATCCTCCTCCATCCTCCACCATGTCTCCCCCACCAGTTCCCACCTACTATGCCCCACCCACTGCGCCCCGCCCCACCTTCATCCCCCAGTTCCTCGGTGAAAGGAGGTCAGTGACGCCCATTCGGACGGGAATTCTGGATGAAGGCATTGCCCGGCGGGGCAACCGCAAGGCCATGTTCACGTTTCAGGAGAAGCCGAAATTATCTCCAAACCCCGAGCTCTTGTCTCTGGTCCAGGGAGCAGATGAAATGAGGAGAGGAAGGGGCCAGGCAGAGCCTCCACAGCAGGAGGAGGAACTGCTGGCCCTTGGGGCAGAGGCCTCCAACTTCCTGGCCAAAGATGAGGGCGGAGTGGAAGAGGCCTTGGTGCCAGAGTGGGCTTCGACACTCAAAAGCTCCAGGACAAGGAATAGAATAGAGCACAAGCCTGAGCAAGCCCTGACTGATGTGTCTGGAAAGGGGGCAGAGCTTTTCGCCAAGCGGCAGACCAGGATGGAGAAGTACGTTCATGAAAACACGGCCGGACTGAGATCTCCTTCTCCAACCTCATCCCTGCCTCCCTCCTGGGTGTATCCGTCAAACATGCCCGGTCGGGTAAAGGCCATCGTTAACTCCTCCAACATCAGTTCACAGATTGCAAAAACTCTTCAGACCCAGCAGGCCACGCAAAAAAAGAATGTTCCAGCAAAGGCGCAAGCACCTGCACCGCCTCCGGTTCCAGAAAGCCCCATGCTGGAGAATGGCTGCAGCAGAGTGGAAATGGAGCTGTCCCGGCACCAACCCTACCAGCTCAGTTCCTCCCTGTTTATCCTCAACCCTACCAAGGATCCCATGAGCAGCCTCCCAAAAGCCGCACCACCACCCAAACCTGTATTGACTGGACCCTCCTACACCAGGCAAACCTCTCTGCCATCAAGCCCTACAACTACCCAGTACAGTCCTGCAGCCAATTACAGGTTGGCCCACTGTTTCTCCCCTCCCATGATGTCCCCAGGCTCTGTGAGCAGTGGTCTCGCCTCCCCTGTCTCAGGTTTAGCTCCCGAACGTGTGGCTTCACCTAGGTCGGCCGCCCAAGCACCTAAACCATCCTTCTCTGCCAAGAAAGCCGGGATTACCCCACAGGTGTGGAAGCCGTCTTCCTTCTTTTAGACTACTTCTCTCCTTCCAAAATCTTTCTGCTGCTCTTGTTCACTCAGTGAACAACACGTGATGGGGCTTAACAGGAGACATATTGAGCTGTTTGTGCAATCATAGCTGTAAAAACAGGCACATGCAGCATCGGGAGGTGTTCCAGGAAAATGAAAACGCTAATAAATGCTAAAGATTATTTTCTCACTAAGACAGACAGTATATTATTGCCCTTAGGGGTTCAGGATTCCTTTCTCCCGGTTTAAAGGTGAAATATGTGTGACCGTCGTTTATTTTCCCGGGTTTGCATGGGGAGGCAATAAACGTCAGGCATTCTGCTGAGAAATGGCAGCCACTTCAGGAGCTCAGGAGCTGGTCACAAGAGGGCTTTTCTTCAAGTGTCGTGGCCTGCAGCTGCCACTACGTTTGTATCTTATTTTTGAACTAAATAAAGCCATGTCACTAAATAAAGCCATAGCAGTTTAGTGAAGCTCTCGCTTTAAAAACTTTCCGGCCAAATATCTTCAAGGTGAGAAATCAGTAAGTTTTCCTGCTGCTGCGTCCAGCTTTTCAGGGTAAAGCCTTTTACAGTCTTTTAAAGCACTTTAGCAGATGGTGTCTCGGGTTTATGATCTACGATTCGCAATTTAATACGAGCAGACAGACCTGAAAGGAGGAGTGAGGGAACTCCTGCGCTGTCTTTAAGCCTCCAGCAACAGTTCTCTCTCATTTTTTTGATGCAAGGAAGCAATATTTCCATATAATAGTCATCTACACGTGCTTTAATGACATGAGAAAAGGAAGACTGGCTTGCATTTGTTTCCAGACTGTTAAAACATTTTTCAAATGAGGTCAGTTAGATTGTTTTCTGAGACTCCTGCATCCCTTTCACTGAATATTTAGTTTCTGTTATTCTTTTCTCTGCTTCTCACTGTTTTCTGATGTTTGCTCCTGCTTTCTCCCTGATTAAAACACAGCAAAAACTCTGCGCTCTGGCCTATTTATTCTTGTCACAATGCTTTCAAGTCTTTAGTCTATTTGTATGATCTTTGTTTCTGTTCTTTGCCTTTACTGCTTTACTGTGTTTTCATTTTCACCACTTCCTTGTTTTCCTTTCACTTCATACATTTGTACTTTGAGAGAAATATCCATGACAAATAAAGTTTATAAGACTTGAACGGGGGAGCGATACACACAGCCATTTACAAAACAACCATGAAGAAACCATGAAATGCTGCCTGTCAAACTGAACACTTATGAAAAAGTGTCCTCGCTGCTCCAAAACATCTCATTCAGCATCTCACATTAAAGGGGGATTGCACCCATTTGTCAAATTAAATTGTAAAGTCATTCAGGATGGTTTGTTGTAAAATGCCTCAGAATTAATCACAGTGGTGGTGAATGGAACCAGACATCTGAAGAGTTTAATGCTTCTAAAAGCTCCTTCACAGAAAGGCAGTACATTAAATTATTATGAATAGACTGTCTGGTGCCTAAGACATTCTTTTATGACAGTTTGGAGAAGATTGTTGCCTAAATATCTGTATATTTTTCCTATATTTTTGAACTTCATGTCTGGTGAAGAAGTATATACAGTATTGCTCAAGGGATTTTAGTAATTCACTGCTATTTTTCTATCATCAGCATTCCATACAAAATCTTAGAAGACACGTGTAGGTTCACTGGTGGGTTTGGAATAAATAAATAAATAAAGTAAATAAAGTGGCTACATTTGTGTTGTAGATGTGACTTCTGGTTCCATTCACCACCACTGTAAAGAAATCTAAGTCAGTTTCTCTACAGTGAACCTTTTGACACCAAACCCACTCTGAATGACTTTGTTTACAATAAATGAATTACACAGAAATTTTGTAAAAATGGTGGAAGTCCTCTTTAATGGTTAAGTAAATTCAGGTGTGTTAGGGCAGGGACCAGTGTGGTGTTATTATGCACCAAGATTTGAATTTTTTTTAACTTATCTTCTTCATTTAGATTACATTATGAAATTAACAGTAATAGGCATTGAAAGTGCTGACAAGTCTTGAAGAAGTAATAATGTGAACTAAATGTATAAGGTTTTCAAATGTAACAGTATGGAGGAATTTTGTGTTTCACTTTTGGCACATGCAGTAAGGTTGTAATAATAGATCTTAAATGGAAACTGCCAATACGTTTAGTAAAAATTAGAGGTATTTTTAACAAAAGTGAGAGGATTTTAAAATCAATCCAAAGTGAAAGGAAGAATATCTGGAGAATTTCAGCCTTTTGTTCTTCCACCATGGGACTGAACCCGTACTTTCAGTCAGGTTGACCCCTTGCCTCCCTCCCTCTCTGGAGGTGAAAACCTACCCAAGCAGGCTCAGCAGAGTAAACGCGTACCTCAGCAAAGGTTAGTTTCGTTGGCCTGCATGCTCGTAACATGAACAGGGCACGAAAGCTCACTATGCTGAAAAAAAGAGAACGTTGGAGAATAAATAGGGCTTGCTATATTTACTCGGAACGCTCCAGAAATCCCGATATACCTTTGTGCTTGCGTTTTGACTCTGAACAGGCCTTGTGAGTGTGCCTGGAGTGTGTGTTTATGGCTTTCCTGATCCTGTTGAAACACATTCGAGCACAGTAGCTGGTTGGCATGAGCGCAGAGAGTCGCGTTTGGCCCGTTCGCATGAGCTGGGACTTGTTTTCCGGTTACAGATTAAGCCCAGTCTAATCTAAATCACATGGTCAATGAGGATGTTCAGTTTAAAAAAAGGCTTGGAAAGGAGTGTCAAACTCCAGTCCTGAGGCACAGCCACAAAACTCGCAAGATGACAAATTATCCAGCCTTTCATAATAAATCAGGCATTCAAGGAAAAGGAGGCACTAAAATGTGCAGTGCTGTGATCTTCAGTACCTTTTTTAGTCCTTCTGGGCTTGAACTGCATCTGGAAACCTGGTCCCTGTCAGTATTGTGGGGTGCAAAGTAGTGTGTTTATGATATTTTAACATGCGTTAGGCAGTGTAAGGCTACATTATTAAAAAGAAAGGTGCCAAGAGGGTTCTTTATGTGATGCCACAAAAGAATCAGTGTTGGTTCCTTGAAGAACATTTCAGTGGACGGTTCTTTAGAGCAGTGTTTCCTAAACCTGGACCCAGAGGGCCACTGCAAGAAATATTGGGTCATTTCAGTTAACTTGATTATTAAAATGTTCGAAAACGTAAAAGCAATTCCAATAACCAACATTTTTACCACTTTTCTGTTAGAACAAACGATTGTTTATAAAGCTAAATGCTATTTGGTCCCCACCAGTCTGCAGATTCTTTGGACTGGTTGTGAGACTAATCCCTTATTATCTATCAGTTTTAACTCCTGCCACGCTCCAGACAAGAGTCTTACAGATATGGACCACATAAGTTTATACTTAGGACTGAGAGCTGGCTGCAGTGTATATTCACAAGAATGTCTGACTAACTGCTGTCAAGAGCAACTTGGACCAGGTACACATTTGAAGGTTCCTTTAAAAGGTTCCTCACATTCACATCTATTTTTCAAACATGGTTCTTTAGGGAAAGCCAGGGTTCTTCTATGGCACTCATTCAAGGAACCCTTTTAAAGAGTGTAAATCAAATGTAACCCATATATGTTGCTGAGAGCAATCTTTTTTGTCTATCTTTAGGTGAAGGAGGAGTCACCAGCTCCATCCAGCCGCTCCAGCACTCCAACGCCCTGGACACCCAGCCTGTCTCGCCGCCTCAGCAGCCCTGAGGGTCCCTCGAGTGCCGTTTGGTCTCCCAGCAGCCAGGGCAGCACTTCAGTCACCTCCCTACCTCCCCGACCCATCCATAACCCAGTCACCACCTCTCCAAGCCCAAGACCCCTCCATAATTCTGTACCCTCCTCACCAACCCCAAAGTCCCGCCAGAACACCTGTTCTTCCCCAAGGCCCTTCCAAAACCCAGCCCCTTCCACTCAGTTCTCCAAGCCCATTAGTAACCGCACTGCCGCCTCCCCAGTATCTCCACCTTGGGAGACCAGGTGCCAATCCCCAATCAGCCCGCTAGACACCAAGGCCAACCACCGTCTCCTGGCCAAGAACATCATTAATGCAGCTAAGAGGAAGAACAGCCCGTCTCCTGGGGCTCTAAGTGGGCACGGCTTGCCCATGTCTCCGGTCAGCAGCAGCATCCTGCCCTTTGAACCCAAACCTGTGAGCCCCTTTCAGTCTCGCTCACTGGGGACCCAGTCCCCGATCTTCACCAGCCCTCCGCCCACTCCCACCCATATGGTCCGCTCCCCTGTACGCCTCTACAACACCCGTTCGCTCACCGACTCGGATGCCTCTCTGGAGTCGGAGGATTCGGGTTTGCGTTCGCCCGGGGTGCGCAGCTACAACACCTGCCCTCGTGGCTGGACTGGGAGCCTGAGGGTCAAGAGGGGAGGAGTGTCTGAAGACCTGTAGGATGTAGGATAATTGGAAACAGAATTTGGACCACAAATTGAACCAGACATTGAATTAATATTTGGAACCTGCGGTGGTCTCCGGACCTCTCAGAGATTTACAGAGGTTCTCTCCAATCCTCCATTTGGCAACAGTGCCAAAAGAAACTGGCTAGAACAGAGAACTGAGGAATGGCCTGGATACCTAGCAAGAATGGGGAGTATATATAATCATTTTCCTAATGAAAGTCAGAACACGCTTTCATACTGGGCATTGCTTCAACCTGAAGAGCAAAGGTCCAGCAAACATGTCGCTTGCTTCGTGCCTGTTTTTGTTATGTGCTACATTCACATTACCAGGTCTGATTAGGTTAATCTGATTTTTTTGCTCTAATGTTTACAAATCTGATCTGAGACACTTTCATATGTCCTCGTAGGCCGCATACATCCATATCCATATCCAATTTTAGCTATACAACCTTAATGAGAAGGGTCAGAATGGGCTTTTTCCAACTTTTTCCATCACCTTTTGTTCGTAGCTTATCATGAAGTCTCTGCTGGTAAACATTGCAGAGGCATTAAAGTGCCTATCCTCTTTTCACCTTCTCCTCTAAGAGAGCTCAGAGCTGTTTAGAGCTAACCTTCTCTGCAATTAAGGTGTTGCTGCCGGTACCTTCATTTGTTGATGTTGATCATTCACATGCGCAGGTGGGTCGTTTCAGGGCATGTGTCCATGGACCACATACATCAGTGCAGAAAGGTCTAAGCAAGAAATCTGGACTGCATTGCAAAGAAAACTTGGCCAGTAAAGTCGATAAATCTCATTGATGTATATAACATTTTTCATTTTGAGACTGTTGTAAGAGTATTATAAGATTTTTTTATTTCACCTCCAGACATTTTTACTTGTTTTAAAGAATTCTAGCGTTACTCCAAATAAAATTATCCCATTACATTGTCAGGTATTTTTGCTTCTTTCAAGCATTATTTCTTGAAAATAGCTAAAGAATTTCCAGTGTTTCTTGAAATAAGCATTTCACAAAAAGCAAAAGTCTCTGATCACAGGGAAAAATATTGTCTGATGGTATTCTAACAGCAATCTCAAAATGAAAAATATTAGATATATCAGTTAGATTTGAGGTCGCTTGCCAAGGGTCAGGAGGAAGGCTTGTAATGTGAATGTGGTCTTTGTTAAAATAAGAAGACCACTGCAGCCATGCTTCAGTGAAAATGGGAAAGTGCATTTCCATCCATCCACCCATTACCCAAACCGCTTATCCTTAACCAGGGTCATGGAGGGGGCTGCAGCCCATCCCAGCAGTCATAAGGTGGAAGGCAGAGAAACATCTTGGACACACAGACAAAGACACACACTCACACCTGGGGGCAATTTAGAATCTCCAACTGCGATGACGAGCCCGTCTTTGGACTGTGGGAGGAAACCAGAGAACCCGGAGGAAACCCACGCAGACACAGGGAGAACATGCAAACTCCACAGAGAAAGGACCAGATATTATATTTAAAATTCCAGATTCCACTTCCAGTCATGGATAAATTACCAGCCTCTATGCCCTCAGAATTCTGGGCAGATCAAGAACACTTCAGGGTATTTGAACCATTCTTGGATCCCTGAGTTTTGGAATTGAATTGGAAGACCATCAAGCATGTACGCAAGAACACACGAGAAACTAGTGTTCCAGATTTGCATTGGATCTGAACTCAAGGTTAACAGGGTTGGACCAGAATGGACTGCAGTCTAGAGGTCATAGAGATGATGAGTACGAGAATGGACGAAAGAATGGAGGAGATACTCGAGAGACTGATTGAGATTCTCACTCAGATTCTAAAGTGGCCTTTCAGATTCTGAATGCTGGAGACGTTCAGGATCTGATGAATGCCAGTGTCGGTTTTCTCTGCTTGGGATTGTGATAATTAACCGATTTTTTTAGTCTTGTGATTCAATGGCATTCAGTCCCGGTCCTCACTACACATTTTTTTTGTGATTTACCTGCTTTTATACAACTGACTCAACTCACAAAGGGCTTTGTAATGGGAGTTGGCCCATGAGTGCATCAGGGAGCGTTCAGGCCTGGGACTGAACACCTCTGTTTTGATTGCTTTGCACCTGACTGTAGTTCTTTTAACAGACTACGCATTACATGGACTTTTTTAACCAAAGACTTTCCATGGCTTCTAGTGACCAAAGACATAACCGATGTGCAAGAACCTATAAAGCAGTGTTAGATGTGTGTTGCCTCTTCTAAAGGAGGATGTGTGTGTGTTTGCTTTTTTGTACAGTATTGCTTTGAGAGTATAAGAAAATAGTTTTGCTGATATTGTTTGCAGGTCTGACACAAATCCAACAGAGAGGGAATCTATTGGTACAAGATAGTCTTTTCTGAAAGGGTAATGGGATATGAGCTTTATGTTCATTATGGTAATTAATAATTTACTTTGGACGGCATGAGTAGTGTAAATGAATGACAGTATGTGGTCTAAAGTACAGTATGGTAACAGTACATTACAATAACAGTATGGTAACAGTACAGTTACTATATGGTTACAGTAAAGTTACAGTACGGTAACAGTACAGTTACAGTATGGTAACAGTACGTTGCAGTAACAGTACAGTTACAGTATGGTAACAGTACATTACAATAACAGTATGGTAACAGTACAGTTACTATATGGTTACAGTAAAGTTGCAGTACGGTGACAGTACATTATAGTAACAGTACGGTAACAGCACAGTTATTGTATGGTAACAGTACAGTTATAGTATGGTGGCAGTACATTATAGTAACAATACAGTAACAGTACATTTATTGTATGGTAAAAGTACATTACAGTAACAGTGTGGTAACTACAGTAACTGTACTGTAACAGTACAGTAACAGTGCAGGGAAAAGTTATTGTGAGGTGGTTTTAAAACAAGGCACTATGTTTTTATTGTGCAATTTAAATAATTTTCAATTTAGTCTAAATATCGAATATTACTTATTTTAAGATTGTTATAAGCATATTATAAGCTTGATCTTTTTCAATTAATTGATTGTGTCTTACTCAATTGAAAGATTACTTTCATTCAAACAGAGTTTGAAAAAGCAAAAATGATCTTTTACTTGATGAAACAAGTAAAATATCTAGAATTAAATCAAATCTGATCTTATATTAGTCTTGCAAGTCCTTTATAATAAATAATTTGATATTTTGACTAAATATAACGCAATTTCATCTGACAAATATCTATATACACAACACATGGGCAATGCTGGTGGTTGCCATGTCATCTAAAAATCTGCAGTTTACTGTTGACATCTATGGCTGTATAGAAGAAACTCGTGATGTTTTAAACATTTGTAGTGGAAACTAGAAGGACAAGGAGTATGCATCAGTGATCTGTAATCACTGTAGTAAGGCTTATTTCCCACTTCATGAAGGGACTGTTGGAGGGAAAACGTAAGTGACAGGTGAAGAAAAATTACGCTCTTACGGGAAGTAACTCAGTTTTGGGGAGGTATATTTGGGAGGAACGTTTATATTACTTCACACAGGATGACATGCAGGATGTATCTTTGATTCATGTTAAGCACTTCACAACACTTCCACTAAAGCATCGTCCTAACTGGTTGTACTAGCTTTTATTCAACACTGGCTGTATTTGCAATTTTGAGGGAAGTGTTCCTTAAAAGGGGAATTTTGCTGATTTTTCTAAATTTCTGACAAATTCAGTGGTTGAGATGTAAGCAACGTCAGTGTGTAAACAAAGGGTGAAATGGTTCATTGTAGAGAAACTCAAATTTTTTTTTACAGTGGTGGTCAATGGAACCAGGGGTCTCGATGTCTGCAGCTACAAATATAACCATTTTATTTACTCTCCAAACCCAACAGTGAACGTACACATGTCTCCTGAGTGTTTATATGTAATGTTCTTGATGGTAAAAT
The DNA here is from genome assembly GCA_037974445.1 of Brycinus macrolepidotus. Taxonomy (NCBI): domain Eukaryota; kingdom Metazoa; phylum Chordata; class Actinopteri; order Characiformes; family Alestidae; genus Brycinus; species Brycinus macrolepidotus. The sequence continues at coordinate 1,399,928 of JBBPCZ010000136.1, read as the reverse complement.
TACAGATAATTAAAGAACATAGTTTTCTTTGGGGTCTACTTTTCCTTAGAACATCCTGCATGTTTCCCTCCACCATGAATGGATTTTAAAAAGCATTTGTTTTAGGCCAAAATCTTCTCAAACCTGTCGTAAAGCAGCGTCTCAGATGTCAGGCAGTGTTTCATGTGATAACTTTCTATGAGGGAGCTTTTAGAAGCATTAAACTCTTCAGACGTCTCATTCTATTCACCACCACTGTACTTTGAACAAAGCCAATTTGAAAACAAGTTTCACACCAAATCAATGTACATCTAAACCACTTAATTATGATGTAATTTTGAAAAATTGGTGGAATTCATCTTTAACGACTGAGGTGAAAGGCTGTAGGTGATTAAGCACCACAGCGGGTACAAATATGGTAAGACAAAATAAATGCAAGAGCGCATACTAGGGGTTATGGGTTTTATTTTTCTCTTTTTGCACTTTTTGTACTTGACAGCTTGCGTGTGTACTTCGCTCAGGACACACTGCCCGCAGTGTGTTCTTTCTAAAAACTGCGGGTCACGTCTCTTTTGAAATCGGCACTGGACACAGTAATGACAGAGGTAAACACTCCTCGGAGCCGAGATGCGAAAATTGGGTGTTGGATTACTGAGGGCATCTACATCGGCATGCCGTGGAGTGCTGGATCTCAGCACATGTAAAAGCGATTCTTCTCTGGAGTCCTGACACTCTATAGTGGTACATCAGCGGATTTTTCAGCACTTACTTGTCCACACGTCCTGACTGACAGGGACACCAGCTGCAGGGTGACTTGGCACCTCTGACCAGAATATCCTGCCCAGTGTGAGGGGCTGCCTTTCAGCCCAGCGCCCCCCAGCCCTCCCTGCAGCCCGGCGCCCCCCCCCCAGCCCTCCCCACAGCCTGGCGCCCCCCCCAGCCCTCCCTGCAGCCTGACGCCTCCCTGCAGCCCGGCGCCCCCCCCAGCCCTCCCTGTAGCCCGGCAACCCACCCCAGCCCTCC
>JBBPCZ010000136.1:1293673-1305253 GCA_037974445.1 Brycinus macrolepidotus | reverse complement strand
ACTGATCGAGTCAAACCAGGTTTCTGATGAATCTACAGTAATACTGGACTTCCACAAGAACACACTGATATACTGAATATAACATCACTGTTTACTGTAGAATGTTATTTGTATTTATTTTTTTCAGTTTTATGTAGTATATTTGATACTATCAATGTTGAGAAAAGGACTAACTACTTATCTAAACAATTTTAAATAATTTGGCAGGTGCTTGCACTGCACTATGTCATAAACTGTCCATTCAGTTGTGGCTCTTTACACGTAAGACTTTTGTTTGCATATTTTGATTTTACATACAATTGTCTGCTTTGGTGCACCAGGGGTGCTAAAAGTATGAATTTACTATAAGTGTTTAAGCGCAGTGAGTTTTCTATAGTTCCCTCCAGCTCTCTGGTTTTGTCTGGCTGCTGCCTGCCACTGCACAGCTGCACAATCACTCTTGGTGACGGACAGTTTCTATTAAGACCCATTGAAGCCTTTGATGCGTCGTGGAACGGTGAAAATATGACTCTAAACTCAGTTGAAGGTTATGTTCAGTGCACTCTCATTTCCCCGCAGAATGCTAAGTGAGCTCTATACTGCCTGGCCTGCCTTCTGATCGCCGTGTCCCTTTTGCATATTTATAATGACCTTCACAAAGTATTTTGCGTAGTGTACACAGAAGACTTCAGATTTTGAATGCCAGTTAACATCTAAAAAGAAGAAGAAAAACCCAACACAGCTGTGGGAATTTATATTTAGTTCCTCATCTGCACAGTAGAGACGTCACGTGGAAGCTTTTTAATAACATCCACATCTATTGATAGAAATGGGAAGATAAGCACTTGAAATTACTCCTTTGTATGTCGTGCCTCTTTTTTGTAGCGATGAAATGCTGATACTGGATGTTCTTGTCCACTCTATGAAATCTCAGACTATCATGTTTGTGAGGAAAATGCTGCTGTACTCAGTCAATCATTGTATTTGTCTCTGGAGAGGCTTTGCCGGCATTATGCCATGCAGTCAGAGGGTTTACAGGCCTCTATGCTTATCTCTGTTCTTCCCATGAATTAACATCACCTACTGGGGACTCTCTCTGACGAGTGGAGTGTATAGAGATGGTGTCTTTGATTGGAGGAGTGTTGCTGTGCCACAGCTTTTCAGTGCCACTCAGCACCTGATTACTCTCATTAACCCTCAGTGCCCGAATGATACTTCGGCGTGTCAAAAGCGTACCGCTGCTAAATCATTGGCATATATAAAAGTAGGTCCTTATTTGGAGCTTCCACGTGTTTGGGTTGACAGTGGAGGCTTCATACATCACAGTAAGCTTCGTTGTGGGATCGTACGTCATGTAGAACCCGAGATTTGCTTTTTTTTTTTTTTTTAACTTTAAAAATGGCATTGATTTAAAAAAAAAAAAAAAGGTGTTTAAAGTCAAAATACCTAAATGTTTTTATTTCTGATCATGAAAGTGGATTGTGTGAAATCCAATCGTGTGAGTCAAGAGGGGATTGGGTGGAAGGGGTGTGTGTGAGTGGGCCAAAGTGTTACTGTAAATACTTGAACTTGAAAAACTTGAAAAAAGTCTTATCACGTTGGTAAGGTTGTGCTAGAAAAAGGATATGAGACACTTGTGCATTACACATTAAGGCTTTAAATATTAGAAAAGAATGTAATGCAAAGGGGAAAAATACTCTCAGGATCCTGAGTGTTAACTTGAATGTGGACGCCTCTCTAATTCTGTGCACCCTGTGTGTTCATCTTTGCCACCGATGTGTCGAGCCAGCGTCAGGCAGCCCGTGCCTTTGTTTTAAAGGATTCAGCTGTGGATATACACTAGTCTAGTACTGGCAGTCCTCAGTGTGAGCTATAAAGTGCTCTTTTGACACGTGTTTATAAAGAGAGATACCTATATTTAGTATCGATCTTGGGGGGTGAAAGTTACTTTATATTCATTTGGAGAGTAATTCTCCTATTCCATCTCTCATTGCGGGCCGGTGGCGCAGATGTCGCCTCGGATCTCCCCCCTGCGAGTTGAATAGATTGGAGCTTTGTTTTCGGGTTTGGATCGTTGGTTCGCTTGTTGATGCCTTGCGCCGCTTGATCAAAGCTGTTGCTCATGGAGAATCGTCTTCATGCCTGGCAGTTATGGCTCTTTCTCTTCTCTGAGACTTGGGCCGTATGGGGACACGCCAAGTATTGGCACCCCTCTAGTTATGAAGAAGTATTGGCACCCCAGTCTTTTTGACCAGTGTTATTACATTAACCTTCACACGTGAACTCATAGTAGCCACCTAGTAACACATTAGCTACCAGTGCCGTTACCATAGCAAACGGCTAGCTACACTTTAGCAACCACCTGCACTGCCATAGTAACCATCTAGCAACACTGTAGCAGCCACCTAGTAACAACTACAGTTAAACTGCGCTATCACACTTCACATTTTCCTGTGGGAATGCACTCCAGTTGCCTCTGAACCCCTGAAACATGGTGCCAACACTGGACTGATGTCCTCTCGTTAGGCCTCCGTGGCTCGTATTGTTCTGAAGTCACTAATGGCCATCAATGTAGCCTACGCGCCTCGAAAATGGATGCTAGCCCGAAATTATTTTTTCTAACATCTGCCCTACATGAATCAAACAGATTTAAATCTCATTTCGAGAAGTCTTCATGAAATTTTCATCTGAAGCTGTAAAACTGGCCTTCCTTCAGTCGCAGTGGCGCCGACTCTTATGTGGGTCGTGTCTTGCCAGTTGTTTAACGGGATCTCGCTTCTGAGGCTTCAGTAAGCTCAATTTTGTCCGACCCCCTTAGAAGACTTTCTCAAAATCTGCGTTTATAAGCCTGTACCTTCTTTCCCGTAGCCTACTTCTGAATCGGTTTACCTTTTTGTCACAGTTTTCCCCTCTTATGATGAAAATAGCTCGCGCTGGTTCGAAGGTGAGTGAAGTGTGGCTGAATGCAGTGGGAGCTGAGCCACATCCCTTCATGCTTCACAGCAGATCCACTGGAAGCCTTTTGTGTACAGCAGATGTGTGATTTGTCCACGTCCCTGACCTTGCCAACAGGAAATTACTCCGCGCTCAGGAGAGAGGAATTAAATGACAGACAATAAATGAGGTATTTGCTTCCACTGTCCTTCATGCGATTAAAGGAGTGGTTCACCACCCAAAAAATGCTAATATGGTTGATACTGAATGAGAGGTAATGGGGACCTGTTAGCAGAATGTTTGTCACTGCTAAATGGTCCATACATTATTCATTATCACTAGTGTTGGCTTGTGTGAGTAGTATTAGTTGGTGCAAGCTGTGACATACCATCAAAGGAGAAATGCAATTTCACAAATTAAGTTTTTCTTCTGTCCAAAAGGCTCATATGAATCTGAGTAATGCTCTCTGCTCGTACCTCATTTATCAGTATCAGTTATTACCAAGGCCCCGAGTCTCTCGTGTTCATCTGTGAGATGAACAGAGACATTTTTTTCATATGCAAATTACTGTAGACAACACAGCTCTAAGGTGTTGATAGAGACTTCTAGATGTTTTCTGACATTGACGCTCATTTCTCCAGCTATATGTGCACCTCTGAGTGCCTCTTAAGCACCAAGCAGCTGTTGTGGAGATATCCTGAATAGTATAATGATCCACCAGGGAACCAGGTGGGGATGCACTGTTTCTGCTGTTTGTACTGTTCAGACTTCAAATCTAGGAAAGGATTGTTGTGAGAGTTTACTATTTGCACCTCCCGGATCCTCTTCTAATTCTGTTTAATAAATATCCCTGGGAAAAGGAGCAAAGCATTTTCTTCCACCAGATAAACGAGCGCGAGTGGGGGGATAATTGCCTCTGAACCCCCGAAACAAATTTCAATGAATCTGACCCAAACAAATTTGTGCTTTTAGAAGATGGTTAAGTCTGAGAGGGCATGGAAAAGTAGGTTTACTACTTGGTAATTCCTTTACGTATTAGCGTTATTTTATCAAGTCTGAACTCTTTGAGCTGGTGACCTGTTCAACTGAATGATGGGTTCTGAGGGGTGGGTTAGGTAAATTACAGCTTATTGATTTCTGTCTTTTCTTTGAATACAAATACAATGGATAATACTAATAGTGATCAGGAAGAATAAGGGAGAGACTCAGTTTCATTTTTTTTTTTTAATTAATGTGGTCATTTTTACATCTGTGTAATTTTTTTATAGGAATCTGCTAGATTTCTACTACAATCAGTTTCTGGGTGTGTGTGGGTGTATACATATATACGTGTGTGTATGTATATGTATATGTGTGTGTGTATGTACTTAATTATGATGATCTTTCAGTGCAATACAAAGCTGTGTTAAATTGACAATAAATGACCTTAAACAGAGCCTTCGAGTGGTTTGTAAACAAGAATCAATAGCTTGCTGGAGCTTCAGATGTTCCAATGGCTTCATTAATCTAACTTTGATCTGGCTGAGCATTTACAGTTAAAGTCTAGATAACATTGATTGGTTTTCTTGAAGAAATCTCTTTGTATGAGGGACGAGTCCTGTTTGGCTTCAGACATAAGCCTTGAGCGTGTGCTCCTGCAAGCAAAAAAAGAAAGAAAAGAGGAAACATCTTTGAAGGTCAGAGTGATCTCTGTCTAAGACCTGTTAAATCTAGCTGTCATGGATAATGGTATTTGCTCACATTTTACCGCAAGTTGAATTCCCGGCTCCAAATTCCGCTCGCTCTCTGAAGGCGTCTCTGATTTTGTCTTGAGGGCATGGCGGCCTTTGGAGGGAATATGGAAAAACTTATTTCCTAACCTCTTGTCCTCGTCCTGAGCAAAACACTTATTTAACGGTCTCTCCAGCTCTGTTTTTGTCACAGAGGCCGACTTAATCGTGGCGTCTGCTGGCAGCTGTGGCCGCGCTCAGCGCCGTCACACGGCTGTTAACCCCCGTGTCGTGGTAGGACATGAAGTAGAGCTCTCGTCCTCATTCTGGCTGTGCAAAATACCGTACACCCAGCTTGTTTTATTAGACATTTAATACTGTTGTCTTCAGAAGGTTGTCTTTGCAAATGGCTTATTAAAATTTAACAGCGTGTGCATGAAGGGGTACCTTGAGACCACTGCAGTTGTACCGTGGTGGTGTCGTGCGCCTCTTTTCACGCTCTGCTGTTATATATTGGGTTCAGCCCAAGGCTGGAGTTATTAGCAAGGCCTCACAATCTCACTGAAGGGCCCCATTTTGAAAATGAGGCTTGCTTGTAAATTAGCCCAGTGTAGAGCGGCTGGCCTCAGTAGAGTATTCAGCCGAACCCCATTCTACAGTGTGGTCAGCTTCCGAGCCTCCCCTCTGTCTGATTTTTAGTGTAAATTACTCGTTATTTCTTTATGCCCTCTCCAGTGGAGATTGGACGTACCAAATTAACCAGCAGGACATGCTGTACAGAAATGTCAAAATAAATAGAATAATTTTCTGCCTTCCTGTCTTCACTGCTCCCTGGTTGGTTGCTGCTGGTTCTTCTCTTGCTTCGTACGAGGCGGGAAGTTACATTGAATCAGAGTCAGAAAACTTTATTGATCCCGTAGGAAATTATGTTGCGACTCCAAGACACACAGAGACACAGTATAAAAAAATATAATAAAAGTCAAAATAAAACACTCCAGAAATACTCAGAAAATGCTTAGTGCTTTATACACTATGGTGCATGCAGAAAATGCTGTGCTCGGTTCCTCAGGAGTGGCTTTAGGTCCTGTCATTTGACTCTTCTGAAGGTCCAGTTATCTCTGCAACAGTAACAACCTGTTTTTTGGTTTGGCAGAACATTCTCCAGGCGCCAAGTAACGGCATGCATATTAATGAACAAAGGAATTTAAAAGGCCAAAAGATCAGGGGTGTGTAGATTAGAATTCACATCACACAATAGGACGGCAACTGTGAGATATTCCGCTCTGATTGAAGCATGTGGATTTAGATCATGCCTGAGGCGCCTCAGATTCGAATGTGAAGTTTAGCTAAGGGTCATATGGTGAAGGTGTTCGTGGATCCAAGGCAACCGAAGACATTCTTACTGGAATCTGATACGCTTGGATGATATAAATTGATGGTAGTCATTAGGGCTGCACAATATATTGTTTGTTAATTGTTATTACAATATCACTGCAATACTGATATCACAAAAGACTGCAACAAACAAATGGGCCTCTAACCAATCACAGTGTTTCTGACAGGGTGACCAATCACAGCTCCAGGTGAAGAATTGAGGTCACGCAGTCCAACAAAAGTCAAATGATTTTGGCCAATCTTTAACCATCAAAGACACTGATTCACCAAGGTGTTTCTAAAAGGGCCCATATTCTGTTCGTGTTCGTATTTCATATTCATACTGAATGTTTTTCTTAAATTTTTCATTGACATTTGTGAGTTTATGCACAAGTATGATTTCATAATTCATTCTTATGTGGCCATTTCTAACTTGTATTTATCCCTTGAAATAATACTTCAGTATCTTTCAATACATACTTTCCTCTAATAGCTTGAAGCCTCAGTACAATCGCAATATTCACATTTTGTCCATTAATTGCAGCACTAGTAGTCCAGTAAAAGGCAGATCTGGTTGTTACCTTTTGCATCATTCTGTTTGGATTTGATTTTCTTACCCACCGCAGTGGAAGCACCTTGGGGAAATAACAGTTACTTCAGATGTGCTGCAGCGTCAGTATGCGGACTTTTTCAGCGACTCCCCGGGTCGGGCTTTACAGTTGAGGCCGACCTTAAGTTGACAAAATAAAGACAGATACGGGGCGGTGTTTATTAACCGCCCAGCAGGAGCTGCCGGCGCTGAGCTGACACGGAGACGGATCGCTCTGTGAGGACGGGCCCATCCTGCCAGACTTGGCACCTCTTCCGTCTCGCTCTTTCTAAGGCAGCGACCGGGTAACCAGACGACTGCCAGTGTCGTGTCGGGCTGCGTTGGGAGTCACTGCAGGTGTCCTAGTAAGAGCCGTGATATTTCCCTGCCCGTGTGACTCACACCCAAGCTTCCCGCTCCTTGTCTGAGGCAAGAAGGTGTATAAAATGAAAAGGTCATCTTCGTATGCATAATGTACTAAACCGCAAGTTTTCTCAGCAACGCCTTTTGTCCGGCCGAGAAGTCACGCTCACGAGGGGGGTGTGCATTTAAATAGACTGGTGTCAGGATATGCACTCACCCCGACAGAATGCCCCAGTTGATGGACACTAATGATGTGAATGACAAAACTGTGTAAAACGTAAAAGAAACAATGTTGAGTGGTTAAGATTCAGCTTGGTCAGAGACCTACTAGTGTACAGACACCTCACACACCCTTATACACCTTAATCACACTGTCAACCGCAGGCTTATCATCCAGTTATTCAGCTTAATTCAGTACCTGCTGAAAATGTGTGGTGTATCATAATTCATATAGTCAGTTCATGGTGTACAGTTTCATGTTTCATGATGTGAACAGAATTTGAGTTGAGGAAAAAATAACTGCGTCCTTGTCATTGCTCCAGCTACTAATGGGACTAGAGCTGATTTTGATTAACATTCTGCCATATAGTCCTTTTCAATGGCATAAATGCTATAAATGTGTGATGAGTCATAATTCATATAGTCAATTCATGGTTACATGGTTTTCGTGGTGAACAAAATCTGAATTGAGATGACAGCCTTGATGTCATTGCTTCACCTACTAATGACTTTTGATTTTTATCATCTTATCATATAGTGTTAATCATAATTGTCATGATTTATATTGGCAGTTTATGGTTTACAGATTTATAGTAAACCATATGTGAACAAAATCTCATGAACAAAATTTGAATTGAGATGACTGCATACCAGTAATTGCTCCACCTACTAATGAGGCTAGAGCTGGTTTTGATTTTTAACTTTCTACCATGTAGTATTTATTACTGTCCTTTTTAAAGGCACAAATGCATATCATAATTCATATTGCCAGTTCACAGTTTACGTGGTTTTCATGGTGAACAGAATTTGAATTGAGAAATGACTGCATTGATGTCATTGCTCAACCTACTAATGACTCTGGAGCCGGAGTGTGTGGGAGGTGTCATATAAACATGCTGGCGTGGGTTAAACCCGTAGTGTGGTATGAATGTGCTCGTGTGCGTGAAAGCGAGTGTTGGATGATGTTTGTGCTGCTGAGAGTGAGAGTGGGAGTTTGTCGTATGAGGTGCTGGTGAGAGTCAGGATTCTGGATGTATGTAGGGCTGCCACAATTGCTCAGTTAAAAAAAATTGTCGATTTAAAATGTACTCTCGATAATCTGTTTTGTGAGAGTGTGATTTTGCGAGAGTTCTGAGTATCTTTACAGCCTAAACTACATTTCATCAGTAAATGCCTTTTGAAAAGGACAGTGGTTAACACTATATGGTAGAATGTTAAAAATGGGGAAAAAATATAGCTAGTCTAGTTTTAAATTGCCAAACAACCAGAAATGGGGAACGCAGATCCTCAGCACCAGTTGGATGAGAAGCTACAATCACAGCTTCTCTAGAAACATGTGGTGAGTGCGCAGCAGTGCTTCAGCTGCCACCTACTGGAGATATTTTAAACTGCAGTAATGTTCTGCTAAACTTAGAGTGGTGGGAAATTATAAAATAATTTTTAAGGATTTTTAACGTGTTTTGATAAGTATAAATGAGTACTTGAACACTCAAGTTTGAAGCCTATTTGGTCCAGCTCTAGTTAAGCTGATCATGCTTATGTGGATTAATATCTAAGTGTGATGTCTAAGTTGATTATGGTCGTGTGGATTAAGTGGATTAAGATAATGCCTTTTGATGTTTAATGAATACATTTGCAGTAGTTGACATTCATATAATGCAGTTGAAATCTTCACAATGCATATTGTCTTATTGTTATCTATCAAAATGTAATGTATTGTTACACCTGTAGTAACTAGTATGCAAGTACGATATGTAGGTATGAGAGTGTGGATCTCAAGTGTAATCCTACGTATGAACTCTTATTGAACTTACCCAAGGTGACGTGCTGGAAGCTGTTGGCTCCACCTACACTTTGTCCTGAGTCACTGTGGAGTGATCCAGCTGATTTATCCGGTCTGGTCCAGCCCAAGGTGTGGCTTTGGCTCTGCCGCCGACCCGTCGTGGAGCAGCTTTTAAATGCGTGAAGCCGTAAATACATTAGGGAGGTATTTGCTGATGAGAGTCCAGATCAATATGTCCTTCCTAGTAAGCATTTTCTAGATTTATTGGAAGCTCATAATGAAAACGCGAGACCTTGAACTGGGCAGGTTCCAGTGGCCTCGTGGTTTCAGTGCTTCCTTCGGTTTGCCTCCAGACGGCTGCTTTATTGCCCCTCAGCTTGCGTCCCATTGGCCCGGTTAAAAAAGACGCAGTTTCGATGCACCGGGTCTGGCGCAGGTGGGACGCAGCCTGGATGCGCCAGATTTACAGCCTGCTCGGCGGCGGACCTTATTGCCTCGGAGATCTCAGTAAATTGCCGAGAGATAAATCTGATTGCTTTCGAGAGAGGCTGTCTGAGAGGTTGGGATAGAGGTGTGTGTGTGTGTGTTGGGGGCGGGTGGGTGGTTGTTTTTAATTGCATTTCCTTAACATGAAGTGCACATGCTGGGTCGCACGGTTGTGCTTCGCAACAAAATGATTATTGGAACGTTTCACCTGTGGCATCGAGAAAGAGCTGGCGAACGTGATGCAATCAGAGCTGGAGGTAATCAGGAGCGCGTTTGCGTCACACTTGATAAAGAGCGGCTTACGGCTCTGCTCCGCGAGAGGCCTCTCAGTGTGAATGTCGAGAATGCCATCGTTTTTCATTTTAATTTGATTTTCAAATGCCCTGCCTATTACGCTGTTTAGTGCCGGGAAGAGCGAGGTGTCTGCAGAGTCTGAAACACAAGTTAGGGATTTGGAATATGCGGTTAAGTGATTGTCATTGTCATGTGCTGGTTTTAGGCCTGTATGATATGGGCAACACTTCAGTATTACGATTTTACTGCTATTTATTGTGATTGCGATGCCTTTCAAGATATTAAAGGACATTTTTCTGGATTTTAAAAGGCTTAAAGCCTGGAAATATTGATTACATGAAGACCTCGATTCATCAGAACACCCAGTAACTCGCCTGGAGCTGTGATTGGTCAGCCTGTCAGAAACACTGATTGGTTAGAGGCTCATTTGCATATTTCAGCCTTATATTGCGATGCGATTGACAGGCGATATATTGGGCAGCCCTCGTTGGTATCATAATACAAGATATGAGGAAAGCTTAACTTGTGTTATGTATTGAAAGAAAAAACTCAGTTTTTGCGCCTCATGAAATGAAGTGTCAATTGTTTGCTTAACATACTGTTCAAAGACAACAAACAACTTTTCCCTAAAGGAAAACTTCAACTGTTTTGGAAATTAATTACTTACATCTAAGCTAAATAGCTAAGCATTACCTTAGAGAATTCATGAAAATGAATCTACTTATGTTTGCATAACTAAAACTCTCAAACATGAATTGACAGACAGTTTAGTCAAAGTTCATTCATGGGGTTGTAATTAAATCTGGCTTTCGGTACTGCACCTGTGAGACATATGTAAATGAGCTTTGTTCTGATTGGCTGCCTTGTTGTATTGTGCCTCATTGAAAAAGCAATCCAGACTATAAAACTCCATATAACTTTAATGTGAAAAGCTTGGGGCTAAACTGCAGCACGTTGTCAGATGTATGGAAATGTGGTGTTTTTCATGAAATCATTTAAAACCAGCAAGGAATATTGGGTTTTGAAAGAAATGAGGCCTTTTAGAAGAATCGTTTCTGTATTACGCACCTGCTATTGTCGCCTCTGCATGATTGAACCTCCGCAGAACTCTGATCTCTTCATCTGAAGCTAAACAACTGGCTCAGTTGCACCTAATGTTTTTCACAAACTGTTTCTTCAGTAGACCTTCCTGCACATGATTTGAAATGACTGCCAGATAGGTGTAAAAACATCAGAAAATCCGAATAACCGTCACGCTAAAGGTTGCTTGTTTTTCTTGGAGTAATTTTCGTGCATTCTTGTTCGATGCCTTTATGCTCTTACGTTTTAGCACTGGCAACTTGGTTTTTATCTTTTCTCGTTTTCATTTTATAGCGCATAATATTTTTTGGTTTGCTTTTTGGGCTCTTTTGAGATCTGAGACAACTCAAACGATTTGCTCGCTGCATTAATGAATAATTGAATGAGTCATGAAAAAGTGATAGACCCCCTCTGTAATGAACTGAGGTAGAAGAGTGTTCACATAGATGGAAATATTGATTATAAAGCGCTTTCTTTGAGTGTCATTGTTAGAGAGTCTGTTCCCAAACTCAACAGGGCAACAATGAATACAATGTAAGTTTGATTGGGATTCTTCACTAGCCAAAGGGCTGAAGTCATCGCTTTAGAGATTCCTTATCATATATGATAGTAGACATGGTTTATAAATAGCCAGTTTATATATGCTATATGGGCAAAAGTATTGGGACGCCTGACCATTCTACCAACAGGGACTGACATTGCATTCAAATCCATAGACTTTAATATGGAGTTGGTCCCCCTTTGCGGCTATAACAGCTTCCACTCTTCTT
>JBBPCZ010000136.1:1259361-1270630 GCA_037974445.1 Brycinus macrolepidotus | reverse complement strand
TATATGTATGTAAGCAGCAGCAGATTTGTAGTAGTTGATAAATGCATCTTGGTTGTTTACTGTTTCTTTAAGAACTGGATTCCTCATTATTATATGAGCAGGCTAACAGTTTTTTCCTCTGTCTTTTGGCACATTTCCATACTACTTTTGCAGCTTCACTAAAGTGTTTGTTCTTTTGTCATGTTCTTGGTCATGGCGAGAACCTCATCCTCCTTCTGAATCTCACTTTCCCAGAAGATCTCCTGATCTCTTGTAGTCACAGTAATATTCCAAGGAGGCAAGTTTGTATTTAAGTGCATCTTCAGTCTCAATATTCAAGACTTCAAGACTGCACCTGCTCCTTTCAGTGATGTTTTGCTTCAAAGCAATGGAATATCAGTGGGGATTGCTTCGGGTTCAAGTATGATACTTAGTCTGGGATTTTGACTCTCTCTGGGCAATACTCTTTCAATACCAAACTTGAAGCCTTTCCTTAAGTCGGTCTCTTTTGGCTCACTGACATAATCATCAAGCCATTTCTCTCAATACACGGTTTTCGCTCTACTCTTAAAATTTCCCGTTTGGAGAACAGTGATTGTAAAATCAGTGTCTTCTGTCAATTGCGCCTGTTCATTTGTATGAAATTCCATTGCTTGGTCCATTGCCCGGGCAAGTCAAGAGGATTTGTGGCTGAAGTTTTTATTCTGATTCTGAGAAAGCGTCCTGTGTATCGCTCTTTTATGCCACATATCTATTCATGGGGAGCCTTTGTAGCGCTTTGTCGCCAAACTCCTCCTTTCTTTTCAGAAGAAAGAGTTGCACAAACAGCATTAACATTTGGCCCTGCAATTTGAAGGCATGTACAGATCTAGAAGAATTCTATTGAGCTTTGGTGGCCTGTTCTCCATTTAAACATGACAGTGTAATTAACCATCAGAACTTAATTTTCTTTTGTGATCCAGTCAAAGGTGTATATATGCTTGAGCTTGCTGATGGTCTTTTTCCTCTTTTTGAAAAACAGAGTTCAGCTTGACTACAATTGCTTTCATTCAGTCGTCTTTCGTGGGCGTTTCTTAAACAGCGCTTCACTCTTCGAATCTGAATATGTCAAGTCTTGGTTCTTTTTGAGAAGGTCTCTATACCAATTCCACATTTTGACCTTATTATAGTCTGAGCTTTGTTCTTTACTAATGTCAAACCAATTCATGACAAAAGCAAATGCAGTTTCTATCCAATTTCACCCAGTATTTTACCCTGATTTTACCCAGTAAGCAATCTCTTCTGGGATTTAAGCAATGTCCTCTGGGATCAATAAAGTTTTCTGATTGATTCTTTATTACTGTGGCCGTAAAGGTTATTACCGCCCTTTTTGTTCTGCGCCTGATAACCCCTGACAGCATTTAAACGAAAAGGGAGTATGTGTGTAAGAGTTCTACTAAAGACTGCCTTTGCTCACGTGCACTCAGGGCTGTTCTGGGATCAGTGTGTCCTACAGGCATGTGAATGAGCCAGTTGTGTAGTGACACATTCTCCAGTTGAGCGTTTCACAGTCGTTTGACTTTGAGAAGCAAAATCCTACAGTGGAGGGAGAGACAGGAGTGTACAAGAATGGCAACCCAGAAAATGTACACACTATTTCCAGAACTGTTTGCATGCTAGATGGTAATTTATTTTAGATAAGCCTAATCATTGATATTTACATTGCTAACTGAAGTCGCCGACTTGACTTAATGAGGTGGACAAGGTACAGTTCGGTTCGCCAAGTGAAATAAACAGCGTATAATTAGAATCACCAGTAATTTTGTGTTTACATAAAACGATTCTGTGTGCAAGAACTCGCATGGACTTCTTAGATATTTAACTTTGCTGCGATAGAGTGTGTCATTTTTCTGACATTGCCGCTTGATCTACTCTTGAGCTCCATAACCTTTGTCTCTTATGTTTCCCGTTTTATCTTTGTGATGTATCAGATGGCCCTGACTGAGTCAACAGCCCTGCGATTTTATGGTAGTACTGGGGCGAATACTGCAGGCCTGCAGTTCGCCGCCACTCTGGCCACTGAAATGCTGCATTTGTATGGACGGTCACAGCTGTGAATCAGGTTTTTAAGCTCAAGCCGGAGGAGCCAAACTTCCCTGTGGCCAAGGTTAAGTGGTTTCTCAAGGGAAATATTAATTGTCTCAACAGTTGGATATTCTTTCTCCCACTGTGTGACCGCACAAGAAATTCAGAAGGAACATTTACAATACCAGTAAGGGGTTTCTTTTGCATCTCTGGCATCTCGTGCATCTAACAGCCAAGGCTTCTTTTGTGGAATCACTTTGTTGTTTTTTAACCGTTAGATCCCTAAGGGTATCTTTCCTATTTATGCATAACGTGTTCTTTTCTTATATTTAAAGCCGTAAACATCATGCAACGTGTGTAAAGTGTCTAATTTTTTTTTTTTTTTTTTTACTGTAAAAGTCCCAAACATACATATGAAAACTTTTGGAAATTTTCAGCTTACACACGCATTAGTATTACAAAAAGATATGTTGAAAAGAATGTTTAAAAATTATATATATGGATATGGATATTTACAGTCACAAGTGAGGCTGTTCCAGGTAGAGTTTGTTTACAGTGACTCTCTGTAAATAAAAACACATTGTTATTTTGACTTTTAAATGAGACAATTTTTAAAAAATCAACACCATTTTTAAAGTTCCAGTAACCATAAATTTCTTGTTTTTTGAAACGTGTGAAGCCTCCACTGTTGACTCAAACACACTGAAGCTCCAAATAAGGATATACTTTTGTATACGACAAGGTTTTAGCAGTGTTGCGCTTTTGATGCGCCTGAGTCTCCCTCGGGTACTGAGGGTTAAAATCCTCTGAAAACACTATTGAACATACGCTGCCTGTGTCGGTTGACACAAACTGACAAACATTTAAACGTCCTCATTAGCCATCTTCAAATCTGTCTCGCCTCACAGCCAGAGGCAACACGTCATCCACTGACATTTGGAAGCCCCCTCTTCCCACAGGAGGCCGTCCTGGACCCAGCGGGGCGCCCTGCTGGCCGAAGTGATCCAGCTAGGAGGAATCAAAGAGAAACTGACGGGAAGAGGGTGAAGAGCATCGAGTCCAGACCCCTTAGTCTCACCAGGAGACTCCACTGTTCGCGGAGGAAAGTCACATCTCCCCAAATCACCTCTTTCTCCCTCTGGCTGACGCAGTGCCTCGAGCTGGGGATGCATATGGATACTAGCCTTAATCCAAGGCAGGATTAAAACAAAACAATGTGGATTTAATACAAAAAAAAATGACAGACGTTTGCTGACAAATGACCAGCTTTGGTGTACTTGTTAGGGAGTATTTGTTTCTTATATACTGGAGAACGTACAGGACCCACGCACCAGTGGATCATCATACTGACTCAGCAGGACGTTGTACTCATTTAGTTTTCACTTGTTTGTTTATCTTGAGTCCCAACAGAAGTGCAGAATTAATATAGTGCCTAACAGCTCACAGAAAAGTCATTTTAATCAAGTCTTTAACCTAAGAGGCCTGGAATTACATACCCATTTTAAGTGCATGATTATTAATTTGACCTTTTTACTTTTTTGGACCTTTGCACCTTTTTAAAGTAATTCCTTGCGGCCGGGGAAAATGAGGCGCAGGATACCTAAATGCCCTGCAGGGGAATTCTTCTTTTTTTTGCCACATGGTTTTCTGCCAACCACTCCTCGTTAGCGCCGTTCTGAAGAGCGAGGCAGCCTCACCTAAGGGAGAGAGAAGATAGGCCAGCGGGGAATACTCCTGTCTCGTCCCACAACTACAGGTCTAAGGTTGACTTTTTCAGCCTTGTTCCCTCTGCCTCAGTAATTGGTTAATTATACAGTCATTCGTCTTGTTCTTTAATGCTTAACATAATATTGACGCTTGCCACTTTTTCAGTGTTTTATCTCTCAAACGTGGAAGCGTTTCTGAACACTTGAGGATTGTATGTGCCAGCTGTTTTATTCAGTCAGAATTCTTGCCTAGTTATTCATTTTTATATTATGCTTACTGTGTGCTCCCTGGTTGTACATGCTGGCGAGAAAATGATTTATTACTCACTGCTCAATTCACAGCCTCTGTGTGGTGCTTTTAAACATGAATGCGGGTGTTGCTGTATGGAACACTATTTAATTTGCGCTACAGTGGGGTACCCATGACTAAGGCAGGGGCGAAATTTTCAACATCCCCTCTTTTCCTAAGTCCTAAATTGCATTTTCCGATACCGCCCATGCTTATGATCGCAGTTGCAGACCAGCAATTACTTTTGTGCTGGGTGTATCTTTCGTGTTTCTTGCTGGGTGCAGTTGAAAGTTCACCGCCGTGTTAATTTACCCTCTCATTTTACTCCTTAATGGTGCTTCAGAACACATCTGGGCTGCTAAAATGATAGGCAGCTCTTACAAAGTCTAGTGCCAATCTGTTCTCACGCCAGCGCTTCAGAATGCTTTAGATTTTTGCAGCACCGTAACGCATCGCTCCTGAAATGGAGTAAAAATAGAATGGGCTTAGTTCTGTTGCCTCAAGGCCGCATTCTCAAAGGTTTCAGGCTGCTCAAGGGAAACCGAGATTGTACAGGGACTACGCTGCTATGCACAGCAACGAGATGAAGAAATCTAGGCCCCTTTTTTATTAAGGCTTCTCAGAGTGGAGGTGCTGATGTGTAATAACCTGCGCTTCCTCAATCACTACATTTGTTAGTATTCGGATGATGGAAATGGATACTGGAATAGGCTTTCAAGCAGAGGCGTGGAACGTTCAGTTTGTATTGACTACTTACTTGCCTCCTGAATGTAGTATCAGAATCAGCTTAGTTGGCCAAGTATGTGTACACATACAAGGAATATGACTCTGGGTTTTTGCTGTCCTCAATGTGCTCAGGATATACTAAAGAATAAACAATTAAGTACAGTATTTACCATAGTGCATTGATGCAGAGTACAAAGATGCTGAAATAAATATAGAATAAATAAATCTATAATGTATCACAGGTTACCATCTATACAGGAGTTTAGTGGACCTGACCGTATATACATACGAATTTGACAGTGTATACATATGAACAATATACACAGTAAACGCAGTGTATGGATTTCGGGTTGTATGAACTGTATGGTAATTGTTGTGGCAAATTAGAACTAGATGGGGAAACTATTCCAAAGGTTTTCTGCCAGTACACGACATTTGATGAATACAGTATTGCTGAAATTTCGTTCTCCATAACTGTATCCAGTGTTCGGTGTGATCAACATAAGCAGCGTCGGGGGAAGTTCATCTCGGAGTTTGTTTCATGCTCGCTTGTTGTTTGAGTACCTCGAGCCCCTGAAGATACTCAGCAGAAGAAGCAGGAAGAGTCGAGAGCAGCTCCGCAGTCTGGAGAGGAAATTAACTCACAACTCATAGTAGAAGTTTGTCCCACCATCTGAATCTGCTTGACATTTAGCTACAAACGTGGCATGCAGTGAATAGAGTCCTTATGCCGCCCCTTCTCCTTTGTACGGATCCTCAGAGAGCTAAAGAGAGGAGAGGAGTCTGTCGCTTTGTGTGCTCAACCAGCTACGGCACCTCAATGCTTCACCAGCATAAAGCCACTGGGAGAGAGGCCCAGCAGCTCATAGCAGATGTAAACAGACAAGTGGAACCTAGCAGAGAAGCCTAAAATGCTAACGGGCTCCTCTTTAGCTTTCTTTCGTTGTTGGTCATATCAGCCTTTTTGTTGGAACGGTCCTTTAACCATATTAGCTCAAACATCATTATGAAAGAGTGCTTCTTAGCCAGCATTTAGGAGGGTGTTTTACAATGAATTAGTATTTTATTTGTCCTTTCATAGTTAATATTTGTACAGGTGATGATTGAGGTGTTTTGCATTGGCATGTGAACCTGAAACATTTGTCATTTAGCACAAACTGAACAGATTTTTCTTAAGGAATTAGTCTTTCAGAAACTGAGCTGGGCCCAAACTCAAAACAGATTTGAGGTTCAGCTGGCATCTTTTGCTTTTGTGCCTGTTGATTCACAGTTCTTGGTCTGTGAGCGGAATCACAGCTTCAGGCGGAATAAATGTATTTTCATTAACTGAAGTACAGCTAGGGTGTCGAAATACATCCACATGAGTGTTGGGGAGGGTGGGGGAGTGAGGGAGGGTTCGTACAGCTCTTGATCTGTTGAAGAGTAGACATTTTAAATGCTTCTGTAATTTACTTTGATAAAGCTCTGCTTGCCTCATTTATAATTGACACGTCTGGAGAAAACTTATGGAATGAATTGATTTTTTTGTGCAGTGGCCGCTGACGGCACCCGCCACCGTTACCGGTCACGTGGTAATTCAGCCGGACGCTTCTCAGTAGCTCTAACACTTAATCAGTCTGACGGGGGCCTTTTTATTCCCTGCACATGTGACAAGCTAAGCTGGTTGCTCATTATGCCTTCTATAGACTGTAGTTTCAGATGTGTGAAAGTGTGTGTGAAGGTGTGTAGCTGTACAATGGTGGGTGTGAAGGTGTGTAGCTGTACGATGGTGTGTATGAAGGTGTGTAGATGTACAATGGTGGGTGTGAAGGTGTGTAGTTGTATGATGGTGTGTGTGAAGGTGTAGTTGTATGATGGTGTATGTAGTTGTATGATGGTGTGTGTGAAGGTGTGTAGATGTATGATGGTGTGTGTGAAGGCGTGTAGATGTATGATGGTGTGTGTGAAGGTGTGTAGATGTATGATGGTGTGTGTGAAGGTGTGTATGATGGTGTGTGTGAAGGTGTGTAGATGTATGATGGTGGGTGTGAAGGCGTGTAGATGTACGATGGTGTGTGTGAAGACGCGTGGATACATGATCAGTAGCCAGTAGTCGTAGCTCAGAGCAGCACACACACTGTAAGATGGTCGTCTTTGAACCTCTTTCACAGTACGACATAGGACCACCATTTAGGAGCCACAACCAAAGATTGTTACACAATTGTCATGTTTTGTCTGGGACAGTCCAAAATCATACACTGTATACCAGGCATTAGAGCTGGAATGATACTGAAGGGGAAGACAGACATGTGACGTATCTGCTCTGAAGACGGATCTCCATCAGCTTCTTCAAAGCTGAACGGCATTAGCAGCAGTATGGGTGAGGCTCGAGGCCAGTCGCCGAGGAAACGCTGCCCGGGGCCCTCGCGGCCCTCGTGGTGGATGAGTGTGAGCGCTAAAGCGTTAGCCCAGACATGGAAGGGCTTGTCTTGCCAATCGTGGACATGTGTACGTACTTTTAATGTTTCAGCAGCACCGTCTGTTGGGGCTCAAACATCCTGATGGTGGATGTAGTGGATGATGTTCTGCTTATGCAGCTTCATGGACTGAGAGGATGAGGGAGAGAAGGGCCACATGCACACGAGGGCTTGACTGAAATCAGTTCTGCGATATATCAGACAATACTTAAAACAAATTCATATTGAGAAAAAAAAAAAAAAACCCTTTCATAAACTTTTTTTTTTTTTTTTTTTTTTTAAAACAAGCCCCTGGCCTGAAGAACCTCACTCAGGTCTGAAGGGTTTTTTTTTTGGCCCACATGCCTGGTAAATTTGAACCCAGTCCATCATCATAGTTAAAATAATGTCCGCTGAACTACTGGAGTAAAAATGAAATGAATGAATACACTTAAATTATATCTGCTGATATGATTTATCGAAGTTGGTATCCATAAATTGTGCTAAATAGAGCTGTGCAGTATGGACAAAATATCAGTATTGGGATTTTACTGCTACAAATTGCAAACGTGATGCCTTTCAGGATATTAAAGGGGCCATATGATCACTTTATAAAAACAGCCTGGTTTCGAATAATAGTTTTTGTGATGTCACAAAACCAGCACATTTAAGTATATCTTCTTATTCTGGCTACAGCAGTTTAGCCCCGCCCATTCATGTTGATTCACCAACACCTTTAATGGTTAAAAATGAGAGTTTTGTTGGATTACATGAAGACCTCGATTCATCAGAACACCCAGTAACTCTCCTGGAGCTGTGATTGGTCACCGTGTCAGGAACACTGTGATTGGTTAGAGGCTAATTTGCATGTTGCAGTCCTACGATATGAGTATTGCAGAGACCGATATTGATACGATTAGCAGACGATGTATTGCTAAATATGCTGTTCACTGTCCTGACTAATGCATATATTGTCAAATGACAGCCGCCCCGAGCCGCCCCCCTCAAACCAACATCTAAGACAAGCGTCTTTCAGAAGACATTCTTTAAAAGTTTGACTTGGATAACTCAGTATTCCTGCAGAGCGCAAGCTGTGCTGGTGATTTCAGCAGGTTTCTTTTCACACGAATATACATTTCAAAATGCTCACAGCAAAACCTCTTTTGTCTGACAGAGGATGGAGATTGACCAAGCTCAACAAATCCTTGACCCGGGTTTGAGATTTGTACTTCTGCTGTGTTGTAGGATTAGTTGTACTTCTGCTGAAGTTCATTCTGTATCTGTAGTGCATTAAAGCAGAAATGTAGCTTTGCTTCATTTCTGTGGAGGCAAAAGGAGTTTGAAGTGCGGCCTAGTCAAGTGTTGTCATCCATGTTTGTTTGTCAGAAGCAAAGAAAGTGCAGGTTAGTGCTTTCTCCCACACACTTGACTCACCTCGTCAGCTAATTTTCTAGCCCTGTGCATTGAGCCAGACGAGTCAGAGTGTTGTGTGGTGTCGTGCTGAAGCTAGAGCTCTCTGGAAACATAACTTATGCAGGACAGAGTTAATGAACAAGGCTGGCAGCTTAAGACTGACTAATACAGACTATTTAAAGTCATATACAAAGTTCAGAGTCAACAGTCTCTTCCAATAAAGGCTTATACTACAGCTGTCCACATGTACATGTGTGAATAATCTTGTTTTGGCAAATGTAAAAAAATGTATTTTGGGGGAATTCACTTTATACGAAGGAGATTTGTCGGTCAGTGTGAGAATTTACTCTCTGGCTGGAAGTGCTGGCAGCAGGGACAACTCTTGCTTGTCTCAGCGTTCCTGCAGTTAGTGGGGTGTTGGCTTTTGGAAGGTGATGGAGGAATTTGCCTCTTGCACTTTGCCAGTAGTGGCAGCAGCCTGGTGATTTAATCACCAGGAGTAGGCTCCTGTTGAAGCTGTCGGCCATTTAGTAATAATAATAGTAATGTTAAATTTAATTTATATAGCGCCTTTCTCAAACCCAAGGACACTTTACAGAGTGACAACAAAAATACAAAACATTTACTACACAAAACAAGACTAAACAGACAGTCATAAAACAAAGAGGAAAAAATGTGACTTGATTTCTGAATTGGAAGAAGTACCTCTAAGGTTTTTGGGCAATGAATTCCATAATTTGGACGCAGCAACACTGAAGGCCTCCCATAGAGGACAGTCTGTATTTAGGTATTGTAAGTAAACCAGAGTTTGTTGACCTTAACTTGCAGGATGTGGTGTAAGGATGGAGCACCACATCACATGTAAGAGGGAGCGAGGCATGTAAATAATCAAACACTCAGAGAAAGATGACCTTGCGTTAGTGCTGGGCAATATTTTCTACACCATTGCTGTAATCATGTCACTCAACAGTTTTAGTATTTTTAGTTTTAATGATGAACAACCACCACATAAACACTGAAAAGTGAATAACATTGATTATTACAGTGGTACCTGTCAAGGGGTGGGATATATTAGGCAGATAAAGAACAGGCCGTTCTTGAAGTTGATGTGTTGGGAGCAGGAATAATTTGCAAATGTAACAAGGGCTAAATTATGATGGCTAGATGACCAGGTCAGAGTATCTCCAAAGCGACGGGTCTTGTAGGGTGTTTATGGTATGCAGTGGTCAGTACCTACCAAAAGTGGTATAAGAAAGGTGTATCTGTGAACTGACGGCAAGGTCATGGGCATCCAAGGCTCGTTGTATGTGGCAAGTGAAAGCTGGTTCATCTCGTCCCATCTCGTCCGAAGATCTACTGTAAAATTGCTGTAAGAATTAATGCGGACTTTGATAGAAAGGGGTCAGAACAGACAGTGCATCACAGCTTGCTGCGTATGGGGCTGCGTAGCCACAGACCGGTCAGAGTGCCCATGCTGACCCCTGTCCATCACTGAAAGCTCCTACAATGGGCATGTGATCATCAGAACTGGCCCATGTTTTCTTTTATGTTGTGTGGACAGTCAAGAGAGGCACCAGGATGCACTATGGGAAGAAGGCGAGCTGGTGGAGGCAGTGTGATGCTCTGGGCAACGTTCTGCTGGGAAACCTTGGGTCCTGCATTCATGTGGATGTTGCTTTTTTTACTCTGTGGATGCCACCAACCTAAACATTATTGCAGAGCCCTTCGTGCCAGCTGTATTCCCTGATGTCAGTGACCTCTTTCAGCAGGATAATATTGCAAGCGCTGTTCAAGAACAGTTTGAGGAACATGATAAAGAGCTTGAGGTGTTGACTTGCCCACCAGGTTCTCCAGATCAAGTATTAGCACAAACTGGCCTCAAAATACTAGTAAAGTTGACACAGCCTTTTCTAGGACAAGTTCTAGTACAAAACCTGGGAAACTGCTGAGAGGATGTGAACATATGAACAGAAATATTTTAATTTTGCCGTTGAAAATACCAGAGGACTGAGTTCTGTCGTGAGACAAAAGAGAGAAGCAGCAAAAACCTACCATATTTGGCTGCTTCTCTTATCCAGCAAAACAAGAAATTTGTTTTGACTTATTTTCTTTCACTTACGTTCAGCATTTGTGTTCAGCATTTTTCTGGTTGCTTCATATTGTATTTTAAATAGCAGTTAAATACATAAGCATCAGATAAATAATTCATTTCCTTTCTGGAACTGTTTTTCATCTGGTTTACATTACTGTCTAAGATTCCCCGTTGTGTAATTTTAAGAGAAATGATCCAAACGCAAATAAGCTGTTTGTGTGTAAAGGTTTTTTTTTTTTTTTCTCTCTCTCTCTGTACAAACACTGTCAGTAATCAGAAAACAGATTTATGAACTGCATTAAAGCAAACCTAAATTCCCTCCATTTCTGAGATTTATGTGGGATGTATCGTGACTAACTTCTCTGCCAGTGCTTTGGCAGCTAAATCAAATCTTAATCAGTGCTTTTGTCATAAACTTATGGAATGAGGGAGAAAATGAGCGTGCGTCGTGGTCGTCGTGGGCTGCGGTGCTTGTGGCTACGACTGTTGAGTTGTGTGTGTGTGTGTGTGTGTGTGTGTGTGTGTGTGTGTGTGTGTGTGTGTGTGTGTGTGTGTGTGTGTGTGT
>JBBPCZ010000136.1:1237360-1259261 GCA_037974445.1 Brycinus macrolepidotus | reverse complement strand
TGTGTGTGTGTGTGTGTGTGTGTGTGTGTGTGTGTGTGTGTGTGTGTGTGTGTGTGTGTGTGTGTGTGTGTCTCTCTTTGTTTTAGGTGGCTAACTTGGCATGCTCCATCTCCAATAATGAGGAGGGCGTGAAGCTGGTCCGCATGGCCGCTTCCCAGCTGGAGACCCTCTGCCCTCAGGTACATGCCTCCCCCCTCTGTCCCGCGCCCCCACCCCCACCGCGGCCTGTGACATCTTTTTCATCTCCACTCTAATTACTCCCATTCATCCTGCCGCTTTGATCTCGACAAATGGGGCTCTCTGCTAAAAAACAAGCCACGATTAATTGCAGCCGCTCTATAATGGCCAACAATGAATTACTGTTTTATATATGGAGCACAGTAAGACCAACAACAACAGATAGAAAAGGTTGCAGCTGATAATTAAGCTATGCAAATTTGGGTGTTTTTTTTTTTTTTCTTCTTCTTCTTTCTTGCCCCTTTGTATGTCCTAACAACACGGTAATCGCTCTTAATTGGTAATTGCAGGTGATTAACGCTGCCCTGGCCCTGGCTGCCAAGCCCAACAGCAAGGTTGCGCAGGATAACATGGACCTGTTTAAGGAACAGTGGGAGAAACAGGTGCGCGTGCTCACCGACGCCGTGGACGACATCACTTCTATCGACGACTTCCTCTCTGTGTCCGGTAAGCCCACTGGAGCCTAATGATCGGTGTGCTGTTGGTAAACATTGGGTCATTGTTGGTTTTAATTTTCCAAGCCGCCCTGCTGCCTGGCTGTGCTGCTCTGAGATCAGCCCTGCCTTTTGGGAGTGGAGGGATCATTTAAGTTAAATGGCTTTTGTTTACAGCCTAAGTGTCATTTACTGTGTTTGCATGCATGCGTCAGTGGTTCGATACCAGTCTAAGACTGCTAGTCTAACTCCAGTATGGTTATGCAAATGGAAGTTAGTGACATAACAAGCCCAATAGACTTTATAACAATGTGTTTAATCTGCTCTTCAGTCCAATCCTCACATTTATTTTTAAATTTTGAATTTTGGTGTTTTAACAATGCGGTTGTGTGGAATAAAATTGAATGAAATTCCCGTTCTTTTTGATGCATGATCACATCCTCATGATGCACATTTTAAACTTTTTGCATTGCGAGACCATTTCCCAGCGCCATGGTGCATTGATACAGCCTAAGTACGCAACCCGTAGAACCCTCAGGGTATGTTTCCTGTACATATATTGCTTGTTCTTTTCTAATATTTAAAGCTTTGTACAAGTGTCTATACTTTTCTTCCAGTACAACCTTGCCAACCTTGATTAAAAGGTCATTTTTATAATTTAACCAACTGTTTGGACACAACTGACCCAAAAAAATCCAAAATCTAACAATCCCTTAGAAATTTCTCTCTTTTTTTTTACTGTAAATGTCAATGTACACATTAGTATTATAAATGTTCAACTATTTGCAGTGGCAAGTCTGTTCCAGGTGGAATTAATTTATTTACAGTTTCTGTCTGCACCGCTTCAGAGCAGTCAGCAGTGAGGCACATGCCCCTCCGCCCTCACACTCTTTCCACCCAAACTCCCACACGTGATTGGGTTTCTCAATATATTTAGTTATTTTGACTTTTAAATTTTTTTTTTTTTTAAATTAACCATTTTTGAAGTTCCAAAAACCATGAAGTTTGTTTTGTAAAACTTTGAGATCTCTGATTTTACATGACGTATGATGATGAAACAAAGCTTCCTGTGACGTCTGAAGCCTCCACTGTCGACTGAAACACACGGATCGTCTAAGTACGGAAGCAGTTTTGTGTAAGACAGTGTTTTAGCAGCAGTGTGCGTCCGCTACTAAAGCATTGCTGGTGCGTCATCACCTCTGCACTTTTTAGTGCACAATTGCTGTTTAAATGCTGAGTTCATCACACTGGGGAAAATTTAAAATGTGGCCTGTACAAAGGTTACGGCACATTTTATATTGTTTTAATGTTTTTGTTTTGTGTTGAACTCAGCATATAATTAGAAACTGTGCATTTTGCAGAAACTTGCCATAATTAAGTTGGTTCTCTGTAGAGGCTTATGTTTATTTAGAAAACCAATTAAACACGTAATTTGACTTATAACTGTGTAGTGCGGATTTTTAGTTAGTGTATTAACTCTGCTAGTTAATGGGCACATCATGCAGATTGAGTTGTGCTACAGTACTTAATAAGCCCCCCCTCCTTCCCCCCAGTAGAACTACTTATTCCACTCCACTTAGTTTCCCAGCGAATCTGCTGCAGTTCTTCTCGACAGATCCATGATCGTTGCTGCTTGACATGCACCCTCTATGTACGACAGTTGAACCGTTGGGTGTGTCTCGCTGCTCCTCACGTGCCCTTTTCTGCCTCTGTAGTAGAAATGGATTTTGTGATCCCCGTTCTAAACTGTTCCTAACTGACACACCGGGCTTCAACAATAGAGCACTCCAGTCCTCCGACATCTCCAGCCGCACAGGAGAGGGGGCTTTTAAGAACCATTAGCTAGATGGAGTTTCCTGGTATATTTTTACTCCGCTCTGAATAATGATTGTGGCCGATGTCTACTCAGCTTCTTAAAGATGATCTCGAATGCACACGCCACACATGGAGCACTTGATTAGCCCCTTTTGAACCAGACAAAAGCACTCGAGGCTTGACTCGGCGTTGTGGCATTGACATCCTGTCATGTGTGTGAAGACACACGAGCTGCTAGTCAGGCTCGGTCTTAAGCAGTGACGTCGCTCACCTCCATCCAAGGACACAACGTGCTTTACACACAACGTCGATTTGCATTTTACAAGCTGCCGTTAATAAGCCTTTTGGTGCGTTTGTCTTCAGTGTTTCGTTTGTTTTTTTTTTTCCCCTCCTCTCTTTGTTCCAGCTGCCCTTGTGATTCCTATTAACGTTTTTTTTTTTCTTTTCCCCTCCCGATGCAAACACAGCATGAAGATTAGGATTTCCCGCCTTGGCTCGTCCCGTTCAGCCCGTCACAGGACTCTTGGCCAACGTGTCCTTCATGGAGATTGGGTCATTTCAGACCTGGGATTCTTGTTTGTCTCACTAATTTGTTTGGTTATTTGTTGGTTCTAGAAAACCACATCCTGGAGGATGTGAATAAGTGC
Organism: Brycinus macrolepidotus; assembly: GCA_037974445.1. Taxonomy (NCBI): domain Eukaryota; kingdom Metazoa; phylum Chordata; class Actinopteri; order Characiformes; family Alestidae; genus Brycinus; species Brycinus macrolepidotus. The sequence goes on along the minus strand of JBBPCZ010000136.1, from coordinate 1,256,128 downwards.
GTGATCGCCCTGCAGGAGAAAGATGTGGACGGACTGGACCGCACCGCTGGGGCCATCCGAGGCCGCGCCGCTCGCGTGGTCCATGTGGTCACCTCCGAAATGGACAACTACGAGCCTGGAGTCTACACTGAGAAGGTTCTGGAAGCCACCAAACTCCTGACCGAAACAGGTACGGTCCTCAACCTCCACAGGTTACTGATTTTAGTAGCGTGAAGCCAGTTTTCTTGCAGGTACATAATTTGATGCTGCTATTGTACATCATGGGTTTTAACTCATTTCTTTGAATTCATTTTCGATGTGTCCAGAATGATAAACAGAGGCTTAAATGAATTTCACAATAACCAAAAAAGCTGTTAAAATTGTACTACAACCATCCTCAAAGTTCAAGAGTGATCAAGTCAGATAACTATTATTGATATACAATATTAATAATCTAGAATATTAATAACAATTTGCTATGTATAGTTAGTGTAGAGCATATGAAAATAACTCTCTCTCTCTCTCTCTCTCTCTCTCTCTCTCTCTCTCTCTCTCTCTCTGTCTCTCTCTCTATCATTATATATTATTATATATTGCATTGGGCATGGTGACCATGTATGGTGCTCCAGGGTGTCCCATTCTGTTCGTTCTTTTAGATGATACAAGGGTGGCCCAAAGAATTAGAACTGTTTTTGTTAAATTGGTATTTGAATCTCTATATAGCAGTGGTCACCAACATGGTGCCCCCAAGGACCACATGAGTAGCCCGCGGACCTGTTCTGAAAATAGCACAACTCACCAGTGAGCAACGTCTAACATTGAATTTTATCCTGTTGCTATTCTTCTTTAATCATATTTGCATTTATATAGATTTGAAAATGACAAGATCTAAAAAAGCATTTAAAACATGTTTATTATACATGAAGTTTAGATAAGTTTAGGTAAACTGTTCTAGTGTATCAAACTGGTAGCCCTTCGTATGGCTCAGTACCCGTGAAGTAGCTCTCAGTTTCAAAAAGGTTGATGACCCCTGCTATATAGCATCCTGCAGCAGAGTTCTTTTTCAAGCAACAATTTTTGGACACTGATTACTGAGACTCTGAGCAGCAGAGCTTCAGCTGAATCTTAATGTATTGATGCTGCCTACTGGGTGATTTAGAGAATGAGTAGTTGAGAACTTGTTCAGATGTATCAACTAATATTCAAAGTCTGAAAAATGGTATTCAATGCTTATTATACAACCTGTGTAACTGAGTAAAGTAGGTAAGGCTTTATTTATACAGCACTTCTCTAAGCCAAGGCTTCAAAGTGCTTTGCATGAAGTATCGTAATTAAATATTAATAAATACACACTGCTAAAGAAACAGGGTTAAACATACATTGAGCGCAGTACATGTGGTTACCATCAGTAAAGGCTAAAGAATAAAAATATGTTTTCAGGCACCTTTTAAACATCAAGGGGAAAACTGTTCCAAGGTTTAAAGGCAAATGCACCATATCAGCGATGGGTGGCTCACCTTTAAGCAGCTGAACTCTGTTTGAAGGGCTGTCTGGATACTTTTGGACACATAGTGTACGGCGAGTGAATCTAAGCTTTTGAGCAGTAGTGGATCTCGAAGGCCGATTTCCCAGTAAGCAGCAGAAAGTGTTGCTCCATCCTGTTTCCCATCCATTTTCTGTCACAGCCTGTGCTGCAAAGAGCAGCACTTGTGAGAGCACAGCCTTGTAGGCTTACAGCACAATAATGTTTTGCTGTTGCAGGCTATAATGTGGCCGTATAGAAGCCTTTATTGTGCAAACCTTCGATTCCAGGTTCTGTGCACCTGAATTCAGGAAGCTTTGGGGTTGTTTAATGCTAGATGTTCAGATGTTGCCAGCACAGAAGGGCAGTTTCTCTCATATTGAAAACATGAATTATAAATATAAATGTGCCTCAGATAAATGACCACCATCGCGGATTTGCTTAAAGCCACAGCCACATTACAAATTCACTGTTTGTGAAATAGGCAATGCCAAGGCTGCACAGGAAGATCCTTGGAAAGTGGTTCTATGTAGTAGAAGATAAGATTTTTTGACTAGGAACAATTGCAGAACTCCTTTTTTGTGCTATGTAGAACCATTTTAAAAAGGTGTTTAAAGAACGATGTTAACCAGGCAGAGAACAATCTATTCGTTCAAATGTTTAGTTTTCGCGGACTCAAGGTTGCTTTACAAATAGTTGGGAAGATAAGAGAACCCTTTATTAGTCTCATGAGTAGGAAATTTGTATTGTTGCAGCAGCAAAGTGGACAGAACAGGAGAAGAAAGTAGAAGCAGCAAAACATATAGAATAAACCTATATAACTATATAACCCAACAGTATAATATAAAAATGTACACTACATAAATATTCTTTGAAAGTAAAAAAAAAAAATAGAAAAAGAAACAGTGTTTGACAGTGGCACGTTTAACAATCCAAGTTACAACACAGATTACAGTAGGGGAACAACTAGAGCAGAATTGAGAGTTAGGAGGAGGGGCAGAGCACTGAGAGAAAGGACACCTTCTTAATTGAGCTTTGAAAGAAGCAAGAGATGAAGTGTAGCTAATATTTGGAGAGAGTGAAATCCTTTGATTGAATCAGAATCAGTAAAGGATCCACAACACTAAAAGATCTGCCACCCATGTTCTAGAGACACCAATCAGCCACAGCATTAAAACCAGTGTCAGGTGAAGTGAATAACATTGAATATCTCGTTACAGTGGAACCTGTCAATCGTGGGAGATACTAGTGAACAGTCAGTTCTTGAAGTTCTGAGATCTGAGACACCTTAACAAAGACTGAATTGTGTTGGCTGTTCGACTGGGTCAGAACATCTCCAGAACGGCAGGTCATGTTGGGTGTTCGGTGGTTCTTCAGAGCTTTCAGGAGCTCCTGCAGTGATGCTGTAGACTGTCTGTCGTGACTTGAGGAATGGCGTGTCCTGAGCTAAACTGTGGGCCAGTTAAGGGAGGGGCGACAAAAGGATGAAGACTGGTCTCCGTCGTGACACTGAAGGCTGCCTTAACAACTTTCAAACCTCATTTCCTCCAGAGCCTGCAGGCTGGCCTCAAACCTTTTCTGATGCAGAGGCCGAAATTTCCTTTCCCTTCGTCTCTCTCTCTCTTGCTCACTCGCTCTCTCTGCACCTCTCGCTCTCACTTGCGCTCTCTCTCTCTCTCTCTCTCTCTCTCTCGTTCTTGTTCTCTCTCTCACTCTCTCTCTTTCTCTCTACTTCTCGCTCTCTCTCTCTGCCTCTCTCTCTCGCTCTCTCGCTCTCTCTCTCACTCTCTCTCTCTCTCTCTCACTCTCTCTCTCTCTCTCTCTGTGTGTGTGTCAGTCAGTCCAGTTGTAAATAGTGAATGAGGCTGAATGTTAATGGAATGGTGTGTATGACTCCGGTGGGAGGGTTTGTTAACTGGGAGGTATGAAAGAATTGGTTTCCCTCTTTTCCCAAATCTGTTAAGCAGACTGCTATAGATCACGCTGAATCAAGCGCCTCATTTTGCAAAATTAGGGGCTGATTTGTCTCAAATAACCCGTACGAGTGCATTTCCCCTGCGTGTGCGATTTTCCTACTCCCTCTACATCATACGTAAGCGAAATGCAATAGATGAGGAACCAGCAGGAACCCTGTTCAGCTATAAAAGCATTTTGTAATCACCACCCAAAATCCAATTAATAATTAAAAAGGCAGTCTGTTTGTTCGTTTCTCTGCTTGAAAAAAGCAGAATTCAAAAAGAACCAGACTGAGTTCTCCCTGTCTGACTGGCAGGAGCTTCTGCTCTGGATCCACTGCATCGTGAGTGTTGGAATCAGAATCAGAAAACTTTGTTGATCGTGGAGGAAATTGTTTGACACACAGAGACAAAAACAATATAAAATATAAGTCAAAGTAAAAGTAAAAATAAAGGGGGAGGAGTTGTAGAGTCTGATGGGTGGGTGAGTGACAGGGGGAGGAGTTATAGTCTGTTGGGTGAGAGGGGGAGGATTAATAGAGTCTCATGGGTGAGGGGGGAGGAGTTAGAGTGTTGGGTGAGAGGGGGAGGGGTTATAGAGTGATGGGTGAGAGGGGGAGGATTAATAGAGTGATGGGTGAGAGGGGGAGGAGTTATATAGTAATAGGTGAGAGGGGGAGGATTAATAGTCTGATGGGTGAGAGGGGGAGGAGTTATAACATCTGATGAGTGAGGGGGAGGAGTTACAGCATCTGATGGGTGAGAGGGAGAGGAGTTATAGAGTCTGTGGGAAGACCTGGGCTCTTCTCTCTGACCTCGTCCATAATGTGGGATGAGGATTAAAGGAAGGAAGCTGAATCTCTTGCTAATTAAATTACCAGCAGTCCTTTTGGTAACATTTTAGCTCCCTTTAGCCCTCCTGAATGGTTTTCCATTAGAGTACATGTAGCACAAGTGTGTGTGTGTGTGTGTGTGTGTTTGTTGCCACCTGTCTCTTAACTGATTAATTTAACAGACAGCCTTAGGAGTACTTTCATCTGCTATTCTTGGCTCTAAGAGGTAGCTGATTAAAAGTTTGCCCCAAGTGCTCATTAAACTCCAGCAGCCGACCAGCCCTCAGTGAATCATGGGGCTGGGTTAGCGCCGTCTCTCCGTAGCCAAGTCAGAGAGCAGGGAGAAAAATTTTATTTGTTAAGGCGAAGTTAGCCGCAGATTTTTTTGGGGCTGTTTTTTTTTTTTTTTTTTTTTTTTTTTTTTGGTAATTTAAGTTTCTGAATCGGACTGTAATTATAGGTGTTGAATTGGATGAATTGAAATGAAGTCAATTTGAAGCCTTTTCACTTTGGAGTGTTAGAGCCTTGGTTTCAGTGGAGCACTTTGAGTTCTCTATTAATTTTTTTTTTTTTTTGTGCTTTCCCCCCGTGTGTGTGCGCAGTGATGCCCCGTTTCACGGAGCAAGTGGAGGCAGCGGTGGAGGCTCTGAGCGCGAACCCCTCCCAGCCTGTGGATGAGAACGAGTTCATCGACGCCTCGCGTCTGGTGTACGACGGTGTGAGAGACATCAGGAAGGCTGTGCTCATGATCCGGGTGAGCAGAGACTTTATCGTGAAGTTTTGCTGTTTCACAGGCTCGTTTGTGCTTTTTTTTATAGGAGGATTAAAGAAAGATCGTAATGAAACTATTTTGACTTAGGTTAAGTGAATGAACTCTACTAGTATAGTTATTATAATGTAAGATAAAATAACCCTTTTTTTAGTCCCACGGGTGGGAATTTTGCAGGTTTTGCTGATAAGATCTTCCTTTGTGGTCCCTACCTTTATCCCTTCTTGTTTCGTTGTTGATTTTTTGCATTGAGATGTAAAGTCACTCAGTGGTTGGAGAGAAAATGCTTCATTCTAACGAAACTTACTGTACTACTTTACAGTAGTACTATCAGGGGTTCCAATATCTACATAAACATAGCAATTTACTTTCCAAAACAACCAATAAAGCAGGCATTAGTTAATGTATTCATAACCATTTCATCTAATAACTTTGAAGAGGCATTACACTCTTCACGTGTCTGGTTCCATTCACCATCACTGTGATCAGTTCTGACTTGGTAAGTTTTTATAAACAGCATTTTATATCAAACTGCTCTGAAGAACTTTGTTTACATCTGAACCACTTAATTATGCAGTTTTTTAAAACTTTAACTTTTTTTATGTGAAGTATTCTTTTAACTTTACTGACACCTTGACACACGGGTCAGGGTTTCATCCTTGTTGGGTTTGCACCTCCATTTCTAAACACCCTGATACTCTCCTATAAAAGGACAGTTCAAAAATGGAATATCTTCACAGCTAACTGGGTGCTGAAGTTCTCATTCTGTGCTTCATGTGGAAGTGCTTGCCATTCCTGTAAATCTAAGTACTTTGCAGGGTTTTCTCATAATATCTCACATACCCATATTTTTCAATTTCGTTCTCTAGTCCTCGTGCATATTTTGGTATGTAACCTGCTCTAACACACCCATGTTATCCTCATCCTATTCATGTTCCTGGTCATATTAAGCATGAATCTTCATGTGATTTAATTTAAAAGGCCAAAACCTTGTCTTCTTCCATCAGCATGTAATTTGCCCTTCCTCTACAGATTAATCTGTTTTTTCATTTATTTATGTCAGTGTGCACCAGCAGGCAGGAGAAACCGAACGTTGACCAGTAATGTTTCATCTCCGCTTTCCAACCACCTGCAGCCACCGTTTCACTAACGAACACGTCACTGTACGGAAGAAAAATGTGCTGTGATATCAGATGCACGTTAGCCTCGGGTTAGGTTAATGAGCTGATTAGACTTGTGTGCTGGAGCAGAGAAAACGCCAAAACATGCAAGGTGGGAGTACTTAATCCTTCAGTGGGGGCATTTTTTTTTTTTTTTTCTTTTCACAGTTCTAGTTATTGCTGTGAGTTTTTTGCTCATGCGCCGGCGTGCCACACTAAAATCTGACAATCCATTACTCTGTGTTGTGAATTGTTTTTATATTTGCCCCAGTTGCGCCGCCTGAACAGCTAAATATCTCGTCAGTGAGACGATGTTCTCCTCGATGCTGGTGTCACTCGTTTGACTTTAACTCGTTCGACAGGATGAATGATTGTCGTACAACAGGACAAACTGTGGTCGCTATGGTTACAGTGCCATAGTAGTTATGATTGAATATGGGGAGGATAAATACTCGATAAAGACAGTTTATAAGGGCGTGTAGTGAAAACAGCTTGGCAGCGGCATTTGCTGGTGTTGCTCTGACTCATGTCAGGTGGATTAATAGTTGTGCAAAATGAACAGATTTCTTTTAGAGTGAGATTGCACTTTTTCATTGTGCATGTTGTGCTCTTGAGTGTCCTGCACGGTGCTCGCTGCGACGGTCAGTTAGTTCGTCAGCTGTTCGGATGCAGGCCGAATTTAGTGTGACTTAGTTTTGAATCGACTGTCAAATGTAAAAAGTATTGTTTTTCAGCAGTTAGAACACGTTCATTGCTGAACGTTAGAAAACACACCTGTGTTGACGGTACACTTTCATAAAAAGTAGTCAGGCGGCGCAACCATGTGCAAGTTCAAGTTTCAAGTTTTATTGTCATATGCAAATAACAATGCAGCATCATTACCTGTAATGAAATTCTTAGTCTCGTGTTCCCCTCAACTTTACATAAGAAGTAGAAAAAGTAGAAAGTCTGGTGCAAAATGGTGCAGTGAGGTATTTAGGATGTGGGGTGCAAAATACTGCACAAGAAAGGGTTAAGCATTAGGACTGAGAACATCTGTTTTAAAGGGCGATCTGTTCATTTCCTCAGCCCACTTTAGGTCGTTTGGTGATCGTTTAGATCGATTAAAGTGATGGTGCTACTTGAAGCACGAAGACCATTTTAGCGAACGTTGTGTCCTAGAAGTGCACCAGAGAGGCGCTCTTGCTCACAGCCTTATTACCCAGTAATGGTGAATTTATTTCAGGCAAGTGACAACCTAATTGTACAGATTTCCTTTTGCACGTGTTGTTAATGTAGCCCGAGCTGTCTGAGGGTTAATGGCCTTTTGCCTGCACGAGGCCCGTAAGACAAGCAGATGGCTGCTTCCATTCAAGCCTGCTTCCACTCAGGCAACCGCTAATGCTCCAACAATGAGCACTCAGCATTCCCAGCCCAGCATTCAGGAAAACGGCTTGACCCTGGACCAGCTCACGCCGCGACTGGGAGCTGCTGGGTTAAAGCCTGTTAATTGAAGCAAATTTCATGTTCATAGTTTCCAGAATAATGAGCTTTCAATTAATCGTAAAGATAATGCTGCACCCTTCTGAGTAATTGTCCCATGGACGCGAGTGTTTGGGAATGTTATTTTTTTTTATTAATGGATCGAGCTGAAATGTGGAGCGCTTCGCTTCTCAGATGATGAAGCACAACGAGGAGGTGATTAAGAGGAATTTTTGGATCCATAGTCCTTCTTCCTTCATCACTCCCCTCCCCAGTTTTCCTCCCTGCTGGTCAGATGGGCTCTCCCACAGCCCTGAGGGCCATAAGGGGTCTCTGTCTGTTCTGTTTACCCCACTTTGTCTCTGTGTTTGCCTTTGCACTTTGTTTGAAAGCCACAGTCTCTGTGTGTGGAAACCCACATCGATGCTGGTTTGCTTCTGGCTAAATTACAGTGCCAAATGGTACCAGGGCTCTCATTAATAACAGCAGCCTCGAATTTGATAAGCACCAGATTAAATGAGGGAACAATTATGTTGTATTTGAATTATAATAAGTAATTGATTTCAAGAATGGAAGTTTAATTAGAACTTTTTTTTTTGATAAACTAGAGCACACATGGGAAAGGGCGCCATTACACCATATTTGATTTCTTCCCTAACCTGCTCCTCTGTTATCCGGATTGATTAAACAGTTAAGGCAAGGCCCTGAGGCAGCCCAAAACTACCTGCCTGCCTCGGGGGGGACTCGAGCTGTAACTGACAGGGTTTCTGCTTGCGCCACAGGACTCTAATCTCTGCTGGATTTCATTGTCAGAATATTGAGTTTACTTCACAAATTCTAGACTTATTGTTGCAGATATTGCCTTTTTATTAAGGTGAGAGTTTTTAAGGCTTTACTGCGTTTTCCAAGATGCCGAACCCGCAGGGCAGCGAGGCTCCAACTCACCTATTCAGACTCAATACAATAAGACTTTCTAAAAACTCACAATCAAGTTTAACGTCTATTTCAGGGCATCCGACAAGTTAATCCACAAATTGTCTTTATCCTGCCGACAAAATGCTGAAAGCTTTAATATAAGCTATATCGCTCCTATTCTGACCTCAAATGCTTTCTGCTTGTTTTTCGTACTAATGACACCACATTCTATTACTCTCTCTATAGGAAGCATTGAAATTACAGAATAGCTGCCTCCAACATGAGTAAAATATGAAAATCTGAACATTTTTCTCTTTTGATATCAAATTTCATGTTTCATTGGCCTTGCGTCCAGATACTTTGTCTCCTTGACTGCATTAAAATCCCCTCGCTGTAGTCAGGCCATGCCCAGGTTGGTCGTAGTTAAATGAATCACTGCGTAAAATAGAGCTTTAAGATTTCCAAACACTCACATATGTAACTTTTTTTACACACAAGCCATTTGTGTTAGATTTACATATACACTTATAAACGTGGCAGAATACCCGAAATCCCCCAAACACTTACTGATTTGTTCAACTGTAAAAGACCACTGCAGATACTATACTTGCTGCCCCCCAAGTATACATTTCGTTCATTTCGTGTAACAAATTCCAATATGTTATGATATTTTCTGAGATCTTTATGTAATAAGGCACACCGTCACTTGCTTTAGTTTCAGCAGTTCTTTGGTTCAGTGGTTTTTGCCTAGTAAAAGACTTACAGTATAATCCACTTCACTTTATTACAACAATCCCAATATCCAGCAAGCAGTAGAAACAGATTCAAATTGCAAAGTCAAAGTGTGTAACGATTAAGCTCCTGAAGCTGCAGTTCAAAAAGGAGCAACCTGCAATCTCGCCACTGTGATGAACAAGAAGAAAACAATCCTTCGGCAACCACCATCTTCCTCCAACCAAAATAATCAAGAAGGAAAGTTTATTCCTGCTGTTAACAGTCGGGACAGTTTACACTAATCTCCCCTCATCCCTCACACAGGGTGCGTGTCTGACAGAAGCGCCAACTCTGAGTCTTGTAGGCTACACAGCGGGGTCCCGGGGTCCCGGGGTCCCGGACAGCAATATTTTAATGATTCAGGAAAGATGAATCACTGTCAAGTCAGCAGAGGTGTGTGTGTGTGTGTGTGTGTGAGTGTGTGTAGATAAAGCCCAGTGTCGAGTCTTTTCAATGAAGTTACACCTTGAATTTACTGACAGTGACGAATGTTTTCTGAAACAAGGCCCTGTTTGTGATACTGTTGTGCAAAATAACGGAAAACACATTAATAATGAAAACGCACAGAACAACGATCTTATGATTACGAAGACCTGTCTCGAATGAACCCTGGACCAGTTTTCAACATTAAATTCATACAGGCCTTCATGGCTTTTTTTTTTTTCCGTTTAAAAATAAAAGCGTCACTCATTTGCAGTAATCTGACGATAAACTCTGGTTTTGAACAGGCTGCTGCTGTCTGGGACACCATAAGCCCAGCGGCTGTATGAAACCTTGAGATGTAGAATAGAGGCTGTTTGAAAGGTAAACAAGACAGTTAATAACCCAAATGTAAATATCTTTGTAGGCTATGTGCTTACTGCCTGCTTATGTTTGTTTGTATTTATTTATTTATTTACTTATTTTGACTGGGTTAGACGTCGGTTCTCCCACCTTCCTCCCATCAACAGAATGATTACACCCCTATCTCCACGACAAATCTTTTGCCTGAAGAATTTGGCTTTAATCTTCTACTGTGTTTTGTCACTGTATAAAAGAAGTCAATGCTGCCTTTATTGTTGGATGGGCTTTGATAGTTTCTGAATGAGCCTGGAAACACACTACTGATAACGTAAGACCACTGCAGAGGCTGTACTTACGTGTATCCCCCTTTATAATGACGGCCACCTACGTGTATTTGATTGAAATAACAAATTCCAGTATGTTTTCTCCGTAATTTACGTAATGAGGCGTATCACCTGCTTTAGTTTAAACAGTTCTTTGCTTCAGTATCTTTGTGCTCAATAAGATCTACAATATAATACACTACAATATAATACCATAGTACAATACAATACTTATAAGACACTATTCCAAGCCGTACATGCCTTATTTAAATATGCAGTTCATTGTAAAGAATGCTGAGATGAGTTCATGTATATACAGTAGTGTACCTAAAGTAAAATATAGAATAGCTCCTCTTTCCTGTGTTTATTTCAGATGTGGGGGGAAAAGGCTGTACTGTGTGCCTCATGATTGCCTTTAATTTTTACTTATGTGTGTTTTAGGGTGCTGTTACTTACGTCGGACGTTTTTCTCTTGATGTTCAAGGCGCAAAACACAGTCCTGTTTTGAGAGCACTACAATCTCCCACAGTGCGCTCGTAATTTCTAGCGAGTAGAAATAATCGCCACATCAACTGAAGTGTATTTGTGATTCTCTTGTTACTAAGCAACAGGCTGAGTACAGTTAGCTAGTTTAACAATGACCGCTGAGCCACGGAAAATGGAACTCGCGATAAACAACTGCTTCGTACAGCTGAAAACAAAGACTAGTGCATTTACTGCCCGCCACTCTACAGCAGGATACCTGAATTAAAGCTGCACTATGTAGACAAAATATCAGTATTGCAATTTTGCTGCTAAATACATGGATTAAAGTTCTCCGTCGCTATGACGGATTTCCATCAACTGAGGGCACTAAAGGTTAATAATGAGACTGATGCAGATACGAAGGAAAAGAAATGCGGGGCGGGCGGGGCTGCTAAACAAGCTTCGGCACACAAAGTTCTGGAAAGGCTCTTTTTCTTTGGTTTAATTACGATTTAATTATTGTTCCTAACAATAAAAAAAAACATGGTTTCGGCAGTTAGCTTAAACATTGACGGCTGCGGAGTCGCTACTGGCTGCAAGCTGTTTCTCAACGCTTGTTTAAGATGCCAAGCTTCATAGTAAGGAGAAAATAATTCCCCAGCATTTAGTGCCACATCAGTCTCAAAGGCTTTTAATGTCCCAAAACAAAGACGAGATCTGCAAAAGCCTGAATGGCACGGGCTTCTTGTTGCCTGGCGTGTCCAATAATAATAATAATAATAATAATATGGCATAATAAAAGGCTAGTAGTAGTATATTTTACATTTTCAAAAAAGTTTCAGGACAGTGGCTCCTGTGTCGCAAGTGCTGCGAGAGCTTATGCTCCGTTAAAATAAATGACAGCAGTTTTGGAGTCCGTGTTCTTGCTGTTAACAGAGGAATGGCAGTGGGAAGCGGGTATGGGCCCGCGACACGGAGCATTTGGTAAAAAAAAAAATTCCGTCAGATGATTTTTTTTTTTGCTTTAATCCATGTAAATATTGCGATTGCCATGACTCAAGATATTGAAGGGTACGAATCATTACTTTTGTGGAATTAAAAAGGTTTAAAGTCTGTGAATATTGTTTCAAATGGTACATTTACTACATCATTCATACAGACCATATATGGAAGCCAAGCTGCAAAAACAGGCCGTTTTCAAATCATAGTTTTGTGATGTCACAAAACCAACACGTTTAAATGTATCTCCTTATTCTGGCTACAGTAGTTTGGCTCCACCCATTCGTGATTCGGCAGCACTTTTAGTGGTTAAAGATTAAATTAATTAGATTTTTGTTGGGTTGCCTGAAGACCTCAATTCATCAGAACGCCCCGTAACTCACCTGGAGCTGTGATTGGTCACCTTGTGTTTGGTTAGAGGCTCATTTGCATATTGCATCCTTCTGCAGTATCAGTATTGCATTAATGATTAAGAGACAATATAATATTCAGTCTTACAGTGAATTGCAACTGTTCTAGATTACGGAAATCATGGACCAGTTCAGTGTCCAGACTCAAGTGCACTTTAGCTTCATATCTTCAAAAAGTAAGCAGAGCTTCAGCCTCACTCAAACTAATGGTCAAATCTGATTCACTTTGATGGTTCGAAAGTCTCAGAATGAGTGTATTGATTCATGCGTTTGTGTTTAGTGAACTGAAGTCATTCCCTATAAAGTATAGTTCTAATAGGCTTACGTTTCTATCACAGCCAAAACTTCAAAAAAAGAAAGCAAAAGAAAGTTGCTGTTCCGTAGTTTGCTTTTGGAATTTCTCAGGGCCTCCTCGTCTCCGTGAGCGAACCTTGTCCACCTCTGTCCCGCGAGTGGACAGGCAATGAGCAGCGGTCTATCGCCCGGATTAACGGCCCCATCAGAGCGGCAGCTCCGGTGGCCATTTCCAGCAGCCCCTCAATCCGAACAGACAAGTGGTGTGGCTCAGGCTGCCGGAGATGGACAGAGTCTTTAACCTCTGTAAGTGGAGCCCTGCCCGTCTCCCGGTGTTTGACAGGCGCTCCGTCCGGCCGCCGGCGCCAGGGATGTCTCTGGCACTAATGGTCGTGCCGAGGCACAGCGCCTCAACAGCCGGAGAGCAGCTCCCTCAGCCCAGGGACAGCCTGGGCCCACCTCGCCATCCCCCGCAAAACGCCTCCAGCACACACCACACACACTGCTTATTCAAATGACACTCCATTCTTGGCCCAGTTTGTTGACATGATGCATTTGCGCAGACCAGTGGAAGCGCTGTGTTCAATAATAGGAAATCTCTATTGTGACAGACTTGCAATGTGTCCAAAAGTTTGTAGACACCTTCTCATCTAGTGTTTTGTGATCAGTGGTATTAACCCTTCAGTGGGGGAGTTGTAACAGTTCTACCAGTTGATGCGTGAGGTTTTTTTGGCTCATGCGCTGGCGTTCCACACTAAAGCTCGACAGTCCATTACTTTGTGTTGTGAATTGTTCTTGTATTTGCTCTGGTCGTGCCACCTGACTGCAGAGCAGCTAAAGATCTCAACAGTGAGACGATGTTCACCTTGATGCTGGTGTCGCTCGTTTGACTCTGACTCGTTCAACAGGATGATTATGCTTGTGGTACAAGAACACAAGTGGTGGTTGCTATGGTTACAGTGCCATAGTATTTATGAATGGATATGGGGGAGCAGTAAATACTCCATAAAGATGGTTTATAAAGGCATGTAATCACGGTTACCAAGGAGTTCCACGGTTATTTGCCGGTTTTACTTTGGCGCATGTCAGGTGACTCAGCAAAAAGTTAAGATTTGTTTAACAGTGTTGCTCGTCAAACAGTGAGTCTGCATTTTTACGTTGTGTGTTGAGCTCTTGAGAGTCCTGCACAGCGCTCCATTCGTTCGCCAGCCGGTCCGTCAGCTGTTCAGACACAGCCCAAGTTTAATTTAATATAGGAATTGATCGACCGTCATCATTGTTGGTCAGCTGTTAAAATGTGTTAAAATGTTCAGTGCTGAACTTTCCAAAACACACCAGTGTCACCGTGCACTTTAATGGAAAGTGGTCGGCGATGCAACCCTGTGACGCTACATGCTGAAGGAGTTTGAGTTTGATAGGAGTTTGTCCCCCTATTGCTGCAGTAACAGCCTCTACTCTTCTGGGAAGGCTTTACACTAGATGTTGGAACATTGCTGTGAGGATCTGATGGCACTCAACCGTGAGAGCATTAGTGAGGTCAGGTACTCATCCTGAAGGTACTAGATGAAGCTCCATCAGTCCAGAACACAGTCCCAGTGCTCCACAGCTCAAAACTGGGAGGCTTTAAATCCCTCTAGCTGCACTTGGCTTTAGGCACGGTCACCATAGGCTCATATGCGGCTGCTCCAGAGTGCCCCAATCTATCAAATGTTAGATGATATATAAGCAAGACAAAATGGAGCAGCAGCTTCTTTTACGAATTGTACCCAAAAACTGAGGTATTGGGGGAAAAAATAAATGATCAGTAAGAGTGTAATGATTATGGAAGTGTATGGATTAGGGCTGCACAGTATATCGTCTGCTAATTGTTATAATATCCATCTCTGCAATACTGATATACAAAACTGAAATGAGTTTTGATGAAACAAGCTCTTTATGTAAACTAACAAAAATCAAATTTTTAACCATTAAAATGGGCAGGGCTAAACTGCTGTAGCCAGAATAAGGAAACGTACCATTTGAAGCTATGTTTACAGACTTAAAGCCTTCTTAAGTCCTGAAAAGTGGAACTTTGAATGTCCTGAATGCCTTGAAAGGCATCGCAATTGCAATATGTAGCGGTAAAATCGCAATACTGATATTCTGTCTATATTGTCCAGTTGTAGAATGGGCCGTAAAACCAACACTAGTACGCCCGGAATCCCTCATTTACCATCAGTGCTTCTAACTTGGTATCTAGGTTTAGCTTGTCATAAGCAACATTATGACGATGGGGGCTCTAAGCTTAGGACCTGTTGTGTATTTCAGAGTGGTTTATGATGCCTCTCGCCTTGTAAGGACCCGAACAGGAGGTCGTTTACAGCGGGCGCGAGGAGAACAGCCGTTATCTGTTCCTCTGATAACCCCACTTCCTGCCCGAGCTCCTCTCCAGAGATAGTAAATGTATTCATGGAGACGCGTGTCTGCTTGTCCTGCAGTGGATTGTCATCGATACTCTTCCGTGTTGCCGCGTTGCCCTTCCCGAGTGGCCGCTGCTGTTGTGCTGCTGGTTTTTATCTCCTCAGCCCGGCCTGCTGGTTTCTATTCTCAGCGCGGCCGAATCTCCAGCCTGTCAGAATCTCGTCCTAAATGGAGGCTATAGACACTTGAATAAGCATGACTTGCAGCAGCGGCGGGATAATACATCCTTATCTGCCCGTATCTCACCTCTCCTATATCAAGTTGAAATATATTTTCTCGTCAGTCAGTCAGGGATTTTTTTTTTTTTAATTTTAATTCTCCCCCTCTTCCTTTTCCCTCGCTTTTCTTTCTCCCCCGTTTCCTCGTGCAAAGCGAGTCGAGGCTACCTCAGGTTGAGATTGCATACTAATAGGGGAGTGGAGTTATGAGCTGCATACTTGGCATTCAGAGCAGGAATCGCAGAGAGGGAGGGCCGAACGGGGGGAACGAGGGAGGCTGGGTGAGGGGATAAGGTGGCTGCCTCACTTCACTTCACTCACCTCTCTCCCGCTCGCTCTCTGTCTCGCTCTCTCTCTCTCTCTCCCCCCCTCTACCCCTCTCTTTCCACTCTTCCTTTTTCTCTTTTCTTATTCTTCTCTTTTCACTCCTCGCTTGCTCACTTCGCTCTTCTCCTTTTATTTCTTTCTCTTTTCTCTTCTATTTTTCTTTCTCCTCCTCTATCACTATTCCCTCTCTCATTCTCTCCCTCCCTCATTATCTTTCTGCCCCTCTCTCTCTTCTTCTTTCTCTCTCTCTCTCCCTTTCCTTCTCTCTCCGTCCCTCCCTTTCCACTCTTCCTTTCTTTTTTACCCCTCACTAATAATCCCTTCTCTCTCTCCCCCTTGCTCACACTTTGCTTTCCTTTTACTTCTTTTTCTCTTCTCTCTTGTTTTTCTCTCTTTCTCTCTCCCTCTGTCAGTACTCTCTCTGATTTACTCTTTCTTACAATTCTCTCATCTGTCTCCCTCTCTTTCTGCCTCCCTCACCCCTCTTTCTCCCCTCTTCTCTCTCTCATCTCTCTCCTTCTGTCATATTCCCTTACTCTTTCCTTTTTCTCCTCTGTCCTCTTTTTCTCCCTCTCTCTCAGCCTTCTTTCTTCCTGCCTTGCCCCCTATTCATCTCTCTCTCTCTCTCTCTCTCTCTCTCTCGTGTTTGTGTGTGTGGTTGCGTGTGTGTGGTTGCGTGTGTGTGGTTGTGTGTGTGTGTGGTTGCGTGTGTGTGTGTGTGTGTGAAACAGATGGGAGTCTGATTGAAACATTTTATTCCCTGTATGGCCTCTCGCTCTGGCTCATACTTCCCATACTCCCCACTTAAAATGCATAGGCAGCACATTACGTTTGATTTACAAATTCATTTGGAGTTTACAGTTGCCCAACGCCGAGCTCCAGGGAGGAGGACATATATCTCCTCCAGCCATCTAACCGGCGAGACCTGAGCATTCCTCATAGATCATAAGCAGCCAGGCTTATTCAACAGTGTTCCGAAGCTTTGCTAACATGTCCCCTCTCTCTCTCCCGAATCTTTAGACCCCAGAGGAGCTGGACGACTCCGACTTCGAGACAGAAGACTTCGACACCCGCAGCAGGACCAGCGTCCAGACAGAGGATGACCAGCTCATCGCTGGACAGAGCGCCCGGGTAAGACCAGCCTCCAGCAGAGTGACGGAGCTGAACACGCAGCAAACACAAACCCACCACGTCTCTAAATCAGCAAGTCGAATAATCATTGGCCTTTCACGTTCTGTCAGTGGACTCTGCTGACCTGTTCATTACATTTTTCTTAGCAACTGTTGTGAAGTAGGACGGAATACAAAGTAGGGAACTGCCTGAACTGGGCTGGACTTCAGGCTGGTCTGATTAGTTGACTACCTGGTGGCCATGTGGTTCTTGGCCTCTTCGTTGCTGCTTACAGCAGTAGATTCATTGAGCATGACTCCTTAGAAGCTGTCATTAAGCAGTGTATAATTTCATTGTTACTGTGTTCAGACATGCCGGATAAATGAGGCCTAAGTGAGGCCTTTTTTTTTTTTTTGCTAGAATCCTTATGGCTCAAACACTATAGATTTTATATAAGCAGTTAACATCTCGTGTGTTTGATGTCACTTTATTTTTGTCGTTCTGTCAGCGGGGAAATAGGCCAGACCTACTTGTTTTGCTAAAATTTGTCAAAGGCTGTTTGTAGAACCATTCTGTAGATTAAAGGCCCTTTCACAGATGTGTATTAAATGTCTTGTTGGAGGACAGAACTAGTTAAGGAGGTGAGGAGCAGGGCGTTGGGATACGGTTCTGATTTTTCTCTCTCTCTCTCTCTCTCTCTCTCTCTCTCTCTCTCTCTCTCGCTTGCGCACTCTGACTCTTACCTGCTCTCGCTCTATCTCTCTTGCTCTCTCGCTCTGTCTCACTCTCCCGCTCTTGCTCGCTCTCTCTCTCTCTCTCTCTCTCTCTCTCTCTCTCTCACTTGTTCTCTCTCTGTCTCTCACTTGCTCTCGCTCTGTCTCTTTCTCTCTCTCTCGCTCTCTCTTGCTCTGTCTCTCTTGCTCTCGCTCTCTCTTGCTCTTGCTCTCTGCTGGGGAAAAAAAAAATCTGTCCTCCTCCTTTCCCCCGACTCTCTCAGTTCTCTCCACACACTCTGCTGTTGCCGTGGTAATGCTTATGAAAATGCTCCATGGCATGAATAGAGCAGGACTAGCGATACGCAGGTCAGGGTTTTTTGTGATACGAACCTGGCCGACCTGTTACTAGAGCCAACCTGCCCCACCTGACCCATTATGAGAGCCAACCTGCCCCGCCCCACCCCGCCCTATCCATTACGAGGGCCGTTCCTGCCCGCCCCTGCCCGTTACGAGAGCCCACCTGCCCTGCCCAACCCGTTAAGAGGGCCAACCTGGTACGTCCCATCCATTACGAGGCCCGACTTACCCCACCCTGCCCCACCTGTTACGAGTTCCAACCTGCCCATCCCACCCAAACCCACAAAATTTTCAGATTTTCAGTCATTTTCAGCCCGTGGGATCTGCAGGTTACAGGTAGACCCCTCCGTCTCTTATAAGGGCATGTTTTTTATTTTGTTAGTTGTTTCTTTGTGATGTTGGTGTGGTACACTGAGGCTGACAGAGAACTGAGAGGAGCCCAGAACTCTGCTGTTCTTGGGGATCTTGTTAGAGCAGATTCTGTTTTCTTTGAACACGTTTCACTGGCTAATGCTAATTTGTGTGGCGCAGACATGGAAGGAGGGAGTGGAGTCAAACTGCGCTTGACTCCTTCCTTTTGCTCAGTCCAAGAGGGATGCGTTTTCTATTTGCTCGAGTGAATAACCTCTGCTCCAGACCTGGAGACTCTCTGACTCTTCTGTGCTAAAAGTGAAGCCTGCGGTCTTTAGAGGAAGCATGTTTTTCTGAGAGAATGCACGGCTGCAGGTGTGACCTCATTAAATTGTGCTAAAACACACAATATGGACAAAAGTATTGGGACACACCTGTTTTTCAGGGTTTAGGCCCCTTACTTCCACAGAAGGGCAATCTTAATGCTTCAGCATAACAAGACGTTTGGGGAAGGTCCTTTTCTATTCCAGCATGACTGTGCCCCAGTGCACAAAGCAAGCTCCATAAAGACATGGCTGGATGAGTTC
>JBBPCZ010000136.1:1223082-1233668 GCA_037974445.1 Brycinus macrolepidotus | reverse complement strand
GTGTGTGTGTGTGTGTATGTGTGTGTGTGTGTGTGTGTGTGTATGTGTGTGTAGGGATGTTGCAGCCCTGTCTAGTCCTGGAGCGGTGTGTGTGGTGGGGGAGGACAGTCCACTACGCAATCGCAGACACTCCTGGAGACAGCAGATCTTCCTCAGAGTGGCCACACCACAAAAGGGCTCTGATACAGCAGGTAACACACACACACACACACACACTCACACACACACACACACACACTCACACACACACGTACATGCAAATGCACCTATAAACCTACCACAAGTGCTACTCTCCTGTCCAAATACATTCTGTAAACTCACTCACATCAACAATTATACAGCCAAGGAGCCTTGGGGTGGTCAGTATCCATGACGTATATGTATGTACTGAAATGAGATAAGATCTGGTCTAATCCCTATTCAGCACATAAGGAGTGTGTGTTTACTCAGTGATAAGGTGAGTGTGTGATGTAGCCCTGAAAACACACGTATTGCACTCACTCTAACCAGGATGGCTCCAACTGCTGACACACCTCAGTCCCATGATGTCATTTGAAAACATGGTTATGAAAAATGAGTTTTATGTCATGGTTGTGTTGGATTAAGCATTCGTGAGTCATTTTCATGACTAAAACACCTGGTCGTGATCTTTTAGTCGTTGTTTTATGAAACCACCAGATCGCCTTCTGTTTTGAACCTGGATACTGAAATACAGAATAATATAATATTTTCTGCCCCATTAAGTGTCTGATTTCCAGTCAAATTTCAAGCAGAAACCTCTGTTTGATGAATTCAGCCATGCACGGTTTTAAGCCTGCGCTGTAGTTTAATGTTAATAGGCTGAATCTCCTAAATCACATAAACAGAGCTGAAATGCTTACTGATCTACTAACTTTAAAACAGTTGATTATAGTTGTCATAATAATAATTAACAGTAATAATTATAATCACCGTGATAATGATAATAGTAATAATAATAACATCATTCACTTTAAATGAGTTGGTTTAAAGCAAAATATTATTACAAGTGTTAGTATTTAAACCCATTTCAGCTCAGTTAAGACATTTTGCAAGCCATTAAACATAGCATTTAGCATGAAATTTAAAACCTCATAGGACGAATAAAAAAATCGTAACTAAACTATTTGGTGCACAAGTTTAAAAGCTGCATAAATCAGATGTTCTTTCATAGAAATGCATGACATGATCGCACTGTTTTAGACTTAAAGTTACAGATAGCGGGAAAATAGATTTTCGCTCCAGCTTGAGGCAGGTTTGAAGTCCATGTTTTCTTTTCTTTTTGCTACAAGATCTCTTCTCTCAGCAACATCCATCTCTTTATGAGAGTGGTGCAGACATGTCAGTGTGGTTTAGGACACAGTATGACTAACAGTGAGCAAAATTTTGCCTTAAGGCCAAACACTGACAGCAGCTTTTTTTAGAGAACGGGGTCTGTTTTCTCTGTCCGAGTAGGAGTGGTGAAGTTTTGTGCGTTTTTATAGCTGCCAGTAAGTCATACTGTGTCCTAAACCTCATCCGCAAGTTTAACCCGCCTGGCTAAGAAGAGCTGGCTGTGATTTGATTGGGTTGAAAAGTTTTGGGTGTTTTTTTTTTTTATTGAAACGTTTTGGGTAACTATCGACGTAACATTTAACTAAAGAGTTCAAATCCTGACTCCTGCTATGTTTTGGTGATTGGCGCGTCTGAGGGAGGCGGAATACTGTGTAGATCCGGAGTTGTGGCTCAGCCATGCTTTAAAGATTTTAGGAATGTAGTGCGAGCATAAAAAATGAAAAAAATGTTATTGTTTTTGCTTCTGCTTGTTAAAAGGAAATACTTAGTGATGCAGATAGATGGTGATAGCAGTGTTAATGGAATGTTTCTAGAGTAGATAAGTGGACTGTACTTCCTTTAACCCACCCCTTAAACTTAAATGCTGCATAAATATCATTCATGAAATTGGACCTATCGACAGGGGTAGATTCCTTAAAACCTGCATGAGGCCACACACCCACACACCCACACACACAGACACCCACACACACAGACACACACACACACACAGTTTAAGCAGTCTAGTTTAAGCAGTCAGTTTGCACAGGGTTAGGTAGCATGTACGGAAACACAAGCCTCGTTTGCTCAGAGGTGTGGCCGGGGCCGGACAGATTCTTGTTTAACCGCGTCGGCCATCAATGCCATTCAGGACTAAGCAAACACGCAAACCTTGTTCCAGTTCCTCCTCAGCTAATTTTAGCATCCTTACATCGTTTTAAAGACAAGAAATAATGCCAGTCCTCACAGTTCTTTATGAAAGAAACCACCTGAAAGCAAAGTGAAACTCCAGAAGTGTTCAAAAATGGCATGCAGGCCAAATGAATCAGGAAAGGGCGCGTCGCTCATCATTTTTAACTCCAAGAACCTGCTGCTTGACTTCGGTGCGGTGTATCGTACCTTTTTCCCCCTTTGTTCTGAGTGGTTTCCTGGTTTAAACACATTTGCTGAAGGCCAGGCCTTTAGCTGGAACAGCGATCAGATGTCTTCAAGAGCTTTATTGACACACAAACAGAGGCACAGAATGCCAAGTCGCGCTTCCAGTGAAAATCAAACAGTGTTCGGCACGCTCGCCATTGTTTTCACCTCTGAAACGTCTTACAGAGGAATTTAAGCTGAATGGCAGCAGCTGTTGAGCGCTTTGGAGATGGAATTAGAGGAAGCTTCCTCATTTATAAGTGACCGCTGTGTAATGCGCATCCCAACAAATGCTCACGTGTTCACGTTTGTTTCTTAACAAATGGAGAAAAAAAAATCATTAAAAATGAATAAGCAAGTTCCTGGAGGAACTTGCTTATGTTGCGACTGCACAGACACACAGAGACAAGAACAGTATAAAATATAAAGACTAAATAAATACAATAAAAACTCTGCAGAAATACTCAATATGAAATACACTGATATATTCACAAATACTGGGGTATAAATACTGTAAGTCAGTTACTTACAGTTCAGTGAATTACTAGTAACACTAATAGAGGTTAGGAGTCTGTTATTGTATGTAATAGAGATCAGTAGTAGATCAGTAATACTGACATCAGTAGTGATTTCATATGGTACGACTATAGCACATAATAATAATAAGATATTGCATATAATTCTTGGCACCAGATAAGAAAATTGCACAATATTGCACATGGTAGACTATTGCACAAACATCAGAAACTTTTTTTTTTTTTTTTTTTTTACCTTAACTGAAGGAAAATCATTCATCATTTCCGTATTTTCAGCTGAATATTAGCTTTCTGTCAGTTTCCCCAGTTTAGCCCCTCATCCACCCGTGACTGCCCCTGACCTGAATCATGACTCGTCATTCTGGTTCATTATGAATATTGTTTTCTCATATTTGAAAGATGTTTTCATCTGTAAAACAGTGCAGATTCTGTCATAGCAATACATTCTTGAAAGTCAGAGAATTTAAAAAAGAATATATAGATATAGACGCTTTAAAGCGCTTGAATCTGTTTATTTAGTGCAATAATAGAATTTGAAGTTCGTTTGATAGATTTTATTCAGCTTAACGTTTGTAAATAGTTTTGTGAGCCACCTGCTTCGAGAGAGTGTGACGGTCACACGAGTTCATGAGTGACTGACAGTAATGAACCGAAAGCTGTGTCTTAAACTATGCTGTGTCAGGTTCTTGAAATTCAGGACAATGGGCCTGGAAAGTTCTCAGAAAGTCCTTAAACCTGATGTTTAAGAAGGCGTGGAAGGCACTGAAAAATCATAGGCATTCAAATTCTTTTTTATAACCAGTAAACCAGTTATCAGTCGGAAATGCTCACCACAAACCAGTACACGCCACCAAACACTGTTCCGTTTTACAAGCAGCAGCAGGACGTGAGTAAGAAAGGCTGTTCTGAATGTACTGGTACTGACTGTCAGTCTTCCAGCAGACCCAGTTAGAGTCTATAGTAGAAACAGTTCTTAATTTACGGTAATATTCCACTCAGCGTCATGAGAATATGGCCTTCCCTCATTCCTCTTAACAAATGGAGAAAAAAATTATTATTAAAAATGAATATGATGTGATTTCATATGAACTTATTCAGAATCAGAAAACTCCTGATCCTGGAGGAACTTGCTTATGTTGCGACTGCACAGACACACAGAGACAAGAACAGTGTAAAATATAAAGACTAAATAAATACAATAAAAACTCTGCAGAAATACTCAATATGAAATACACTATGATATATACACAAATACTGGGGTATAAATACTGTAGATAAGTTACTTACAGTTCAGTGAATTAGCAGTAACACTAATAGAGGTTAGGAGTCTGTTATTGTATGTAATAGAGATCAGTAGTAGATCAGTAATACTGACATCAGTAGTGATATTTCATATGGTACGACTATAGCACATAATAATAATAAGATATTGCATATAATTCTTAGCACCAGATAAGAAAATTGCACAATATTGCACATGGTAGACTATTGCACAAACATCAGAACCTTGCAACTTTTTTATTTTTTTTATTTTTACCTAATCCGAACTGATGTTTAGTGTGACATTTCTTGACAAATATGGAAATAAAATTGATCAAATAACAACAACTTGTTTACATTGGCAAGATTTTGATCAGAATAAATGAAGTAAACTGTTGATGTGAATGTTGTTTACAGGCTTTTTTAATAATAAAATCAATATTGGCATGATTGGCTTGATTTTGAATTGATATAAAATGAATGGTAACAGCTTATATGAAAAATATGAATTCAAATTTTAATGCAAACTTTAAAAAAAAAAAACCCAGTTAACATATAAAAGCTGCTTCTTCATCATCTTTTTTTCTTCTTCCTTCGTATGATGATAAAAAAATTAAACTAGGAGTTTTTTCTCCAGTAAAGTTCAGAGATTTGGGCTTTTTCCTGTCTAGGGTCTGAATCTGCCCCCTGTGTTTTAATGTGCAGGATGGTCCAGCGCTACTCTCACTGGCTCTTATGAAGACAGCTAGCTGTCGTTTCACTTACAGACACACATAGAAACAAATAAACGTCGCTGCCTTGATCCGGGTGTATGTGAACGGCCTGAACTCGGGTAGGTGTGGGGAGATGTGTTTTTCAGTTGGTGTGGACTAGTGAGCTTGTCACCTCCGGATCCTGTGTAAAAAAAAAAAAAAAAAATCCTCCCCTCTTAACTTCAACAAATATCTCCTCCACGTGCCAAAACGCTGACGGATTGATGTTCTCTCGTTTGCCGTCGTCCTCTTTCCTTTCATCTGTGCATGTCTCTCCCTTTCTCTCTCTCCTTCTCTTTCTGTCTTTCTGTCTCTCTCTCTCTCTGTCTCTCTCTCTCTCTCTGTCTCTCTCTCTCCTCTCTACTTTTCTGTCCCTTACCATTTTTTTTTTTTGCTCAACTTCCCTCCTCCACTCTCAGTCCCACCACTCTTTCATTCTGTTGCCCCATCTCTCGCTCCCTTCGCTCTCGGTCTTGCTCTCTCTATCTCTCCACCATTCTCCATTTTTCCCTCTCTCTGCCTTCATGCTTTTTTCTTTTTTTCTGTCACTACCTTTCTACCTCGTTTCCCATTTTCCCTATTCACTCTCTCCTTACTCACTCTCACTCAGTCTCTCTCTCCCTCCTCACACTCTCTCTTGTTCAATCTCTTCTTTCTCTCCCTACACTCTCTCTCTCTCTCTCTCTCTCTCTCTCTCTCTCTCTCTCTCTCTCTCTCTCTCTCTCTCTCTCTCTCTCTCTCTCTACTCTCTCTCTACTCTACTTCTCTCTCTCTTTTCCTCTACTTTCTTTCTCTGCCTCCTCTCACTTTTCCCCCTCCCTCTCTCTCTCATATTTTGAGACACAACTTTAGTGACAGTAGAGCAGCACACACACTGCCATATGTCAGATCTGTGTGTGTTTGTTGTGGGTAGTTTATTCCTCACTCGTTGAGGTGTACCCCCCTCCCCCTCCACATGCACTCAGAATGCTGATGCAGCCAATGACCTGCAGATTCTGTGTTTGATCCGTTTTCTCCCCTGAAGGATCAGGCGTGAAAATAATTGCGGAGCGGCTTTTCCCTCACGCCGCAGCAGCGGCGCATGCATACGCATGCAGACTCGACGGCAAAGCCCTCCACCGTAAAGCGGCGGCGGCTGCTCTGATTCAGATCCGTATCGGCGCGGCCTCTCCGCGTTCGCCGAGCGGTAATGTGTGTTATTATTAAACGGATTGTGCCTCGGTTTGAGTGAGCGCAGAGGGTCGTATTGTTTCCCTCCGAGGTTAAAAGGAGCCATTAACACCTCCCCTATCAGGCCTCCCCACAGAAACAGAAAACACAGATCACAACACATCTGCTCGCAGGCACTTTCGCAGTATTAACGTGCGAAATGACAGTTCGCAAGCAGGAGAGTCGGCAAGGAGGAGGGCGAAGGAAAGCGAGCGAGACGGAAACTCCACCTGCATAAGTGAGCAAAGCAAGGTCACGCGAGTTAATTCAGCCCACGGCCAAACTCTTGCCCTTCCCCGACCTTGAGTGGGCAGACCATTGTGTGAAGGTTAATGCAGTGGAGGAAAATTGATTTCAGGCGCCTTTTTATCCATCGTTAATTTACAGGGGAGACACTATTTACCATAAAATGAATATACGAGGAGAGGACTCCGGGGACACTGCGATGATGTAAAATAGGGGCTCATTGCTAGGAAACCAGCAGGATGGTGATATTAATATTTACACCACTGCTCAGGTAACTTACATAAGCCACTGTTGTTACAGGAGCATGTATACAATTATTCTGTTAAGGCAGCAGTGCTCTACAATCTTATAGGCAAATTAGTAGGAAGCTGTAAAAATAATAAAGAAATGTTTGATGAATGGAGAGTGATGAACAAAGCTGTAGACGTGTGGGGGTGGGGGTGGGGGTGGGTGGGTGTGGGGGCGGGGGCGAATATTTATTATTTATTTTAAAAAAATATATCATTTTGCATAACATTTTAAAATACCTCCAGTTGTCTTATTTTGCATCAATCCACAATGTATTAGTTTTTACTAAGTCTAATTATTATATATATATATGTAATTATTAACAATTGTCATTTCAAATGACAGCAGAGGGAAAGTGTTAGCAGTGTGTTTTGAAATTCTGGAGCTGATTTGGAATGCAGTTATTAGTTTTAAATGTAGGAGTTTGGGGGCAACAAGTGTAAACGTTTCCAAACATTAGAATGGTAGTGTATATATTTGTGTTTATGGCTTCACATCACTGGACAAGAGCATCTGCCAAAGACCATGAATGTAAATGTAATGCCGATATTTAAAATTAAATTCATCCATGTCCCTTATTTCATAGTGACTCTTTCAAGGTTGGACAAGCTTTATGAAACTTTCCCCACACTTCAGTTAAGCTTCAGTCAGAGATTTTTGGCCGAAAACCTTGATTATATACAAAATACAAAATCTCCCACGATCAGTGATCTTTCACCCACATGCAAAATAAATTTCCTTTCAAATTAATCAAATCCTCTTACTTAAGAACAACACGCTGAATTGGTCAGAAAGTTTAATGGGGGCTTATTTTGTTCGCTGCGGTTTCCAGCGTTCTGTAAAGCTGGTTTAAACCACAAGAGCATCTAAGAGAAAAGAAAGCATTAGTGTTGAAAAAATGAAACATTTTGCCTTCTGTGTGTCACTTTATCAGTAATGCTGCGTTTTACTTCACTTGAACGTCTGGTGGGAATCACGGCATACGTTTTGACAGCTAGAAAGCGAGACAGCTAATGAGACGGCTCGCCTGCTTTAGTCTTGTTCTTTAAAAGTTGCATGCGGCGAAAGAAAGGCTATCAGATTTGTTCAGCGCAATTATTTATACGGCAGTTAATCGTCCTAAAGCCTCGTGATGGCGAGAGTCCTGGTCGGAGGTTATGAGCTCTAGTCAAATTCAGGGAGGGTCTGAGGCAGATCCCAGCCTTGATTTATGGTGATTACACAGTAATCTGTCAATCCTGATGTAGTGCTGACATTATCGTGCAGAGTTTACTACTGTCCCCCCGTCCCATCCCGACCCCCCTCATGAATAAACAGTGTGTCGCCTGAATATGTATCACACGTTTTGGAGCCACCTGTCTGTCCCTGAGTGGTCCAGCACTTGAGTTACCACCCACACAGACAGTTACCCCCCCCAACACACACACGCACACACGCACACACGCACACACACACACACACACACAGCACACACAAACCACCCCCCATCTGGAATGAGCAGCGGCGGCTAATTCATGGGCACAGTGACAGTGGCACACTCAGCTATGTAAATCTGATAAATGAGTTGGAACTGGAGTCAGTATTATTCTGCAGTCACCTTGTAATGGCAGTGCTACTGCCCTGACCCTGAGAGAGAGAGAGAGAGAGAGACAGAGAGCCTGGCATTGTAGCTTCACCACTTTGGCTAATGCAGCAAAAAAAAGTCAGCCAATATTTCAGTTGATATTTTAGTTTTTTCTTCCTTTTTTTTTTTTAAAGTAGCATCCAACTTTAGTTTACAGTTTACTCAGCGTTTACTGTCCGAAACAAAGGCACACCTAGTTTTCCAAACAAGCTCATTAATGACGTCTTCAGAAACGTTTTTTCCCCTCCGTTTCAGATTTAAAAATATATATATATATATATTTATTTATTTATTTTCTTTATTTGTTGGGTTGGGTTGGGTTTCCAAAAACTGCCTTAATCTCACATTACCATTTTTCTGCCTCTTTTTACCCCTTAGAATTAAACCCTTTCTTTGCCCTGCCTTTAGGACTGATAGGCCCGGATGTGACCTTACGTAATGTGTGGAGTAGCTACTGCAGGATGAATAGATGGATGTACATGTATTGTTTCATTATAACAGCTGATTTCAAATGAACTATTGTTGATCTTTTGTTTGAATACATGAACTCTGGATGTGCTTCATTCTGAAACTTTGTCGACACACTGTGTCAAACTCTTAACAAACTCTTAACACTCTTAACAAAGTGAGGAAAAAATGCTTTTCCGCACTGTCGGCCCTTTAAGAGCTGGGTGTTTATTAGTTAATCCTGCACCAGCCACGGAGTAAAAGTAGGGCTTTGGCGGATGTGATGACCAGCGGTTCTGATGTGTGGACTTAATGAGGGCAATTTGTTCGTGTCTTTTTAAGACACACAGGGGAGTCAGATCAGATGGCGGAGTCGGCCATGGGGCTGCAGCGTTTTGCACGGCGCTCTCAGGGATTTTTGTATGGCCAGTGCCTTTCTCTTTTTCCACTGACGGTGTCCCTGCAAGGCTGCACGACACACTCCCCCGTGAGAGCGTGAGAGAGAGAGAGAGAAAGAGAGAAGGGGACAGAGCGCTGGGTTTTTAGAGGAATAAAGAGAGGGAGAGAACACAAAATTCCATCTGCTGTGGGGTGGGTTTTGTGAGCTTAGCCTGAAGAGAGCAGCTTTGAATCCAGGTTGCGCCACTTGCCAACTGTGCCCCGTGTTCCCTTGTGGGGGGGACGCAGAACTAGCAAATGGCGGGGCGGCCCGTGTGGCGCTGGGTCGGGGGGGGCGGGACTTACGCTGCCCGGCTGGCTAAACTGGGCAAGATCAGAGAATTCGGATGGGCGGGCGGGGCAGTGACCTCAGGAAGTGGACCAGACTGACCGGGAGTGGGTGGGAGCGCATACCATCTGGTTTCCTTCTTTCTCTTTCTCTTTTTTCTCCCTCTCTACCCCTCTTGCTCTCCCTATTTGTCTTTTTCTGTTTCTCTCTGCCCTTTTTTTTAGTCTTTCTCTGACTCTCTCTCTCATCCTTTTTATCACTGTTTGTCTCTTTCCCACTCCCTCCCTTCCTCTCCTCTCTGCCCAGACCTGTAGCTACAAATCTAAAGGAGGCTGATTGAGGGGCTGGTGCTCATTTAATGAGGGGAACCAATTGGATGGAATTGGATGTTGTTTTGGCCAAATTGCCACATGCAGCAGCAGCGTGGCCTGTGTTGGACTGAGACCTGCTCTCAGCTGTGCACTGCAAAAAATAATTCCAGCGAAATCTGCTTGTGTGCATATATATTTGTGTGTGTCTGTGTCTGTGTCTGTGTCTGTGTCTGTGTCTGTGTCTGTGTAATATACACATGCTTAGTTGTGTGTACATAAATGTGTATATGCGTGTGTGTATATTAGGGATGCAACGGTACTCGCTAAAATACCGGACCGTTCGGTACGCGCTGCACGGTCCGGTCCGCCCTTGTGTACCGCAGTATTTCGGTTTTGCACGTCCTTTTGAAAATGGCGCTTAATGCTTACCAGGCTACTGTTAAGCAGTAAGGGCCAGTGAGCGAAAGCCCTCCACCATGAGTTACTGTCAATCACTGTTGTGGCTCCACCCACTCGCCCTCTCTTACACTGACGTAACCGGAGCTGAGCTCGCAGCTCAGCACACAAACGCGGAAAAAAAGAAAAACAAACACACATGGCCAGCACTAGCGTCCCATTACTTTTGTCCATATTAGACCTAGAGCACTGCGTGGACAAAAGTATTGGGACGCCTCACCATTACACCAACAGAGACTTTAATGACACTGCATTCAGATC
>JBBPCZ010000136.1:1207287-1222982 GCA_037974445.1 Brycinus macrolepidotus | reverse complement strand
TTAAGTCCATCTCATGAAAAATGGGAGCAAAAACAAAAGTGTTGCGTTTATATTTTTGTTGAGTGTATATATATACATACATATATACATACACATATATTAGGTTTTATTTTTTTTATTTTATTTTTGAAATTGAGTTTCTTTTTGATCATTCGATGAATCCAATTGAAACTCAATATCAGAATTTATCTCCATCATTTTATTCGCTAGTTATTCCATGTTAATGCTATTAAAACAAATAACAGACCTACAGGTTGGCTATGCGATGTACAAGAGAGACGCTCATATTTTCTTTTAAAGTGCGGAATGAATGCTTGAATGGTCCTAAGCTATTAATACTAAATATTGAAAATAGTAAGAAAAATGTAAAATATTGTGTTGACAGGCTTTAACTGGCTACAAACTGTGGAGGTAGACTGTTTCAGCAGTATCTCTCTCTCTCTCTCTCTCTCTCTCTCTCTCTCTCTCGCACACGCGCGCACACACCTTCTTTTTACAGAAAACCCTATCTGATGTTAGTCAGCTAGTTAAAAACACTTTCAGTGCATTATTAAGGTTAATGTGACTTAATAGTCCAAGCGTGCTAGATCGTGAGTAAACACCAGCTATTAGATAAACGAGAAACGATTCCCCTCTTCAGAACGCAGCGCCCGCCATGGGCCTAAACTCCTTTAATTTGTTGTAACTGGCGGTGTTGTTGAATCCTCTTCATCCGTGGCTCCGACACGGTTTCGTTTTAGGTGTTCCGTTGTTACTGTGGTGCCACAAAAAGCCTGTTTAACATAGATTTACTCAGATTTAATGTGGAGGGCTCTCATTTTGACTTAAAAACATTTAAACCACGGCAGACAAAACTGTTATCATTTAATTTGATCAGTTTTACTGCTGTATTTTTGCAGCCCTACTAGTTTCAACTAGATGTTTTCTCTTGTCCAAAAAACAAGTGAACAGTGTGACTGATAGCTCTGCTCTTTACTCTGCTGGTGCAGTTACCATCCACACACTGGTCATATACCCACTTGCACACCCTGAACACCCAAACAAACACTCTGAACACTCTACATATCTGGAGGAAGCAGGGGGTCCATTTGCAAAGTTTTGAGTACTGAATGTGTGTGTTTGTGTTTCTCAGGGGGAAAGGCCCGCTGAAGAACACGTCGGATGTGATCAGTGCCGCTAAGAAGATCGCCGAGGCCGGTTCCAGGATGGACAAGCTGGGCCGCACCATCGCCGACCAAGTGAGTCCAATGCCCTGTAACCCAAACACACAGGGAATAACCCAGTCGCCTTGTGTCTTAAAGATTTGAATGCCTGTAAAGCAGTCCAGAAAGTCGCCGTACATAATTTATCTTCCGATTTATTCATGTGGCCTGCTTTTATCCACCGCCTTTTCCTGTGGATAGACGAGGCTTTTGAAATCGTGATGTTTTTCAGAAGGAGCCTATGGCACCAGGGGACCGCTGTGGACACAGTCCGGCTCCTCTGTGTGTTTGTTTCTCAGGACAGCCGAAGGGACTCGTAGCTTGTGGTTAAGTGGTTATGACACTGTGAGCAGCCTGGATCCTGCCGAGCCAGCAGTGTTGAGGCAGCGTCGCCCATGAGCAGGTCGCTCAAGCATATGCTATAGAACCACTTCACCAGCCAGCAAACTGACTGCCTGGTTTCCGTTGAAGCTGAAAGCTGAAAAGGCATATTTGAAGGGAAATTGTTTGGTTTTTGTGTTTGCTGAGCATCTCTCTGTGTTGGTCATGTCCCTCAGGGGGTCATTTAATTACAACCCCACCACACTCTGCTCCCAAGAATGGCACATCATGAAGCCTGGTTGAACACACAAACCAATACTAGGGATATACACTGATGATTGTGTGTTTAGAACAAAAATCGGCCAATTTCAGTTGACCCAGTAAATGTAGCTTGATACCTGAACTTAATAGAAAGTACTGGAAATGTTCTGCGTTCATTCAGCCCACAAGTGTGAGCTGTGGTTAAAAAATAATGAACATAATAAAAATTAGCCTCTGGCTAATTTGGGAAGAAATGGGAATCATCCATTATCCCACAAACTAAACCACTCGCACTTATACTAACAATGTAACAACAAGCATATTTAAGTTCCGGATTTCAGTGAATTACTTTCATACTACTGATGAAATATAGTAATCATGAGTCCTTTAGCACCAAATTCGAAATGAGTGAGTCAGTAAATCTGGACTGCTGATTGGCTGTCAAATTACTTTCCACATGCATGTTAAGGTCATTGTGTCTTGATTAGTCTGCTGTGGTCAGCTTCCAGCACCTCATGTTCATTTCTGCTTTAGGTAACAGCCCTTTTCAGTTTGTAATTTAAATGAAAGTGTCAAAATAAAGTAATTGCATAGTCTGTATGTAGTACTTTTTCAATGTCTGCCATGCTAACCTTTTAAGAAAAGGAACCTCAAATATTGCAACCGCTAGAAATGAAGTGAGAACAGGCATAAATGCCAAGTGCGAATGTGTCCATATAAGTTATACCCCTCTATACCCGCTTTGCTTTCACTAGATATACCAAGATGCCTAGTTCTGTTCAATAACAGTGGTTTGGATAAATAAAACTGTCATTGAAAGCCACTTGGAACAGACAGGGGAGTGTGCAGTTTTAAATTTCTGCTGCCATCAGTAAATACACCCACTTCCAGCAACTCATGTTCATTTCTGCTTTGGGTACCAGCCCTTTTCAGTTTGTACTTTAAACGAAAGTATCAGAGTAATTGGTATAGTAATTGGTAATTGATATATGTAGTGCTTTTTTAATATCTGCCATGTTAGCCCTCTAAGAAAAGGAACCTCAAATATCGTAACTGCTAGAAATTAAGTGACACCAGGAATAAATGCAGGAATAAAAACCAGACCCCTCCATCCCCACTTTACTTTCACTGGATACACCATTATGCCTGGTTTTATTCATTAATAGTGGTTTCAGTTAATGAAACTGCAAATGAATGAGTGTGCAGTTTTAAATTTCTGTATACTGTATGAAAGTATTTTGATACTGTTTTGAAATTACTATAATTATGTATTTTTACCCATTCATACAGCCAACATACTGCATGTGTACCAAAACATACACAAGTAGACACCACTCTTGAACACACATGCATCAAATTCACAAATAGCAAACACATACACTGTCCATACATACAAATGTGGACTGACATGCAAATCTATACGCTTCTATATACGGTTTAATGCAAGTTTCACACCCTCTACTGGGAACACACTTCTGCACATTGAAATGCACAGTTACTGTTTATTTACTGGATTTAACACCTTGGGGGGAAAATAATGCATAATGACATGTGACCTCTGCACAATGTATGATGCATTTTATAGTCAACCCTTAAGCATGAAGCACCACACGGTTGCGCCGCCTGACTACTTTCCATTAAATTGTCACACGGTCGTGTTTTCTAATGTTCAGTAACAAACTCATTCTGTCTGACCAACAATGCAAGTTAATGGCGATTCAGGGTTACAGATATGAGAGCATCTTTACATTTATGGTTTTATATTCATACGTTTTTACATCTAACAATCGGTCAGTAACTAAGTCACACTAAACTCGGGCTGCGTCCCAACAGCTGACTGATGGACAGAGCGCCGTGCAGGACACTCGAGCACAACACACAACAAACAGACTCGCTGTTTGACGAGCAACACCGTTAAACAAATCTTAACATTTTGCCTTACCTGACACACATCGAAATACCGGCAAACGGCGCTGCTGTTTGGGTTACACGCCTTTATAAACTGTCTTTATTGAGGATAAATGTTCTCCTTTATTTGTTCACTACTACCATTGCACTGTAACATAGCAACCACAGCTCATGCTGTTGTACAACGAACATAGTCACCCGAGTCAAACGAGTGTCGCCAACATCCAAGGGAACAATGTCTCACTGACAAGGAGGTGTTTGGAAAATGAACGTATTTATTTTAAGAAGAAATGGATAAAAGTACAACATCAAGGAGCTCTGAGACGCTGTCAATTTGTACTTAAACTGCGTCTCTGCTGTCAGGCGGCGCAACTGGTGCGAATACAAGAACAATTTACAAAACAAAGTAACGGATTGTTGTATTTTAGTGTGGAGCAAAAAAATTGGCAGCAATAGGTAGAACTGTCCAAAAAAAAAAAAAACTCAGCTGAAGGGTTATTGTTTAAATTTTTTTCCAATATATTAAACTCAAATAGACACTGTGTACTAAAATTTGCAGAGATGCGATATATGTAAGAATGTTCCTTATTTGTAGTTTGACTTTTTCTGTTCAAACTTTTGCCTGTGCGTGTGCATATTCTGACACCCTACACACGTGTGTGTGCAAAACTCCATCCCATGAATATTCATGAAGCCCCCAGCATTCAGCCCGGATTGGTGTAAGATGCGTTTACAACAATGTCACCTTGATACACATCCTTTCAGGCTTTTCCCAAAGCATTGTATCATCACCATAACAATAGGTGGGAGGAAAAAAGAACCCTGCCTACTTGAATATGCGTCTCCCGAATGAAGGTTCACCCGATTTCACTCATGGAGAGGCGACGAGAGGACGCAAAGCTGCGTAGCGTTATCCTATTTGCCGCGTGGCTATATCCGCTAATTAGCCATGCCTCGGAACATCTGCAGCGCGCTCTCAGAAAGACTCCTTCCACATAATCTTGCATAATGAGCAGCCCTTATGCAAATGGTCCTCCAGCTTTTGATATTTTATTTAGCTTGCACTTTGATCCTGAAGTAGCTTGGCCCCGCGCTGGCTCGTTTTGAAGGGAATGTTAACTCACGCAGGAGGAACGGAGATAACTGCCCCACCAAAACCCCAAAAGCGCCTGCTCGTTCATTTATTCGCCACAGCGAGTACACTGATATCCCCTGATCAGAACAGATGGGGACCAGGCCTGCGTGTGTATGTGCAGGTGTGAGTTTGACTGAAATTGTATAGGCCATTTTACATTGTTTTAGATGTTAGTAAGCGGGGAGTGAGTGTCTCAGGCGGGCCAGCTGTTGTCTTTTTCATGACAGAACAGGTGTGTGAGCTTGAATGAAACCGCATAGGCCACCTTACACTGTGTTGTGTGTTCCTGGGTTGTGTCCAATTAGTCAACGTTCCAGCTGTCTATCAGAATAAGTCATTGTGTAGGTGTGTGACCGCAGCGGTGAGTGTGTGGGGAAGGGATGAAGTAATGCTATATTAGTTAGGTGACAAACTCGGTGTTATTGTCCGTAAGTGCTCTATAATACTGTTACACCAGACTTTTTGACATGCGGAGTGCAGTGTTTGTGGTGGGGCAAGGTGCTAAAAGTACAAAATAGTGTTAATGTTGGTAGCTTTCAAATGAAGTCGTTAAGTCAAGTAGGTTTATTGTCGTTTCAGTGATATACACAGTAAAGAGTGAATTGAAACAACGTTCTTCCAGGACCATGGTGCAACACAAAGAACAAAAACAGAAACACCACAAGACTGCACAAAGTGCAGGCAGGACAGGACTGCAGGAAAGAGTGCAAAAAACCCCCCACAAGAGTACAGTAATTTACAGGACAAGACAACATACGGTGCAGCTGACAGGAGCAGTAACAGCACTAGTGTGAGTGAATAGTGTTATGCTGTAGAGTTGATAAATGTGCAAAAAAAAATGCCAAGATTGAGGTAGACTATAAATAATTGTGCAAGAATAGTATCAATAGCAACAGGATTTTAAAAAAGTACAATATATAATAAATAGAGTATATTTTTATAATATTACGCTTAAAAAAAACAACAAAAATGCAGTACAGTAAAAGAATAAGAATAGAATAAACTACAGTCAAATAATGTTATCCAAACAAAACTATTATAAAAAAACATTAGCAAGACACATTTTTTACTTCTCTTGAAAAACACATTGATCATATTTTTTGTTTGGTTTCTTTTTGTTGCAAATTATTTTTTGATTGAAATTGGAAACTCACTGAAACTCAGTAGTCAGAGTAGCCGATTATATTGTTGTAACATTTCACAATAATCACTTTGATTAATCACTTTGATTTTGACTCTGTTATTCATAGATTTATTTACGTATTACACTGATTGGTTTATCACGAAAGTTTCTCCAGCAGAACTTTTTCATTGTTTGCTGCACTACCCAAAAATCACGACACCCAAACTGTATGAGCTCTTCCTGGGAGGAAAACCCCGTCATTAGAATGTGGGTGTGTTGATAGCGTAAGCCACACCCCAGTTTATATTGATTGGATGCACCGGATGCATGGTTTGGCTGATTGCCAGTGAGGTGGGGTGAGCTGGGGGCGTATCAGCAGTTTTAAAATCAACACACTGTTCTGTACTGGTGTTTCGAAATTGTAAACAATTGCTAGATTCAGGCCTGGTGCGAAGCTGGAGGACTATAAACGAGTGCAGAGGTTTGGAGGGGCAAGAGAGAGGCAGAGCTCAGCTGGTCCTTCTGATCTCGCCCAGCCTCAGGCGGGACAGGAGCCAGGAGTCCAGCCCAGCCTGACCCCACTCTCCACACCCGGAGGGACGGAGGGCAGGAGGTGGAGGAAAGAGGGAAAAACGAGGAGCAGGAGAGGAGCAGGGACGTCCTCACGAGGCCTGAATCCATTAAGAGTGATTTTCCTGTAATTAGCAGCTTAATTACCAGGTGGTCTCTCTCTCTCTCTCTCTCTCTCTCTCTCTCTCTCTCTCTCTCTCTCTCTCCCACTTCTCTTTCCCTCTCTTTCTCTCCTATCTCTCCTCCTTCCTTTCTTTCTCTCCTCTCCTCTTTTTTCCTCCCTATCTCACTCTCTTCTATCTGTCGTCCCTCCTCTCTCTCTTTCTCCTTTTTCTCTGTCTCTTCTCTCCTCTCCTCCCCATCTTTTTGCTTTCCCTCTGTTCTCTTTTCTTTTTTATCTCCCTCTCTTTTTCTCTCATGTTTGCTCTCTTTCCCTTTCTACTCTCTCCCTTCTCCTCTATTTCTCTCTCTCTCTGTCTTTCTCTCTCTCTCTCTCTTTCTCTTCTGTCCTCTCCTCCCCACCTCTCTTTCCCTCTCTTCTCTCTCTCTCTCTCTCTTTCCTCTCCCCCCCCTCTCTCTGTATCTTGTGCAGAGTGGTGCTGGTGCAGGTCTTCAGAGCAGGTTTTTAAAATCAGTAAAATGAGTGTAACAGAACCTCATGAAACTTTAAAGGAATATGTTGTGGAAAGAGAATGAGAGAGCAAGAGAGAGAGGGAGGCAAAGAGAGGGCGAGTTTGCAGGATTTAGGTCAGCGACATGTGAAAGGTCTGCACTGCAGTTTATTAAGAATTTACGAGCCGTTCCGCAGGGCACCTTAGGAGACTCCATCCCAACGAGGTGCCAAACAAATAATGCTGTGTAATTGAGATTTACAATGTAAATGTGGTTCCACCACGCGGCCCATAAATATTCCTCTCTGCTCCGGCACACACACGGCCGCGCTGCAGGTTTGAGCAGGTGGCTTTGTGTGTTCCTCACACACACGCTGGTGATGTAGACCACCGTTCTCCCCATTTGCATTCAATCAGTTCAGATTTATGGAGATCCGCAGCCGCCGGCGCCGCTCGGACGCTGCTCCCACTTCTGGCCTTAATGAAGACGGGACTGTAAATTCCTCACTTCTCTACCGGAACGCAGCTCTCACACACACACACACACACATACATACATACATACATACATACATACATACATACATACATACACACACATCATCCCTTCTAATGTTTAAATCCGCCTTTCACTGCCTCTCTACTGCTTTTGTTTCTGTTTGTCCTGGATTGTTTGTTGGTCGATGTGTTTGCTTTGCAGCTTTTTCATTCTCTTTTGCGCTCTCTCTCTTTCTCTCTCTCGTGCTCTCTCGCTCTTTCCTTTGCGTGCGGCTTCTTCCTCTTGCTCTCTCTCACTCTGTCTTTTGCTCTTGCTCCCTCTCTCTGTCTTTTGCTCTCTCTTGCTTTCCCACTCACTCCCTCTCTCACTGCCTCTCTCTCCTTCACTTTCTCTCTCGCACCCTCTCGCTCTTTCCTTTGCGTCCGCCTTCTTTCTCTTGCTCTCTCTCGCTCTGTCTTTTGCGCTCACTCTCTCACGCTCTCACTCCCTCTCTCACGCTCTTTCTTGCTTTCTCTCTCTCTCTCTCTCTCTCTCTCTCTCTCTCTCGCTCGCTCTGGGCTTTAAATGTAGTAATGTTGATGGTGGACTGGAGTGTTTCTCATTAAAGTCTGTGTACCAAGAGAGTTGTATGGAGGCTCTAACCACACAGCAGCTCTGTTTCAGGCTTATGCACAGCGTGTGTTAGAAACAATGGCCCAACAGCCGAAAACTGCTTTTTATCAGAAAAAGAGCCCTTTTCGGGGTTGTACACACCCATAACAAAAACATGTAATTCGGTATGAATTTCCACCCGTAGCAAGTGGAGGAATTCTGTTCAACATATGCAAAATATAGGCTTTCAAGCTATTCCGTATTTGGATACCAACTGAAAGGAGGTATTTTATTATGATTTGAATTTGATAAAGGGTTGTTGTTGTGCAGTCTTGGTTTGAGGCATGAAAAGCCATCGTTTACATTTTTAACCAGATACACTACCAGTCAAAAGTTTGGACACCTTCTCATTCAAGGATTTCCTTTATTTTTATTATTGATTACATTGTAGATTAATATTGAAAACATCACCTGTTGCTCTGATGACAGCTTTGCACACTCTTGGCATTTTTTCAGTCAGATTCATGAGGTCTCGACCTGGAATGCTGTTTAATTAACAGGTGTGCTTCATCAAGAGTTCATTAGTGGAATTTCTTGCTTTCTTAATGTGTTTGGGACCATCAGTTGTGATGGTGGGGTCGGTACACAGTTAGTAACTACGGTTCTACTCCACATTATGGCAAGAACCACTTAACTAAGTAAAAAAACAACAGTTCATCATTACTTTATTACAAAACATATTCTGGTTTGTTTAACTTTTTTTGTTTACTGCATAATTCCATGTGTTCCTTCATTTTGTTTATTTTCAGTATTAATCTACAATGTATAAAATAATAAAAACAAAGAAAAAACATTGAATTGGACTGGTAATGTATCTCCCAGCATAGTTTCATGGATATGAAGAACCCAAACAAATTCTGATTCCTTGGTACATTATTTGTGCTTTGTTTCAGACATTTTAACTCTTCTAAAAAACAATTCTTAGAAGTAGTCGTTTCCTTTAGTATTTAGAAAAATATGTTTAAATATTTTCTCACAATGGCCTCATGCTTGTTTTAGACTAAGCTGAAATGTAGATCTGTAAAACCTCTTATGTTACGCCAAATTTAAATGACCAAAAAAGGACCATCTGTAACTCACTTAGTGTTTCAGTGCATTGTTGTGGACCGCACTGAATCGTACCTGACAGAATTGTACTCCTGTACTGAAATGCTTTACGTCCCTTGGGCAAACTTTACAAAGAAGCTGAAAGATCTGTGGTGACCTTTCGACCAACCCAACACACCACTCCCACCATTTGCAGTTGTACTGATGGGCATATTCACCCTCTTCGTAAACTGGGGAGCTTTAAAACACTAACGAGTCCGATGTTAAAAGTGAAGAATCCAGCCAAAACCCAATATTTTATGCCCCTTTGAGCTCAGCTCTGGTAGCAGACCTGTTATGTGCGCAGTGGCCTCCTTTCTATTGGTTTCAAGCACAGTGTTAGAAGCCACTTTAAAACCAGAGGTGCAGAACAGCTATTTCTGTAATACAATGGTTTTTAAGAAGTCGTGACTCTAGAGTGAGAAGCGAGGCAGGGGTCTATTTTGGTGGCACACTGCTCTCAATAAGTAACAGGAAACACAGCAGAAAGTAAGACTGGAAGCTGAACAGCTAGCCCTTAGACGAAAGGCGGCTAACTCGAACATAGCCAAAGTGCCGGGAAACTTGCAGAAGTTTCATTTTTCACTTGAAAGTAGTTTCACAGTGCAGGTGTTTATACTGCTTTCTGCTGTCTGGAACTGCTGCCTGCTGTGAAATGTTTGTGTTTTTGGTTCCTTTGTGGCCGAAATAGAAATGAAGGATCGGAACTGGAATAATTTAGCCCACCCCCAACCCCTTAGAATGCCTGTAATGGGCCTTGTTCCCATCCACTGGTTCAGACTGGGAAATAAAGTTGTAACTTAAGGCTCCACAATAAGTCTGTTAAGTGTTATCGCTATTTTGGTCTCTGCAGTACAGATATTGCAGAAGGCTTCAATATGCAGATGCACAGGAGTGCTACGCGTGTGGCTGCAGAGACAGAGCTCAGAGAGGTCACTCAGAGGTCACATTACAGAGGTCACTCGACCACAAAAATCGCATCTTTAAATGATTAGTACTCACTCCCTGGTGATCCGATTGGTAAGCTGTATACACACGCCAATACACGGGATGTTAACGAACGTTTTGGATTTGGAACTATGTCGATATCTCAAACTGTAGGACGAGAAGCTGTGCCAAATTTCAGCAATTACACTAAATAACTATGTAAATAGTATGTGATGTGAATGTAGAACAAAGTGACAGTAATAGCTCCAGACTTCTAACTGCTCTTCTCTCCTCCCTGTAGAGCTGCTGAGGTTGCTCTCTGGGTTTGTGCTCTTTGCATCGTGTAGAAGTTCCACGTTGTCTCGGGTGTCTGATGGGATATTGCGGTCGTTGTGTGTAAGTAAGTTTAAGTGTGGCGTTGCGTGAGAGCCGGGTGTTGAGCTGTAGAAGTAGGCCACGTTGTTAGTTGTTACTGGCTGTTGATGCTGATGAAGATGATGATGATGGTGGTGGTGATGTTCTGGCTCGGTTGTCAGGCGTACTCAGTTGCTGTGCTTCATAAGCACTGATGCGCACTCGGCCTCCACAAGAGCTGCTTCTGACACGGTTCTGATGTATATTTCACTCACACTGCAAATGTCTTAATTAAAAGGCTGTTCGTGAGGCAGTAAGTGCACTTTACTCCAGAAGCTTCAGAGCAGCCCGGACCCACGGCATCTTCTCTCTTGATGGTTCAAATTCGTGGTCAATAGTTAGAAAACAGCGGCACGGCGCTGACAGTTACACCAATCAGCCATAACATTAAAACCACTGACAGGTGGTGAGAGTATCATTGAGTATTTTGTTTCAGTGGCACCTGTTATGAGGTGGGAGATGTTAGGTAGCAAGTGAACAGTCAGGTCTTGAAGTTGGTGTGTTGGAAGCAGGGAAAATGGCATGTGCACCACTTTGACAAGGGCCATATTGTGATCGCTAAAACGACTGGATCAGAACATCGCTCAAGCAGCAGGTCTTCCAAAATTTTTTCTTAATAAAGCATTGCTGAAGTCAGATCAGATCTTAGTCATTTCGTAGATTATACAGCTTCATAATTAAGGATGTGCCGGTTTGTCAGTTGGAGGTCTGCATGAATATGAAACTGGTACCGCCAGCCTGAGTGGTCCTGCTAAATTTGAAATCCAAACAGGTTTGTACCTACTAACAGATTTGGATTCCCCCCCACCCACACTTTCACACACCCATCCCACCCACTCAGCCACCCGTACACTCACCCACCCGCGCGCACACACCCCCCACTCATCCACCCACTCACCCATGCACCCGCACACACCTCTTCCATCCACCCTCACCCTCTCACACACACTTTCCACACCCCTTCCACCCACCCTCACACTCACACACAAATATTAGGTAGATTTTGCTCTACGCTTCAGGTTTCATTACTGGTTTCAAAAAAGAATTGACCGTCTGCAGTGTTATAATGTTATAATGATAAGCACGGCTGAGGTGCACTGTACTGTTTATACTCGCTCAAACACACCTGAATCCACTTATCAGCAAGTTAACAGCCTCTTCATCACCTCAGTCAGGTGTGAGCAGGAAAAACAGTCATGTGTACAGTGCAGGCACTCTTCCAGGCTCTCTTTTTTGCTCTTTCTTGTGTGTGTGTGGTGCCAGTATTTGAAATCCTGCCCTGTTCTCTCCAGAACTGACCTTGGGGCTACAGCCGTTCTTGGCTGAGGTTTAAAAAGCAACAGATTGAATTCTGTACTTTCACACCTACAAGTGAAATCATAAAGCTGATGCGGATATAAGAGAGCGAGCGTTTATATTAGGCTGCTTGTTTAAGTCCTGATGTGTGAGGTGGTATGTCCTGAACTTCCAGATTTTTTTTTCAAGATTCAAGCGATTCAATATTTAAGATTCTTTATCCCATACATAGTTATACAAGTACAGCCTCAGTCAACCCATAAGACTGCAATAAAGTTATTAGATAATTCAAATTAAAGAGAAATTTGCAATGGCTAAACTAAGATAATAAAATATACAGGGGAAACAAAGTGTATTCCAAATAAACAAATGTTTCAAAGGAAAGATCTGACTGAAGAAAAGCCCTGAATTCTTTATCCACTTTAAGCTTCAAAGAAGACCAGGGCAAAGCAGTGTCTCACGCTCGCCAGTATTAATGTGGTTTATGAACGGAGCACATTGTGAACTTCCTGGTGCATAATTTATTCAGTGCATGTTTTTGTTGTTTTTTTTGAGAGCTTTTTGATGTTGCGCTCTCCAAAGTTGAGGCGGTTCATGATGCTCTTGGTGTTCCGCTCTGTCTGATTGGTCCGTTTAGGAGTAAAATGTGGAGGCCCCCGTATGTTTTCTCCCCGCTCTTGCTCCGAGGGGCAGGGGTAATTGAACAGGTTAAATGCTGGGGGGATTATTGCTCTGTTTCAAACGTCCCCTGATTGATTACCGTGCTCCGCGATGGCTTTATACTTGGTCCACTCCAGATCGGAGAGCGCCGCCCGACCATTTAAATGCAATATAAAACGCATTAGCTGCATAAAGAGATGCTCCCTTTGCGCTTCGTACATTAGGAGCCTGTCTATTAAAGCAAATACAGATGAATCTTTTATCTCTTTCCTAAAAAGGACTTTGTAATTAGCAGGTGCTTTTTAAAACGAACCTTCGATTGTCTCAGGTACTTTGCTGTTCCTAGCTTGTACTTTGAATACTGATTGTCCAAGTGAGTTAATGATCTTGCGATATACTGGTGCTCTGGACTTGTGTGTGTTGTTTTTTTGTTGTTGTTGTTTTTTTTTTTTTTTTGAACTGAAGACAAATAAATGCTGAGGTTAAACTAGGACTGGGTAATGTGATGGTATTAGTCGTTATACAGTGAGCTGTGATTTTAAACTTAAGGAGCCTCAGTATTGCCTGCTTTGTCGAATCAATGCTTCATTAAATTAACTCATGCGCTATTGAGGGAATTTAATAAGTCCTGGAGAAATCAGAGAAAACTATTGTTGTTCTAACTAGCTCAAAAAACCTTTTGTTAAAATAAGACATTCTTGTTTTTGTTTTGTATTTATTCTAATGTCATGTTTTTAGAAGGCAGAACAGTACTTACTGCAGAGATAATGATTTTATACTTCGGTCCAAAAGACTGTGTCTGTCTGTCTGTGTCCGTCTGTCTGTGTCCGTCTGTCTGTGTCCGTCTGTCTGTGTCCGTCTGTCTGTCTGTGTGTGTCTGTCTGTGTGTGTCTGTCTGTGTCCGTCTGTCGGTCTGTGTCCGTCTGTCGGTCTGTGTCCGTCTGTCGGTCTGTGTCCGTCTGTCTGTCTGTCTGTCTGTCTGTCTGTCTCCGTCTGTCTGTCTGTGTCCGTCTGTCTGTGTCTGTGTCACTGTCTGTGTCTGTCTGTCTGTCTGTGTCACTGTCTGTGTCTGTCTGTGTCTGTCTGTCTGTGTGTCCGTCTGTCTGTCTGTGTCCGTCTGTCTGTCTGTGTCCGTCTGTCTGTCTGTGTCCGTCTGTCTGTGTCTGTGTCACTGTCTGTGTCTGTCTGTCTGTCTGTCTGTGTCTGTCTGTCTGTCTGTCTGTGTCTGTCTGTCTGTCTGTGTCTGTCTGTCTGTGTCCGTCTGTCTGTCTGTGTCCGTCTGTCTGTGTCTGTCTGTCTGTCTGTGTCACTGTCTGTCTGTCTGTGTCACTGTCTGTGTCTGTCTGTGTGTCTGTCTGTCTGTGTCCGTCTGTCTGTCTGTGTGTCTGTCTGTCTGTCTGTGTCCGTCTGTCTGTCTGTCTGTGTCCGTCTGTCTGTGTCTGTGTCACTGTCTGTGTCACTGTCTGTGTCACTGTCTGTGTCACTGTCTGTGTCTGTCTGTCTGTGTCTGTCTGTCTGTCTGTCTGTCTGTGTCTGTCTGTCTGTGTCTGTCTGTGTCTCTGTGTGTCTCTGTGTCTGTGTGGTGTTTTATGAGTTGTGTAAATACAGTCTTGGCTTGGTCGCTCTGTCAGCAGACAGGAGTCCAGCAGGTGTGATGGAAGATGGAGTGTCCAAACCTATCGCCGTCTCCTGTTCTCATTCTTTCACTCTATTTTACACACACACACACACACACACACACACACACACACACACACACACACACACACACAATCTCTCCTTCTCTCTCTTTCTCTTTGACTCTTTCCTTCTCTATTACTGTTTCTGTATATCTCTATTCTTCCCTGTTTTTCCCTCTTTATTTTGCTTTTGTCTTTCTTTTTCTTTCCTCTCTCCTTTCTTACTTCTGTCTCTTCCTTTTCTTTATTACTTTCATTACATCTTCTCTTTATCTTTATTTCTATTTTCTTGCTCTTTTTCAGTACCCTCGCCTCTCTGCCTTTCTTGTTTCTCTTCCTTTTTCTTTCTTTATTCCCTTCTGTCCCTCACCACTCCCTTGCTCTTGCTCTTGCTCTCGCTCTCTCTCTCTTGCTCTTGCTCTCGCTCTCTCTCTCTTGCTCACTCTCTCGCTCGCTCGCTCTCTCTCGCTCTGTCTTTTCAGCAGATGCACCTTATGTCAGAGGCAAAGTCACGGAGGGATTTTTGCTGACTGCACAACTTTTCCTTTTCTTTATGAAAGCCGTGGTTTCCGTCTGGCTCGTCTCCAGTCGGTTCTTCAGTTCTGCTCCCCGTTACACCAGAGAAATGAAACAGTTTAAATGAATCTGGTGTTCAACATAATTAGTGTTTCTTTCTCGCTTGCCTGGAAACAAGGAGATGATCTTTTTGACATTTAACTTCTAGCTACTGGCTGATATTTGGCTTGGCTGAGGTGCTGGAAAATGTGCGCCTTTACTTTTTTCTGTGTAATTATAGTGATGGAAATACTTTTTATACAAACATCTGAGCTTAGAGGAGTTCCTATCTGGAAACCTGCACCAACCAACCTCAGTCACAAACTTTCAGATTTTGTACATTATTAGTGTAGTTGATATCATATTACCCTTTCATATGACCCTTCAGTTTTGTTTTTTTTATTTTACTTTATATTTAGATTTTTATGCAGTTTTGATTCTTTATATTCTCCATAGA
This sequence comes from Brycinus macrolepidotus, assembly GCA_037974445.1. Classification (NCBI taxonomy): domain Eukaryota; kingdom Metazoa; phylum Chordata; class Actinopteri; order Characiformes; family Alestidae; genus Brycinus; species Brycinus macrolepidotus. The sequence continues at coordinate 1,207,627 of JBBPCZ010000136.1, read as the reverse complement.
GAACACACTTCTGCACATTTTAATACAAAATTATCGTGTATTGTTTGTGTGCTGGTAGAAAAAAAAAGTTATGGCACATATTACATTGTACATGTGTACATATATATATTCACACATGCTCACAGCCAAGAGAACACATTACCCACAACATGTACAGTACAGTGCAAAAGTCACCTGCACCTGCAAGAATATAAAAACAGACTAGAAAGAATAAATATAAATACCATTCTACAGTAAATAGTGATGTTCTGTTCAGTATATCAGTGTTTCTTGTGGAAGTCCAGTATTACTGTAGTTTCATCAGAAACCTGGTTTGACTCGATCAGTCCTTCATTAAATT
>JBBPCZ010000136.1:1186083-1200918 GCA_037974445.1 Brycinus macrolepidotus | reverse complement strand
GTGTATCTCTCTCTCTCTGTCTCTCTTTTTCTCTCTCTTTCTCTCTCTCTCTCTCTCTCTCTCTCTCTCTCTCTCTCTCTCTCTCTCTGTTGCAGATGATGTTTTAAAAAACTGCAGTAAAGGTACAGTATTTGACTGCATTGGCATCCCTGTATTTAATCCCCTGTCCTGTTTCTCATGTACTCCCAGCATGTATCTCCTTTTCTGTGACAGTTAGAAATTACACGAATCCAGTGCTCTTAAATTAGGGTTTAGTGTTTAATGTAAAGCGTTAAAGAGGCCACACTTCAAAGACGTCCCTCCCATGACCAGCCCCGCTTCAGTCGTGTTTGTCCTTCCTCTGAAGAGATTCTTTAATCTTGATTAAGCTTTAGAGGCTGTAAGTTAAGTGTTTCTAAAATGCAGTCTTTGATTTAGGCACACTCTGGGAGATCCTGTAGATCATATTTAATGAACCGCTGGATGCAGGTTTTTCTCTCAGGCTTTTTTTTTGTCGTGCTCTGAGTTCGATACAGCATACTAAGCACATGCAGCCTATACGTCCCTCCCTCTCGCTTCAGAAAGTTTGGAAGATTGCATTCCGTGCATTTCGCTTCGCACAATTAATTATGCATATGGAATCTCAGCACTTTGCGAGCCCAAAGCGATTCAAGCAACCCTTTACACAAAACTTATTGTTCAAAATGCTGGAAATGTTGTATTTTTCCAAATGTTTTACCTCGGCAAGCCTCTCTCAGATGGAACAGACACAGCTGGTTGGCTGGTTTGGTTAAATTATAAATAAGTATCCTCAGTCCTCCCCGTTTGAACTGGTGCTTTAAGTGCTTTTAAATGCACAGGTGCCTTATTGGCTTTACTGGAGAGGTTTCCTCCTGACATGCAGGAATGCAGTAGAGCTAATGATATTCTGTATCTCACGATTGAAGTAACCAGTATCTACACTACTGTGCAATATTATACTATGATTCTTGTTTGATCATAAGTTTGGGGTCACATTTTAGACTAATAGGCTACTTTACGTTCAGTAATGACAGCTTAGATTATTAGAAACTAGACTCTGAAAGGTATTTTTTTCTATATTTGATAGAGCTGCACGATATGGTCAAAATATCAGTACTGTGGATTTACTGCTAACTATTGCGATTGTGATAGTTTTCATGATATTAAAGGGCCCATATCATCACTTTTCTGGACTTAAGAAGGCTTAAAGTCTTTAAATATTGTTTCAAATGATACTTTACTTCCCCCATCCATGCAGTCCATATAAGCTACAAAACAGCCCATTTTCAAATTACAGTTTTACAGAGATCAATATTGCGACAATTAACAGAATTTCACATTGTTCACATTGTGTGTTGTGGTGAGTTCATGCGTGACTCTAAGGGACCACTTTACTTATATTGTGCTGCCCCACTGTTTTGGAGTATATTGTGTGTATATGTAGTAAGCTTTGTATCAGCTTCAAGATTTCATCCCTTGTTTTTGGTTTTCTAACATTATACTTAATTCTCTTTCTCTGTCATTTTAAAATGTATTCATTTATTACACTTTTTTTGTTAACTCAATTTTCCCCTCAGTTTAATCTTTGCCACTTTCCAGCTGCTTGTTAGGTCTCCCCCCTGTATCACATGATGCTGCCAAACTGGAAGGATGAAGACTATCATGTGTTCACATAAGTCACATAAAGCACCATCTAATCGGTCACAATTGTCACTATTACAGTTCTTACATAAACATTGCCTGATCTCAGTAATTGTATATGAAAACAATTATTCATAGCTGTTAGCTGTTACAATTGTTTGCTGAAACTAACAATGTGAATCGTCTCACCGATGTTTGTTTATTTGAGCTTTAGCAGTTTCTGTTGTGAGTTGGGAGCTACTGTGTGTATAGGAGTAAGTAAGCAAGGCACATAATCAGTCCCTTAAGGTTGTATTTTAACTGTTGTATGCCATAAACAAAATGCTTGGATGGTTGCGCTGTGTTTATTATAAATAATCAGGAGCCTTTATTATTTAAACAGCTTTGTTATTACGGTGCGTATTACTGGCGTCACATTAGACTTATTTGTTCTTTTCAACTGGTTTCGCGTGGCTGAAACCATTAACCTCCAGTGTACCTTCCAGTGCCGGCTTCTCTGCTAAAAGTGAAACTCGCAATAAAGTGGAAGCTTTTACACGTCTAGAGGTCACTTTACTTGAGGTGAATTGAATCAAAGTCTCAGAAACAGAGAGTGGTTTTAAACTTTTTTTTTTTTTTTTTTTTTTTGTGCACCAAGAAAAGATAAGGATAATACACCTGGAGGTCAGTGGCATCAGTGAAGACCATTTACTCTGCAGAAAGGCCGAACCCGAGCAGTGCTCTGATGGTGGGCTCCTCCAGAGGGGGGGTTTATGTCATAACCTCCGCAGTGTATCAGTGGAACAGCAGCTGACCTGCTCAGATTGAGGAAGTTGTAATGCATTCAGGCAGATGACTCACAGGCACAAGCCGATCCGCAGACAACAGCCGGACATGTCCTGAACAAACAGGCAGCTTCCAGTCGCACCGTCTCAAAGCTCCGCGCTGGCACTCGCTGCTGGGAGAGTGGCATTTTCTTTTTTTTTCTTTTTTTTTGGCTTTGTTTTGTTTTGTTTTGTTTTTTTTACATTATGGCTGCAAGCAAGAATCCTATTTACACACCAGTACCAAGATCTGATCTAACAAAAAAACATGGCATTGACTTGCAGTCTTGGGGGTTTCTTTTCCAGATGCTTATCTGACTTCATAAAAAAAAATTTTTGTTAACTGTGACAGGAGTATACTTCCCTGGCTCTGTACTAGAGTCTTATTTTTGTTTTGTTTGTTTATAGTTGTGGTAGTAGCATTATTGGTGATGGTGTTTATAATTGTTTTTGTTTTTAATTGATGTAGTATTATTAGTGGTGATGGTGGTGGTATTGTTGTGTTCGTTTTATTTTTTGTTGTTGTTTTTAATTGATGTAATAGTATGATTGGTGGTGATAGTGAGAGTTTGTTTTAAATTGTAGTGTTAGTGAGTGATGGTGATGAACGAGGTGATGTTTTTAATTGATGTAGTGTTATTATTAGTGATGTATTATTATCGGTAGTAAGAATATACCAGTAGTAAGAATATAATTGCAGGGGTGTCAGTGGTAGTAAATCCGTCACAGTTATGTCATTACAGTTACATAAACAGTTGCCTGATCAGTTATTGTATTTGATTGTTCAGAGTTGTTTCAGTTGTTTGTTGCAACAAACAGAATGTGAATTGGCTCAGAGATGTTTGTTTATTTGAGCTTCAGCTGTTTCTGTCGTCAGTTGGGAGCTACTAAGTTTAGCAGTAAGGAACCAAGATAGATAATCAGACACTTAAGGTTGTATTTTATCAGATGTGTACAATAAACAAAATGCTCAGATGGTTGTGCCATGTTTGTAAAATAAGCAGGACTCCTGATTATTTTTAGTAGTGTTGTATTAATTGGTTTCAGAGATGTGTTTTGGTTATGATGTTTTTAATTGTTGTAGTAGTAGTAGTAGTATTTGTGGTGGTGGTGATGTTTTAAATTGGTTTTGTTTTTAATTGATGTAGTATTATTAGTGGTGGTGGTGGTGTTTTTTTTGTTTTTACTTGTAGTATTTTTGTTGGTGGTAATGGTGGTAGTTATATTAGCAGTAATAGGGCCAATAGTAGTGCAGAGACAGATGCAGTAGCAGCTATTTTACCTTTAATAAGAATATAATTGCAGTAGTGTCAGTAGTCATGATACTAGTTGTAGTAACAGTACTAGTAGTACTAGCTTTAGCACCAGTATCAGTAGTAGTTAGTGGTATTTAGCAGTGGTATTAGTATAACAGTCGTAACAGCAGGAGCAGTGATTGTAGCATTAGCAGCAGTATTATTAGTAGCAGCACTGCTGTGTAGCTGAACTTTTTGTTTTGCCCTGAGTCACAGGCATTGGGGACAGCGGCCCCGGAGCAATATGAGATTGAGTAGTTTGCTCAAGGGCACAATGGAGGTATCAGAATGCCATTAGCCAAATCAGAAGCTGCCACTCTGTGGTTCAGGGCCGGGCACGCTGCTTGAAATATTTCTTCCTGCAACGAAAACGGCTGGGTCGATTGGTCATTCGTCTAAATATGTGACATGGTATCTGATTTATTTGTGTGCTGTCTGTTTGGCAGTGTCCCGACTCGGCCTGCAAGCAGGACCTGCTGGCCTACCTGCAGCGTATCGCTCTCTACTGCCACCAGCTCAACATCTGCAGCAAGGTGAAGGCCGAGGTGCAGAACCTGGGAGGAGAGCTGGTCGTGTCCGGGGTGAGTCCGCAATCCTCATTCAGCTCCATTCAAGAATATGTTGCTTTTTTGTTGTCTGCACAGTTTCATATCAGTCATTCCATATGGCAGCCGCTTGATAACAGGAGAAACTGTTTCAGGTGCTTTGTTTGCTGCCGTTTCATTTTCTCCCCAAAGCAACTTTATCTTCGGTTCAGTGTGTTTACAGCCATGCTAAAAATTCGATTTTAATCAGCTTAAAGTAACACCTCAATTATTGCAACTGTCATGTAAACACCTTAATCGGGTTATCGTAGTCAAATTAAGGGCTAAATGGGTATACGCTTAAACCAGTTAGCAGACCTAGATTTTTTTTGTTTTGTCAGTCTTTCGATTCACTGTGGCATGGAGACACCTTGATTAGATTGCTTTTGGTGTTTTGTGCCAGAAGGTCAGATCTGCACCAGATGTTTTTTTTTTTTTTTTTTAACCAGGTAAATATATGATGGACAGTGGTAGAAAGCCACATGTCTGGAGAGAAAGAAAAAACATCTTTATGCTCAATCTAATGAAGAAGCTCAGTATCCTACACTTTTTTCCCCTACTAAACTGTATATTCCCATTTTGCAAAAAAAAAAAAAAAAAAAGGTTTGTCAGCTCCTTACCCAACTCAGTTTCTCTAACTCAGCTACCAACTGAGTCATGTAAACATGGGATACTGGAGGAATTGCATTATTGCAAACACATGTAATCAAACTATCACATTAATCTGGTTATTCACTCTAATCAGATTATGGTGTGTATTCAGACGCAGCCTTAGATGTGGGTTACATAATCTTCATGTAATTACTTGTAGTTTATTATTTGCTGCAAGTCGAGCTTAAATCTGCTGCATTGCCCTGTATTTGGTGCAGTATGGCTGGCTTACACACAGACACACACACGCACAAACACACACGCACACACACACACACAAACTCTCACTCGCTCAGCACACACACACACACACACTCGCTCAGCACACACACACAAATACTCTCTCCAACATTCACTTTCACTCAACACTCACACCCACACACACTCATTCACTAAAACACCAATACACTCTCCAACACACACTTTTACTCCAACACACGCTCAGTCACTCGCTTAACAGGGAGGGGGTGGACTTTATGAACACAACTTTATGAACTCACTCTGGTCCTGAGAGACACTAATCGAGCTGTTCGGGTCCCATCAGTGATGTTTTGAAGCTCTTCTGAAACCTTGGCCATTACTGCTCGCCCGCGTCTCACTTCCATTACCAGTTGTGCCACTTTCCTCTTCTTCTTTACCTGGAATGAATCTGCAAGAGATGAAAATGAGCTACTCAGTCACAATAAAGGCTCAGGAGCCTCTGTTACTTTGCTTAAACCTTTTAGCATTTATTCTTCCGGCACGGGGGACGATTTTGGGCTCGGCACAGATGTTTTGACGTTGCCGTGTGCGACTCACTCGCGGCGCGTTCATCCGCTGTGGGTAATTACTGTGTTTGTATTTAAACAATGAACCTGAGCAGATTCTTGTAGCAGGTAAATAGAGATGCACAGTGGGGAGGATCAAGCTGTACCTTGCAGAAGGCTCTCAGATGCTCTGGTCTCAACCAAATGACTGCTGTAGAATCAGAATCCCTTTGTATTGAGAGGACTGTACATTTTGAATACCAGTCTAGCCTTTTTTTTTTTTCCCCCTCTTGTGAATCAAATCGCCATGTAGGCACAGTGAGGTTGGATTTACTGCTGCCAGTCTTGTCATGGTGAACCACCAATTGGATTCACTCCCTTCAATCCTGTAGTGAAATCACTATATCCAGATGTGCTTATGAAATTCAGTGCAGCTGAAATCGAGCCTAATTGAAGCGTTAACAGACTGTGAAAGACAGCCAGTCACAGCACAGCACAGCGAGGCAGACATTGCTTAAGAAAACCTGTGCTGTGCTTTGTTTGTAAGCCTGTTACTGAGGAAATTTCCATTTGGGTTCAAACAATACCTGAAGTCAGCCACTCTACATTACAAATGATGTGAAATCTTCACAAAACAGCTGCTCTGCTAGTCTTGTTACTTGCTTTATGATCACAAGAAAGGCAGTCATTTATGTTTCCCTGGTAAAATCACGTCTTATATTAATGTCTTATATTACTCATTACCCAGTACACATTTAAGCTTTCATTGAGTTGCATATCTGGTCGAGCATCAGCTGTCATCTAATTAGGCGGGTCGGTTATAATAGTTATAAGTACAGTGTACAATTTACAATTAAGTTCTTACTTAAATACCTCTCCGCAGACTACAATTAACAATAGACACAGCATTACAGTACAATAAATACAAGTGAGAGGTAGTAAGCGATATGTGACAGAGCATGGTAGCAATATAAATTGTTGCAGTAGGTAAAGTTTGCAATACAGAGAACGCTTCAATATACAGAATTACTAAACAAAGTGACAGTGCAGAATGATGAGCATAGGCAATATCATATATGTGAAATATGACGGGGTAATTTAGCAGTAATATTACACATTAGCGTTAAACAGTCTCATAGTGGTGTGGTAGAAACTGTCCTTCAATCGTTGTTTAATTGATTTAAACGAGTTTAGATCTGAACAAGGAATTTAGATCCGAGCAAGGAGTTTAGATTTAAACCAAGAAGAGTTTAGATTCACAAAGTAGTTTGGATCAAAACAAAGGAGTTTGGATCCAAACCTAGAATTATTCTTGCTATTTTGTAAGGGTTCTGTGAAGAGGTTGATATGAAGTCCAGATTTTAACCTCTCCATCTCCTCTTTCTTGTTCTCTAGCTGGACAGTGCCATGTCCCTGATTCAGGCTGCCAAGAACTTGATGAACGCCGTGGTGTCCACTGTTAAGGCTTCCTACGTGGCCTCCACCAAGTACCAGAAGTCCCAAGGCATGCAGAACCTCAACATGCCGGCCATCTCCTGGAAGATGAAGGCTCCCGAGAAGAAGCCTCTGGTCAAGCGTGAGAAACAGGATGATGGCCAGGCCAACAAAGTGAAGAGGTCTTCCCAGAAGAAGCAGATCAACCCTGTTCAGGCTCTGAGCGAATTCAAAGCCATGGATAGTATTTAAGCAGCCCCTTTCTTCAATATTCAAACAGCCACGTTCCCTAGATCAGTCCAGAGGTCCCACTGCCCTGCACTTTTGAGGCCATGGCACACTGACCCAACCTTCTCCAGCAAACAACGGCAGCTTTATTACTATTCCAGAGTTAGAACAGACAGGCCTATTGATCCAGCTTGAATATGAGGAAGGTTTTCTAGACCAGGTAAGAAATGGTTGGCATTTTAGAGCAGTTTGAAATGGGGTGAACTTCGTAGAATGGTATAAACTGGGGAAAATATTCCAGAACAGTATTCTAGTGTTAAAAAAGGGAAGAACATTTAGAAAAGTGAAATTGGGGGGAAGACATTCAAGAACATTGACTGAAGAGAGAACATTGTGTGAATTTGGGGAGAAAATGATTGAGGGTCAGTCACAGCCCACTACATATACATTTGGGTTGTTTGGGACGTGTTGGGTCATTGTGCCATGTCCTTAAGTGCTTCCCCTGCTCTGACTCTGCAAACGATTCGCTTTGTTAAAGCAGGGAAAGCCATGAAAAACAGTGCAGGGCAGTGGAGCCAATGGAACCACTGCTGTAGATCACTCTCGAGATGTACATTGATCTTTAAGGGCTGTCAGATTTGGGAGGTGTGTGTTTGAGAGCATTCCTCTGCCTTAGTCCTTAGTCAGCAGACTGTCACTTTATATTCACAGTTGCTTTGCTGAGCTCACTGAGGTTTATATACTCCTAGTTCTATTTATTCACACGAATACATTCTGCAGTGCTGAATCTTTGTATGCCAGTCTTTCCTGTCAGGCAGGTGAGGGGAAAAAAAAAAACAAGCGACTGGACTAGGGGCATTCCTTTTCCCTTCTTTTTTTTTCCAGATTGTTTCTAATTATTTTATGATTGTTTCTTTTTTTTAATACAATATTTGAGAACTTTTATATTCCCATTTTGGGCCTTATTTGATAGTCATCTCAGCCTCCAAATGTTTTCTAATGTAGACTTCAAACCTATGCAAACTCATACATGCCTTACTGTATCAAATGCAATAATTCCAGCGAGTAGATGTGAAGTTCTTGAGGGGTCAGTGCTTGCTCGTTTTGGTTTTAATTTTCAGAGACGAAAGTTGGGTATGTCTTTTGCGTCTAATGAGCATTGCTAATGTTTTAATGATAACCATTCTTTAATAACACTCACTACAAGGACTATGGGTCTAACTCCAGCAATATATACCTTATTTTTTAAGACAGCAGTCGATTTCCTTGTGTTAATAATCAAACAGAAATCCAGCCATCTCAATGTGATCATCCTCCTCAACCGTTTTCCTCAAATAGTGGGATTGGAAGGTACAGAAGGCCACCAGAGACAGTCTGAAAGTTAGTGAAGAGGGGAAAATAGGATATTAAGAGCTAATGTTTAAATCCAGGAGTCTAGCCTGAGGCCCCACTTTTGCTCTTTCTCTCCTTGACTCACTGAGACAGATTTAAATGAATCAACATCATCCTCATTTACTTGAGCGCCTGCCGAAAGGCCAGAGATTTGGCGCTTTAAACGGCCATGGATAGGCAAAGCAAGACCGAGTTTAAGTCTCATCCCTGAGAGCCGCCAAGCACCATTGACCATAAATGAGTGCAGCCACCCTGAACAATCCAGGACGAGCCCCCAAATCACTCCCGCCGATCAATATTCCTCACACGACCGGGATGGGAAACGAGTTCAGTAGCACTGTTGAATCCGTGTGCTCTGCAGAAAAGAAGAAAAACAGTAAAAAAAAAAAAAAAAAAACAGTCTCCAGGTGGCTTTAACCTTTCATATTCAATTGTTCTCGCTTTGTTGAACTTTTTTTCCTAGACAAAAGTCTTGTCTCTACTTCATTTCCCGACCGAAGTGTGGTGCGACCGGTCGATTTCTCGCTCAGAACGCGTGACCCGGAGTGGAATTGCGTGGAGCTTTAACTGGTCAACGGGGGAAAGCTTTTTTTTCATTAGCGAGACCCGTGGGTGGTAAAACGTCGCATCTGAGCGCCGCTCCAGCCATGCATATTCGCCAGTGCGCCGCATTTCTTTTGAAGTAGCAGCCAGCCACTTCCAACCAGGTCTCAGCGGAGACGCCTTTGCCTTGTTCCTGCCTTTCTACACAATAGAGGAGCGGTTTGACGGAGAACGTGACAGATGGCTGAAGAATATTGTTTAGTTTGTTTGTGTATACAGTTTTGTATACAGCGTGTATACAGCCCTGTGTATTTTAGCTTTTCAGGAGGTTTGGGTTTAAGTTGCCTTTCTTTGGATGTCTGCATTTTTTTGGGTGTGGATTTTTTTCCCTCTTTTTCACTGTGATTTGTGTAAGATCAGTCATTGGTTTTGCTTTGCAGTGATCACTATGTTAGAAAATTGCATATTTTTCATACACATGTACTGCCTTTATTAAAACCAATAAATGATTAAATTCATGTTTCCTCTCACTTGCAGACTGAACACTCTCTAGGTTTGTTTATTCTGGATTAGATGCAATTGATGCAGCGTAAGGCTCGAATATCCTTCTGTAAAGATGTATGTAAACATAACTGCGTCAAAAGGCAAATAAGGGATTCTTTAGTAAGCTTAGCTGCAAGGTAGCAACATTCACATCTCCAAAAAGCCAACTTAGTATCTAGCTCTGCATCAGGGGGTACAGTAGCAGTGGGGGTGGGACTAAATCCAAACAATGCTCAACCCAGAACAAGCGCAAAACCTAAATGGGGCAGTTTGAAGATCGGTTGGCTGAAAAGAAGTGATGTTACATATAAAGGTCAGTAACGCTTCACTGAAGACTGTGTAACTTGTACATAAACCCTTCATGACAACTGACATAAACCTACATAAACATTCTCAAGACTTATTCCAGTTCCAAGAGTCATTTTCTGAGGTGAAGTGACCTCAAAATTGGCTAAAGCCAATTTTTATGCCAACTGCCACTTGGTGGTATAAGCCTTTATACATGTTTATGTAGGTTTGTCATAAAACCTTAAGAATACTGGCCTTCAGTGTTACTCCAATTTCTTCTTGTTGCATCCCATACTTTTTTCCTCTGTTCTTTACAGTAAGTCTTTCTTCCTCGATTTGGGCGGATTGGACACTGTCCTCTGGTGCAGTGGAAATCAGGGACACTAATATTTATGCTTCAACTCAGTACACAACAGCAAAAACCTGAATCGTCTAATGGTCCCTGATGACCGGGTTTGCTGTGGTGCAAATGTTGCCAGACGTCTCTGCCGAGGTCTGATCCCACTGCTGGGCAAAGTGTAATTCAGACTTGCAGAGAAAAGCTGAGGTACAGACTAAGCATATGGAGAGGATCACATTTGAACAGCCCTAAATGAATCACACTGCCCTTCATTACACTAAATTTGCTGAGATGACTCGCTTTATAATGTACTGGCCACAGGTTAACATCTGCCAATAGTCGTCACTCCTGTCTCCATCTCAAGAGTGTGATTTTGCTTTCAGAAGTGGAGAGGGGACACTATAAAGATGGAGTTCATCATAAGCTGAAGACCTGCTGAATGCTGATGGTTTGAACTCTTCAAGCTTGTAGCTAGATGTTACTCATTGTGCGCTGGGCTGGGTTTTCAGTCTCGCTTAATTGCTGACCTAATTCAGGTTTTTTTTATAAAGCACTTTTTACAACTAATGTCACAAAGCAGCTTTACAGAATTCGTGTCCAAGCCCCTAGTGAGCCAAAGGTTATGGAGGCAAGAAAAAAACTCCCTTAAGCTGGAGGAAGAAACCTCAGGAGGAATCCATCCTCCTCTGGTCAACCCGGAGAGAGAAAAAACAGTCTCTGTGGAGAAAACTAACAATAGAAGGCCTTAGTGTACAAAGAATCACTGTTGAACAGGTGCCAGCCTATAATTAACAGAGTAGGAAGAATGTCAGTAGTGGTAGTTTGTGTTGGGAATCTTTAGTCCACAGCAGTAACAGGAACAAAAATCTCTACCGGGGCTTTGAGCAGCAGTTGCCCTTGAATGGGGGAGGAGCACATGGGCCAGCCAAACCAGTCGAGGACACTTGAGCAGGGACCCCAGCGATGGCTGATCTGGGATCGGGTGGGGAAACTGGAGCCCCGATGGTAGTCAATCAGGCTAGACTGATGGGCAGCGGTTCCCCTCGGAGAAGAGGCCAAAGGAAGTTTGTAAAGTCACTTTTCCACTGTATGGTACCAATTCATCTTGACAATTCTTGTCTTTTTTTTAGTTTATCATTAGGCAAATCAAGTACCAAGTACTAATTTTCATACCACATTTTGGTTCCATGCGAGCTGAGTAGGTACCAAAATGTCAGGTAAAAACACTGCTGATAGGTCAGAAATCACACGCGACACAATATCCTTTTACATCCTACACAAACCTGCCGTTTTTTAAAAACCCAAAACTACTCCAGCAACCACTTTTCTGTCCATGGATCAGTTCTTCATTCGCTAAACCATTACCATCCCTTCAGCGTCCTCCACCGTTACTGCTACCATGAGCTGGTACCATACAGTGGAAAAGTGTTAGTTTCTTCCATACAGTTACAGCAATTATTCTTACGCCGGATCTTTGATAGCTATAGGATCTCGCTTACCATTAGATAAAAACATGAGGCTAGACAACAGTCTTCCTCATTATCTGTACATTCTGGATTGGACACTGTTCTCCAACCAGTACTGAGACCCCAAGATGGTGTAGATTTGCTCCAGTCTGGACCTTCTGGGGGTCTCTGAAAAACGTTAAAGCATTAAGCTTAAACTCCTACACACAAGCGTTTGTGCACAATGTAAATACGACTTATCTTGCTTAAAACATTGACACTCATCTGCCCCAGAAACATTTCAGGCGGTCCGTGCTCTTGAAATCTATTTTCATCTGTGTAGCGGCAAGACCAAACACCTTTAGCTAGATTGGAGAGGAAGATGTACGATAAAAGCCCAAAATCTAATTTCCCCATCAGATGACTTACTCCTTATCTTTCTTTTCATCTTTTCTTAAAATTTGAGATGGATTTCTTTGCCTCTTCATCTTCATTTCAATAGCGTTCAGCCAGTGTAGCCATGGAAATGGGTGTTGCCACTGGTGTGGTTCTAATTCCGCTGGGTTTTTATCGGCCAGACTGTGTTATAATTGTATTTCTGTCATCCAGTTTATGACAACTGGTCAGTAAGAGCAGAGCTACACTGTGTAGTGATTTACTCCACAACCTCTAGCTGACTTGGGTTCAGAAATGGGGGCATGTTCCAAAATATGGCATTAAATTTAACTGATAAACTCAAGGCCAGCAGGCAATTATCAGTTCATTATAAAAGACCTTTGCCCACCAGACAACTGTGGCTCTGAGGCTGTGGCGGTTGTAGAAGTATCACATGGAGTTGTGCCGTTTTAGCCGTTCCACAGATTTGAGTCTGAAATGGAGAATGGGGCTTCCTCTCCTCTGGGGCGAACAGCAGGAGTCGAAGAGTTCCAGACTGTAAGGCAGGAGGGCAACACGCTGCCAACTGCCTGCCGTCCAGGCTGGGAGGGCCAGACAGACACAGTGTGCAACGTGACGGGGGGCTTCATCAACTGGGGGAATCAGTTACTGTAGCTGGGCAACAAACACTCAAAACACTTACATTAGATGCCAGTTGGCATTTGCTCCCTTATTATTTACTTTTTAATTTTTTTAATGAGCAAACTATGAGTGGATCCCTGGATTGGACTGTAGCTCCACTGGAGGTGAAAGAGGTGTGGCATCAGTGAGAAACGGCACTGAGAGTTCAACAGTATCAGCCAGATAAACCAGACAAAGCAGGTGCCCTCATTTAGCCAAAGAAATTGAGCCCAAAACCCAGATCGTTCAATACGAATGTTCCTCAGCTTTTTTTGTTACTGGACAGTCTTTACTTAGGACTTAAGATATCTGGCTAAACTGAGAAATCCTGCTTTGTGAAGTAACCCCCCCCATCTCAATGAAGCTGCTTATCATGATTAAATATGTTACTTTTATTATTCAATGTAGTTATATTAGCGTAAATATATAATATATAAAATCTATTAAATATAATTAATTGGAATAATATTTAAATACTCTATGATTTGCCCACAGTTTGATTTGATTTGTGAAATCGAGTTCACGGTGCAATTTTCTTACCATATTTAGAGTGAAATTTGAATGTAAAGAAATAATGACCAGCTGTGATGCACTTTACTTCTGAAACCTAGAGCTGTGTGTGTGGGGAGGGGTTGACGTATGACAGGAATGTGCTGGACTGGGTTCTTGATTGGCACACAGTGCTATAAACAGTGCAGAATCATCCAATATCATAATTAAAAGCTTATTCCCAATGATGCATTTTCTCAATGTTTGCATTGCAATATCATGATATTTCAGTGCATTTTTACACCCTTATTGCTACAATTATCGTTACTGTTAGTATCTTTTATATTCTGTATTCATGATTTACATGATAGATGCTAAACATTTTAAATAATTACTATAATACTGCTACTACTACTACTACTAATAAACATTTGATAGTTTTTAGAATTGATAAATGTATTTTATTTTAATATCGAATTTATTATGTATGCATTATTATAATTATTAATAATAATTGTCTGTTGGTAAACTTTAGCTACACAGTCTGAAGAAACTTTCTGTTGTCTGTTTTGTTTTTCTGTTCTTTGTGCTCAACTCCAGTCGGAGGCTTTTATAAACTCGGCGTCCGGGACGCTGTGATCTCTGCCACTGATTTGATTGCATTTTTGAATGACATTTAAAGTCCCGTTTAATAGACTTTTAAATGTCCTCATATTGTGCCGGGAAACTCCAGGGGGCTGAAAAGCTCAATCGCTCCGTTATTCCGGGCTGTAATTTAAGGACCGGAATGGATCTCCTCAGGTGGCGGCTTTTCTTTGTGCCCAAACAGGCCGTCCGCCGTCCGCCCGTGTTTCTGGAACGCAAAGGTCAATCAGAGTGGCAACACTTTCACTTGAACTTTACAGAATCGGTCGAAAATGGATTTTGGCTCATTTAAATATGCGTTTGATGAAGTGGAGGCCTGGGAATGTGAGGGGATCTTCAGTGTGAAGGATTTCACTGCAGATTCCTCATTGGTGGCATAACGGAACACAACCAGAGCAGCAGAATCCCTCTCTGTCTTCAAGAATCTCCTGAAGACTCATCTGTTCAGAGAGCATCTCCTCTCCTGATACTCTATCTGTCTTCTTGCACTACTCCTACATAAAGATTTTTGCACTTGGAACTCTTATTTGGTTCTCACACTGTCCTGAAACTTGAGTGTTTCCTCAAATTGTACACTGTGGACAAAAGTATTGGGATGCCTGACCATTACACCAACAGGGAATTTAATGACATTACATTCAAATCCATAGACTTTAATATGGAGTTGGTCCCCCTTTGCAGCTGTAACAGCTTCCACTCTTCTTGGAAGGCT
>JBBPCZ010000136.1:1143686-1160732 GCA_037974445.1 Brycinus macrolepidotus | reverse complement strand
CCAAACAACGGCTGGAGGAACCGAGGAGAAATCTGGAACCGAACCTGTGTTCTCCTCACCAGCTCACAAAACTTCAACTACTGTTTTACAAACAAAACAAATCTTGATATTATTTAATGCTCTCTTGTTTGTTTGCATTTATTCAAATGTCAGTGTGTACATTTGCTGGCAGAAAGTCCCTCACTGCTCAGATAAGTAACTTTAAATGACTTTCCATGAAAGCCTAAGACATAGTACTATATGATTAATGTACTGTTACATTAATGTACTGTTAAACTGAGTGTATGATTCAAACCCTTATAACCCATATATATCAGGTTTCATTCCATATATATCAGCTTTCATTCTATATATATTAGCTTTCATTCAATATATATCAAGTTTCATTCCATATATATCAAGTTTCATTCCATATATATCTGCGTTCATTCAATATATATCAAGTTTCATTCCATATATATCAGGTTTCATTCCATATCTATCAGCTTTCATTCCATATATATTAGGTTTCATTCAATATATATTAGGTTTCATTCAATATATATCAAGTTTCATTCCATATATATCAGGTTTCATCCCATATACATCAGGTTTCATCCCATATCTGCATTCATTCAATATATATCAAGTTTCATTCCATATATATCGGGTTTCATTCAATATTTCCTGTTTGGCTTTCCATATATATATATATATATATATACACACACATATATATATACTTTTGTATATTTTAGCTCCTGTTAAGGGAATGCTGAGTGTTTTTCAGCCTAGCTTTAGAGTACATAAAATATGCTTACAGTTTTCTACAGTTCAGTAATTCTTTTTTATTTTGCACAATAATGAATGGCACTTTTGAAATCTTGTATTTTTATTTATTTATTTTACTTATAAGAGAAGTTAGTTATAAGTCTGTTTAGACAGTAAAAAAGTCCAGTAAAAGACAGACTGTTTTAATCCTTTTAGCACTTCTCATATTTTCTTGATTATTTCCAGCTTTGTCCAACAACGCATTTAATGTTCATATCTTGCAGCCCTGGTGTGTATTCTGCCGATCCAGCCTGTGGGATCTTTGGGCTTTTACAGGCTTCTTCAAACGTCTCTGTGAAAATAATGGTCTGACCCCGTGCTGAGTGAGCTCTCTGTGTATAACTGGAGAATTTCTTCACTAATGTCACTTTTAGTTTCTTCAAAAAATAACACTTCAGTGGCTTCCACTAACCCTCCCACCTTCCCACTCCCCTGTTCTCCTGTTCACACTCAATCATTAACATTTTATTAACGAGTACTATTACTCTCTGCTTACTGAGGCAGCTTTTTAAACTTTCATTCATTATTAGTGTGATTGTGGAAGAAATCACACTCTTATTACTATTATTATTATTATTATTATTATTATTATTATTATCAGTGTAATTAGGAGCAGTTTGTACACAGTTAATGACTTGATTTTTTATGAACTAATAAAACTAATCCATCTATTAACAGTGTCCTATAATACTAATGATTACTAATTACTAATGTATTACTAATGGAATGGTTACACTGTTTTATTTGCTTATTCCATTGTTTCTGTCGTAACTTGCACTTTTTTGAATGTTGCTATATGTTGTAAGGTAACCTTGAACCTTGAAAATTAATCAGCTGTTAAGTAATAGCTAATGCTTAACAAACAGTTATAATGGACACTAAATGATGAATGAAAACAGAAGCCAGACCCTTAATGTAAAATGCTGCTGGTATTTTAGTATGCATCGTTAAAGGTAAAGTTGTCCCCTCAGCAGTGGGTCGGCAGGCTGCTCCGAGTGTGGGACTCATCCTGCAGGAATGTTACCGAAATGCGAGGTATAAATCCGAACGCCTTAAACACTTTATGAAAACAGCTCGCTCTCAGAGTTACGGAGGATTCGGCCTGACGTTTGCCCTTTCGCTGTTAAAAGTGTCTTTTCTTCACTCCAGGCTAACTTTATATGTCAGAATGACTGACTCGAGGCAGACTGCCGTTTCCTCAAACTTCCGTCAGATGTGATCTGACAGTGCCTCTGGATAAGCGCCTAAAACCTCTTGCCGTGCCTGCTTATGATCATTCCAGCATATTCAAGGATGTAATAACTGAGAAAAGTCTCTCTCTCTCTCTCTCTCTCCCTCTGTCTCTTTCTCTCTCTCTCCATGTTGGCAGTACAGAACTCGCCCATTTGGCACTCCCCATTTGACGAACGGCTGAAGTTGGAAGCCCTACCGCACTAATAGATAAAAATGTTGGAAGCTAACGCACCATTATGGAAGTAATTAACAGCGCATTCCCCCATGTTAAATGTGATGGGATGTGCAAATAACGGCACCCGTATGCACAGCACCACACGCTGTCACTGTAAAACATAAAAAAATGACCATGTGCTGGTCCAGCCAGGTATGAAATTGCTGTTGTGTTTGGCAGTAATTCGTCTGTGTTTACATAGTCTCTCACCCCCTCTCTCTCTCCCATAGGCCTTCCTTATACACGAGCGCAACTATGGAATATGCTGGCTGTCGTGCAGCCACATTAATGACCATATAGAAGTATGTGTGTGCGTGCATAGCCAGCTGAATATGTGATTGAGTGTGCGTTTGAGCAGTGAAATTTTGTGATATAATGTGCAGCCTGGCCGCACCTCTGTTATATGGTCAGAGCTAGGCCACAGGCCAGAAGGAAGAGACAAGAAACATCTAATATACACACTTCTTTGCTAACACACACAACCATATAATGGAACAACTGTATAGTTAATAATTAATAAAGAGTATACAGCACCAGTTGGCACTGTGCTAACTGAATGCATGTAACTATGTACTATGCATACTGTACATAACTTTAACTATGTACAGACTAGAATGGGCCCTTACAATAAATAAAAACATACAAATTAAGTGTTTTTTATCTTGCAACCTTACAAGTTAAAATATGTAATCACATGAAAAAATTATCATGTGAAAAGCAGGGTGATCACGTGCAGAAAAAGAGGTATGATCATTTGAACAATAATGTAATCAGACAATGTGCAAATATATTGTGGCTGTGAAGAGGCAGAGCTGCCATTAGGATTCCTTCCCTAACATGGGAGAACTGCAGGGAAAATTATGGGAGGAGCCAGAACACTCCAGCCAATTGGAAGGGAGATTTTGCCTGGAGAGGACACTGGCTAGAGAGGCGGAAGAAAGCAAGTTAAGCCAGTGTACACTGCATTTTATTTTGTTAGCTTTTTGTTTTAGTAATGTATAAAGTTTAACTTTAAACTCATGAACCACACATCTGTGTGTGTTTCTTGGTTTGCATTTAGGCTCCCAGTCAGTGCGATTTAACCCCCCAGGCCAGCATTATAGTGGTGGAGAATGCGGACAGCACCTGCCTAGCTGGGAGCTGAGCAAGACCCAAAGGTGCACCACAAAGCCAGGGTGGGTGTAGCATTGGTCTTTTTTCCTGTAATTGTGCTATTGTTTTGCATTTAGCATTTTCTGAGTAGAATAGGGACCAAAGAAAGACACTATTATGCCAACAACTCTTTCTAAGCAACAGATTGACTTTGGGCAGCCAGAATGCTGGTTTTAATTTATGGACAGACTGGATCTACTTGCTTTGTCTTCTCCAGTGAGCCTCATGTCCCTGGCACATTGTTTCCCATCCAATCTGGTCTGTCAGAAGAGGGTGCACAAGCCTGCCCCAGAGTTTGGCTAGTGCAAACAGTTTCCCAAGATGAGGCACCATCCAAAAAGCTGCTCGGACATGGGTTTATGTTTCTGCTGCTCCTTTGTGTTCCTGCAGGACTTGGAAGATGAACCCCTGCCACCAACAGTGCCCTAGCCCACTCACAGCCCCATGTATGCCTGAGCCTGGGGTGGCCTTTATAGCTGTGGCTGAAGTGCAGGAGTCCAGTGTGCCTGAACCTACATGCTGCCCCCTTACACCTGGCCCATCTCACTCACTCTCACTAGTAGATGGAGAACCTGGCACCATAAAAGCCCTCCTCCCCCACCCTTTCTTGGTTTTGGCCTCTCCCTATCCTCCTTGGTTATGGCTGCAATGGCCTGATGCCTGGACACTGCTTTCTAAACCACTTCAGACCCACCCACGTTGATATTGCTGCCTGGATACCTGGAGAGTACCCCAGAACCAGCCACAATAACATCGCTGCCTAGTGTCCCAGAAAGAACCCTAGAGCCACTAGCATTGGCAGTTCATTTCTGGGAGCACCAGTGGGCCAGTGCTCTACTCTGCAACACCACCCAGTGCTCTGGAGAGCATCAGTCAGATGGAACTGTGCCTCAGCATCACTCAGGGATTTGAAAAGGCCTAAAGAATGAGTACTCTATGTCTCAAGGCAGTATACTTCCACAGTACCTCTCTTACACTGCCTCTCTTGCTTTGGCCAGCCTCTGGACCTTGTCTTTGACTCTGGTGGCTGTGCTATAATGGGAGGGGACTGTGGCAGTGGAGAGGCAGAGCTGCTGTCAGAGCTGCTGTCAGAGCCCCAAACCATGGCTCTTCAGCCAACTGGGAGGAAGATTTTGCCTGGAGTAAACCAAAGTAGACTGTATTTTGTTTTGTTTGTTTTTTTGTTTGAGTCATGCATATATGAAGCTGCGCTTTGCACCCACACTTATCTCTGTGTGTTTCTGGGTTTGTGTTTGGCTACCCAGGCGGGTGTCACAATATGTGAAAAACAGTGTGAGCTCATAGAAAAATGTGAAATGATCTGTAAAAAATGTGATCACATGTGATTGCATGAAAAAGTGTGATATACATGTAAAAATTTATGAGGACAAATAATGAATTATGCTTCTAAAATCCCATCATACTCATACTCAATGTTGATAGCTGAATCAGTATGTTGTAGTCTCACTACAGTAGCTGCTCAGTTTGGGCTACAAGCCTTTTTTTTTATAACACAGTCAAACCTTCCAATGTTTTTGTTTTATACACTTGTGGGAAGAAGATGGAAGAGGAAGAAGAAATGGATTCCCTAAGTAGTAGTGATGCTGAATTTATAATTTTTCTTTTAAGCCTCGCGAATAAGATGCATGCACACACACACCCCCCCACACACTGGGTACATCCCATTTTTCAAAGGAGAAAACAACTTGGGTAGTTCAGGAACATATACAGGAGCTGAAGTAGTATAAAGACATATTCTTTATCAATTTCAGATGTTTTCTTTAGCCTTTAGCCTTATTTTATAGTCAGCATGTTGTTTGTCCTTTTAGCTTTTTTGTATCACAAGCAAGATGACCGGCTCTGCCACCATCTTTTTCCATTTGCCATGCAAACATGACCACAGAGCTCTGATTGGTCTCTCCCTAATACATTTTGCTAACAAGCTGGGAGGATTAATGCTAGTATGTGTTTCCTCTGAGTTACACGAGGCATCACTGAATCTATTCAAACTGCTGCTAACAGCACTGGTAGCACTGGACAGCTCTACACGCTTGGAGAAGAATGCTAACCGCCTGTGTGGTTACATCAGCTAACAGATGCCTGCACTGGCTTGCATCATGCTAAGTGATGGGGAGAGTGGGTGGACCAGTTAAGATCTTTTGAATGCTTGGCAGTAGCATCTCGAGAGACTGACCCTTAGACAGCTGCGGCACTTGGGAGTCCCAGTCAGCCATAAAATGAAGCAAATTGAGCCAGCTCCAGTAAAATATGCTCTGCTTTCGTCAGTAAAAATCTCACTTGATATGAAGAGGCCTTAAATTGGATTTTTTGTCAGACTTTTTCTTTAAAGCCAGCTTGTCTTTGAAGATTCCAGTGCTACTGCAGTGAGGCATCTCTCTCTCCCTCTCTCTCTCTCTCTCTCTCTCTCTCTCTCTCTTTCTTTCTCTCTCTCACTCAGAGGCCTTCTGTTGGGTTTGCCTGAACGCTCATGATATTCAGCCTACTGTAAACGCCCCCCAATATCAATCTGGATTGAGAATTCTGACCCGTTGTGCTTTCCTTCTGTGAACAACCCCACGGGGGAGCCAGTCGATTGTGGGGGTCCCCGGGGTGTGCGCTCCGAGCCCCAGGCTGTAAGAGCAGATTAAGTCCGAGATGGAATTTCTGATTTGTTTACTCCGTTTTCTTCCCTCCGAAAAGGTGAAAAAGTCTAGGGTGCTGTTTGGAATTCGCAGCAATGCTGGAGGCAGCGTGCTGCAGCAAACTGTGCTCACATCACTTCTGTTTATGCTAAAATCTGAAACACAAAGACTGCACATTTAAGGGCTTCAGTGTACGGGGGAGAGACAAAACAGCGGAGGAAGACGCTGGAGAGTAGATGAACACGTCAATAATAAACAGTCGCAGCGTCTCTTGTTTGCGGGATTTGTTACAGGCTTTCTAAGAATCTTGCTACACATGTTTTGAACAATCTCTTGTGGGAAATTGGACTATTCTTCAAGAGTGGCTGATATGTCATCGGCTCCGCCAGTCAGAAGCAGCTACCAGGTACACAGTCTTTCTTCAGCTTCCTGCAGAGATAATCACCACCATGCCATCCCACATTAAGTGTTATGGATTTTATTTTGAACCATTTCAAAAATATATTTTATGTTATTGTACAATGTAAATGGCCGTCATTTCAAAAGGTGGAGGTAAATACCAAATAAGAAAGGTGGAGATACAAGGTTCTCTTCTGACTGTATAAATGGATAGGGTACATGTTCATCTTTTTCCCTGAAGACCTGCAAAACTGAGGGAACATCTGACAAAAAGCCCATCTATAAATATAACGCCATGTTATTTTTAGTTCATTTTTATTCAGTTGAATCAAGAATTGCAGTATTATTTCCTTATAGGTTTTGCTTGGAAACTAAAGAGTTAAATTCATAAAATGGCCAATGGAAAATTATATCAGGATTTTTTCTCCCACTGGTGAGGCCGTCAAAACATAAATTGGCTTTTACAAGCTTCAGAGGTCCATGTTTAATCTAGAATAGCCAAGAAATGTGCAATGACTTTAAATTGGCTCTAAAATACTACTAGAATTTCACAAGGACAGTAGGAGGTGTGTTTTTATTTTGTTTTTTTCCTCTGGCTCTAATGATCATGGCTCACCACTGTTTTGTGATGACAGCTCCCATCAGCCCTCAAACCTTTCAGGTGTTTAAGCCATCTCTGGACCAAAGAAGTTTCACTTTTAACAAGTGTTTAGTAAAGAAAATTGTTAAATGATTAAAAACTACTTTTCATTCTAAAGAAGACACTTTACTAAACATGAAACTTATGTTAGCACATGTGCTCTTAAAAATAAAAAGGTATTTGGATCGATTGAGCAGAAGGACCAATTCTGGTTCTCTAAAGAATCCTGAGAATGAGAGTTCTTGTCCAAAGTTGTTCTTTTGTGGTATTGCTCCATATAACTGCTTTTGGAAATTTGTTTTTAAGGGTGTAAGAAAAGTTAAAGTAAAATCTAATGTTACTCTGAACAAGGTCCCCATGAACTTCTGATAAACAGGTTAAATTTGTTTATTTATGAAGTAAAAGACAAAAACAGATTCTGGATCAGCCTTCAGAGGTGTTTAATAAACACACTCCAAAGTTTTTCTGCTCATTAATAGTTATTTTGAATCTGTTTTCTCCCCAGTCTTAGTCCCGAGATCATTTCAGAACTGCAGTCCTATCAGAAATCTCAGCGTTTTGGAACTAATGAAGTGCAGATGGGGCTCAGTTTGGGTCAAGAATGTCTACTCTCAATTCTGTGGTCATTTGTTTGCTGTTTTGTAAGCACTGTGTTAGCAGCCAGTTCCACTGCTCCTCTTTCCTGAGGCTGTTTCTTTGTTTGGCACATGCCATCAGGATTTTGACACCGTCCCCCCTGACACTATAAAAGATTTCCTATTTTTGTGACGGAAATGCCTGAAATTTGGGCAACATCGGTTCAACACACCTGACATGGGACAAGATGCAGTATGACTCATCTCATTCTAGAAAACTTTCATTTTTAAATGGTTTTATAACAGAAGCACATCATTTGTTAATATTAATATCATAAAGTGTATTTTAGAGAAAAACCCAGAATAATAATTGTTTTCATGTTAAAAATCATGGGAAGCCATTCTCGCCAGCTAGAGTTTGTCCTCCCTCTCTGTTTCTGGCAGCAGTATGTCAAAATGTTTGACATATTTCAAAATAATGATTTATTTTCTTGAAACATCATTGTAGTATGTCAACATTATTTTGACATACATGTTTTCACAAAAAATACAAACTTTCCTGAAATGAAACAACTCATTATTTTAACTAGGTTTTTATGAAATTTTGTGTTAAGAACTCAATAAGACAATAAGTTACAATTTCTACATAGGAAATCAACTTCCTATGTCATAAACGTAAATTACAAAATTTAGAAAACAATTTAGAAAAAATTAAACTAAAGAATGTAATTAAAAAAGAATAATGTCAAACTCTGCAGAAAATAAGTAATTATTTCAACATAGTAAGTCAAATTTTTGAGAAAACAAGTCCGTTTAAGATGCTAAGTCAGAATCTCAAGACACAAATCATTTTGCGTCATTATGTTGAGATACCAATGAATCCTAAGAAAATGAGTCATTGATTCAATGTAGTAAGTCAAAATTTTGAGAAAATACAGAATCCAAATGAAAAATCTAATAAAAATTTGGAAAAAAAAGAAGTCATTAT
The DNA here is from genome assembly GCA_037974445.1 of Brycinus macrolepidotus. Classification (NCBI taxonomy): domain Eukaryota; kingdom Metazoa; phylum Chordata; class Actinopteri; order Characiformes; family Alestidae; genus Brycinus; species Brycinus macrolepidotus. Next base: position 1,152,079 of record JBBPCZ010000136.1, on the reverse strand, counting down.
TTTGAGATACATCATAACTTTAACATGTTTCTGCCAAAAAAATGAGGTACAGAAATAAAAAAAAACGGCATTTTTTTCTTGCACCTGATGAGAATGGACTTCACATAAAATCGTGTTTTTTGAGCCAGTATTTTCTGTTATATTGCCGAATGGCAGTTGTCTTTACCTCATTAACAAAATATGAATTATTGAAAAGCTTATAGAAAAATAAATTATTACATGTTTATTTTTTCCACACTTTCCATTTGACTGCGAAGACCACAAATACTGTCTGTAGGTAATTTATGATTAGCCTCAGGAACAGATACATAGTAGTGTGGAATTTTGCATTTTGAGCAGCCACTGTGCATATGTGTGTGTGAGTGTTTGTGTGTGTGTGTGTGTGTGTGTGTGTGTGTGTGTGTGTGTGTGTGTGTGTGTGTGTGTGGTGGAGAAAGAACGAGCCAGGGAGCACAGAGATGAATATGAAAATATAATACCCACAGGATAAAAAGTGCTTAACAGTGTAAAGTCCTTTAAAATTAATTGAGCAGCCAAATGCAACAAGAGCGGAGTTTGGGGGTCCACGCTCTGCTCCTCCGCTCCTCTAGGGGTCGCCAGAGGGAGAGGTGAAGAGGAGGGCAGTATCCCTCAGGGTTAGACTCGTGTTCCTGCTGATAAAGATACACATAATCGCTTCGGCGATTGGCCTCGTTCAGCCGGTCGATGGCTATCGGTCATGTCTTGCGTAGAGATAAGCAGGTATTCCAGTTAGCTTGATAATTGCAGATTAGCCAGGTCAGTGCTGAAACGCGGCCTCTGGGAATCGATGGTTCCCTTTTTCTTCAGCTCACAACACCCTCAGTTTGGGCGCTTGATTACTCCCATGGCTCCTACTGATTACTCTGTGGGCGACGGGGTCAATATGAAGCCAGCCTGCCGTGTTTTGGTGGGAGATTCATGCTCGACAGGATTTGGCCGGCGATCTGGTCTTGCAGCTCTGGCGAAAATTAAGGCATCATTTATTTGATACACTTAATCTCTGGCGGTGTGTGTGCAAGGTAATTCCTGCCCGCACAGACAGGGTGACCATGGAAACATGGAGATTCTCTCCGGGCGCATTACACACTGAATATGTGCGGCTTAAATAGACTTCACTGGGGCTTAACCCTTAGAACGTGGGCAGCACGGATCCGTGCCGGAACCACAACAAATGGAAAATTCTCATCATACGGTCAAACACCTCCTTATATGGAAGTTCCCCCCAGTTTGTGTTGAAGCTCGAGGTGTCAGATGTCATGTTGAGCTTTGTTTGGTGTTCCTGTGTCACCTAGAACCAGTTATTGCGATTTAAAAAACATGTAATAATAATAATAACCATAAAGAACAACATAAAGAACAAAAACGAACAATTTTTTTTTTTTTTAGGTCTTAGAAACAAACAGAAAAAAACACAAGATCTTTGAACCCGGGAGAACTTTCAGGATAGTCTCCGCCCACAAGCGGGTGGGGAAAACCCGCAGAGGGAGGGGATCCGGAGAGCAGCAAACGGCGAGCGCGTAGGAGAACAAACACCGGTTCTAGACTGTTTTGCACCGTTTATATTTACTGAAATCAGATTTTACTGATACGCTCTGAGTTCTAAGGGTTAATACAATAGCGTGAGAGGAAACATGGAGGATAGGAGTGGAGAAATATCCTCAGTTTAGTCCAAGAGCAAATCCACAGCGACATGATGTGAACAATGGAGAAGGAATCTAATTCCATGATGGCAATGTGATTTTCTGCCTCGAGACAGAAAAAAAAGTAAAAGAAAAAAAGGGGTTGCGTGTGTGTTTCTCATCAATCTGCTTCGCTCTCCGCCTGCATACTGTCGGCCGAATCGCTAAAAAGTGAGAGCTAAAGGAGGCAAAGGCCAGGGGATTAGCGTAGAGTCCAGATGAGTGATAAGAGGAGGTCGGTGTGGGGCAGCAAGGCCAGGCCAGGGAGATTGATGGCCTGAGCAGGTCGGGGTGGGGGGCAGGCTAGACTCCACACATTCCAGCACAGGGAACTGACCCACCCATACTCCGCCTACCAATACACTAACAGGCTTAGACCTTCACAGCTAACAGGCTTAGAGGAACATTCAACCTAATTCTAATTTTATTATAAGGCCACTTTTACCGCAAACAGGCCTATACTACCAGTCAAAAACTTTTGCACACACTGAGATTTTCTACATTTGCATTTTACTCCCTTAATATTTACTAAAAATACACTCAATATTCTTTGCTAACTGTGATGGATGTGGGTGATTTTTTTAGTATAATTATATAAGTATAGTTAAACACAACTATTTCATTCTATTTAATTAAACGTTTGATCACTTATTTGAATTTATTTTGACAGCTGAATCAGTTGTGTAGGTGTACATATTTCATTTGATTTCAGTTGTCTAATCATTTCTTTTCCTTCCTTTTCTTTTCTTTGAGCCAAGCCATGAGTTGAGGTCAAGCGCTGTTGGTGAAAGAGCTCCCCCTACACCTTGATCGTTGCAGACCAACACTGGACCCAACTATCCACTAAACCTCATGTGAGTTTTGCTTTATTGTTTATTGTATTCACTTAATTTAGATTTTTGTTTTGGTAGCTGTTCACATGTTTTAGTGTTGTCTTGTTGTTGCTAGTCTTGTTTGTCTCCCCTATGGTTTGTTTAGTGGCTTGATCACCCACTATAAGTAAAGTCTTTGTGCTGGTGGTGGGGAAATGTTTTGTTTATGTGGCAGTTGGGTGTTTGAGTTGGTTTGTTGCTGTGCTTATTATGTTTGCTTTATGTTGAGTTGCTGCTCATTTTTTCTAGTAAGTTAATGCGTTTTTGATTTTTGAAATTCAGACTCCACTGGTTCTTTTGGTTGGTCCATCACACTAACACATACATTTTCAAGTCAAGTTTATTCATATACCACATTATCATAATCAAAGGTCACACTACTGTCCTTCTTAAATTTAATTTTTATTATTATTCTTTTTATAGATACATTTGGTGCCTCTTCTCCTCCTATAGTTTTTGAAATATTGGCATGGTTCTGACGTAAAAACGTCTGTTAATATCCCCTTCAGTGCGCTTGTACATAGTTTATCAATATAGATGATCAGGGGCCAAGTACTGATTGTTTAAAAAACGATTTTTGTGGTTGAGTCCCCACTGTAATATATGTGTGTGTCAGAGAGAGAGAGTCTGTGACATCATGGGTATGAGTGCCAGAAAAGGACAAAAAGCGAAAAAACACAAGCACAGAGAAAAAAAAAACACGAAGCAAAACACACAGCTGACTCATAAATGAATTTCAAGACACTAAAGCTCAGGTCAGTTATAAAAAGAAAGATGTCTGTCACTGTTTGTTGTGATTTAATTAAAAAAATAATCATCTCATGAACGCAGCTACATGAGCGGTAGTTGGTAGTTATCTTTACCTCATTAACAAAATATGAACCCTGAGAATTAATAATAACAGTAATAATAATAATAATAATAATAATAATAATAATAATAATAACAACAATCATTCTTATTGTTATTGCACTTTTCATTTTACAGTGGCCTAGCTTCAGCCTCTCTATTCTGGTTTAGCTTGAAAAGAAATCAAATAAATCAAATCAATATTTATTTACATTCAGCACTAATGTAATTGTGAAGTTGCTGGAAAAGAGGATGAAGAAGAATGAAGAGAGAGAAGGAGAGAGAAACAGAGAAATAAAGATGGAACAGAGGGTAAATAGAGGGAAGACAAGACAGAGAGGGAAAAGCAGGGAGATGAATGTGGGAAGCAGAGAGAGAGAGAGAGAGACAATGTGGGGCGAGAGAGGGAGGATGAGAGGTAGAGAGAAACACTGATCCTACCGAATGTAATTTTATGACTGCACTGTCACATCCAGTAGCTTTGTCACTCTGGAGCTAACCCGATTCAGTGTGTGTTCATCACAGTGCGGCAGCTTAGCCGACGGGTGCTGCCCCGGGCGACCAAACACACCAGCAAATCCCAGGCAGCGCTGGCACACGGACCTCTGCCAGCGCCGGCGAACAAAAGACTTAGTGATGGACAGGAGGTAAATTACAGAAAATGACTGCAAAAATAGTGCTAAATTAAAGGATTTTTAATCTATAAGTGTTTAAATCAACAAATTATTTCTTTTATTGAAACAAATACAGGCCGGCTTGTATTTGATTCTTATTATATTAAACATATTTACTTCCTTTTTTCTCCATATTCTTATTTCTTAGTTCTAGCCCTTTCTCTTTAATTTATTTTAACTATATTGCACAGTCTCACAGATGTTTCAGGGACTAATTTCACTCTGTGTTGTACTTGTATAACTGTGTATGTGACATATTAAGAATCTTAAATCTTGAATCTTGGACCTTCAGCTGTCTTCTAGTATTGCTAGCAAGCAAGGCTTACAAAAATGTATTTTTATCTGCAGCCTTATTCAAAGTAATGTGATCTGATTACTTTGTATTACGTTTGAATTAATTGTATATTTTACAGTCAAGTAATTAAATAAAAACAAGAGAAAAAAAGAACCATAGGGGAACCCTCATGGCCTTTCAGACCTTGTGAGAAAACCTAAAGATTTCTAGGAACAAAATTCATCTGTAACCACCTACACAATTAGGAAGTAACATCAATTACAATTTTATTTCCAGTGGGTGGGACCAGTTTTGTGAGGGAAACATCACTCTAGGGCTTCTAGAAGTTCTAGAGACGCTATATGGCCGAAAGTATGTGGACATTATATTATGTGTTGAATATAAGCGTTTCAGCCACACTCTTTGCTAACAGGTGTGTTGTCAGCACTCGTCTAGATAACGAATCAAACCCCATTCCAGGACTCTACCCCTCATCTATACGAAGACCCCTGTTTTTCTCGATCCTGATTCTTGTCTTGCCCTTACAACTCTGTTCGATCATTGGATTGCTTTTTATGTCCATTTCTGCTCCAACTCTTGTGGCACTTTTCCACTGGCACAAGGAACCGTGCCGTACCGTGAACAAATGCTTTTCTATTACAGATAAAGTGACCCAAACCTGAGCCGAACCCGAGCTGCTCAACGGCAGGGCTAAAAGGAGGCCGCAGCCGAGCCAACTGGGTCACTGCTTTTTTATTGGTCAAAATGTTGTCATGTCAACAGATGGACTTGGAAATACACCAGTTTTGTTTTGGCACATTGGAGATACAAACTACTGAAGTACAAGCACGACTGTCTGTTGGGATGAAGATAAATTTCAATGGCAGTTTTCCATGACACTAACAAATTTATCTTTAATGCTGTGAGAAATGTGAAGGTGTTCCAGAACATCACTAACAAGTTATCTGGGTTAGGTTTTCATCACACGGATAAAGAATGTCAAGAAAAATGTAAAAAACTAGAAAAAGACTGAAAAAATAAAAGACCACAATAACAAAAGCAGCTCTGACAGAAAAAACTTTCCACTGGTAACTACGCCTGGCCACCATTTCAGTTTCACTGCTGTGCTGAGGATGGTCCACCATCCAAATAACATCTGGTCAACAGTGGCTCATGTGGTCAGAAACTAACAATACCAAAGTAGCCCAGATACAATGGGTTATCACTTCATGAGCTCTACTTACCTTATTGGTTTACCATACAGGTGTAGAGTTAAAGCTCTGCTCCATTGTTAAAGTCTGTTTCATGGGTCAGTGTTTGATTATGTAACTAAAAAAAATCTTCTGCAAAAGCTATACTTTCAGAATAATTACATCCTCAGGATCCCCCCCCCCCCCCCACCCACCCAACTCACCTTTCTACTGAACCGTAATTACATCCACGCTTTGACACGGACATAGCTGTGCTCTGATGGCGAATTCCTGCCGATAACTGTGAGCGGCCTGGCTGTCTGCGAGGCTCAATGCGGGTACGATCACGTGCATTTAATTTGCCCTGAAAGATTTAATTTTAGATTGAAAGTTCAGGTGGTTGAGGCTTCCATATAGCGAGTCCCATGGGACGAGGCAGCATACAGGGGATTGCAACTCTGTGGGAGAGACCCATTTAAAGGTGAAGGCCTCTTGGGGCAGAGGGGGGTATTCAATGAAGATGTATATTCCCTTTGGACCGACAGCTTTTGTCCCAGTCGAGCCCTGGCCCTTTCTGCAAGGTGTTCGCTTGCTGTGCAGAGGCATGCTGTTCGCCAGGGGTTGAATAAGCCCACCCATCCCCTGAACAGTAGGAGCATGAGGAAGAGCGCCTGTTACTCACTCACTCTGAAACACTCAAGTGGTCCGGAGCGGTCCAGCCGCTTCATCGCTCTGACTAATTACAGTTACGCAATTAGTGTGTTTGTTGTTGCAGAATTAGCGTTTCCAAGGCGATGCTCTGCAGAGAGCACACACACTGCATGGTAATAAGGCGGAGCTGTTATTGGTCCGCCTGTGTTAGTCCAGCTGGGGCTAATGGCCATTATACACTTCCACTTAACACACGGCCGGGTTCACCAGCCGAGCCGCTGCCTCTGACAAAACGCTCTTTAACCCTTACGAGTCAATCGCTGTGCATTCAGACTGCATTACATAATCAGCCGAAGGTAGTTATATAATGGCAATTACTTACACAATAAGGTACATTTACATTCGCTTTGCATTCTGTATCCACGGGTTTTGACTCTGCTTCAATGTCGAACATGATGTAATTAAATGTTCTTCTATTTACAAACACTAATGTGGTTTGGACCAAAAGTTTAGAATCTGTACCTTCAAAGGAATTTCCTGCCTGTTTCAATGAACTACTCAAAGAAAATAATTTACCCATGTAGATGCAGTTTTTTGCTGGTTTTGAACTGCATGATTTCCTTCAGTAACACTGAAGAATATATTTATATGACGAAACTGTATATGGCTTATAAAACTGTACTGGATGTTTGTCTTAATAAGTGACCAAGCATTTTTGTTTTTTTTGTATCTAAATGCTTGTTTTTTTTATTGTGACAATTTTCTGATATAAGGAGAGTTTCAGTTGTTGGTTTTATTACAGCATGGCCATCTTTGTGGAGAGGCTTGAATTGTTCTTAGGCTTGCACATACCCCCGTTGCTCACTAGCAGCTCAACACAGAGTCAAAACACCTCCCACACAGAGAGCCGACAGTAAATCTGCTAACAGATATATGGAGAAAAGTTATTAGTGTGTTATTAGATATTTTTATAATTATAGTTGTTTTGTTTGATTATGTTTATAGTTGATTATAGTTATTAGTGATTATGTTTAAAATATCCAGGTCAATTTCCATTTTGCTGTTGGAATGGCCACTAGGAGGCCTGTAGAAAGAGGCCTCCTAGTGGAAACTAGTAAAAAACATTTCATGTATTATCTGAAGATTGTAATAGACCTATTACATTTACTTGAGCACTAGTTATTAGGCTGTCAATCATATTCACAGTCAATGATGGATCTAGAACTTCCAGAAGGGGATATTTTTCTCACGAAACTGGTTCCACCTATTGGAAAATGTGACTGGTTGATTCCTATCACTTCTTAATTATGTTGGTGGTTAATCTAACATAGCAGGACTTCAATCCATCTAATGAAAGCCTAACTAATAGGAGAGCTTGCATAGCTTCATCTATCTAGATACCACAGTGAAAAAAGAAATCTGACTGGATAATTTTATGTTGAGCATTTTGATTATTTAAACCTATTTAACTCAGAACGTAATAAGAGCTAAAAGCAGTACCAACATGATTCTATTAAATAAAATGAACTAGCTCCCAGAGATCAGGCCTCCAGTTTCTAGTGCTGACTTTCACAGTCTCAAATATTGAGACACCATAAAATGTTCTTTGAGCAATGCCAGAGAAAAGAACCATGTTTGAAAAAGAGGTTTGTAAGTGTGAAAAGGTTCAAAAGGTCTTTAAGGGTTATATACCAAACGATGGTTTCTTTCTAGAGCCGTCTGGGGGTTCTTGAACTTCTTCATGCTCACACATTCACAAAAACAGTTCTCTAAAGAATGACCCATGGAAAGGATTAGAAAACTGAAAGTGGTTCTTCTAAGGCATCGCTCCACAGAATGCCTTTTTTAACTCTTAAAATACGAGTGCCATGGATCTGTGCCGGAAGCACAACAAATAGTATTTTGTTGCAAAAATCTCCTTATATAAAAGTTTCCCCGGTTTGTGTTGATGCTCGAGGTGTCAGACGTCACGTTGAACTTTGTTTGGTGTTCCTGTGTCACGTAGAACCAAAGTTACTGTAATTTAAAAAACATGTAATAATAAATAACACTACTGGGGTTTTAAATTGGCGTCACACGCAAATGCCCATAAAGAACACAAATGTCCAAATTTCTTTTATTTTAGGTTTTAGAAACAAACAGAAAAAACTTTCAGGATAGTCTCCGCCCACAAGTGGGTGGGG
>JBBPCZ010000136.1:1095815-1114971 GCA_037974445.1 Brycinus macrolepidotus | reverse complement strand
TCAATAAAGTATCAAGGCAGAAATGGAATTCCGCGCCTGTGCCTCTCTCTACAACGGGTATAGCCCGGACGTGACACATTTTCTTTTAAATATCTGTACTTTCATCACACTTTTAATCATGTTTCATTGATTTTCTTTGTAGTCTTTTATTTCTTTAATTCTTTTATTTATTTATTTATTTATTTATTTGTTTTTTATTTTACTTCCTACTATTGTCATGCTTAATATTTTTATTCTATTCCTGTAAAGAACATTGAATGACCTTTGGGTATGAAAATGGGCTACATAAATAAACTTGACCAATGTACTTTACAAAACACTGATGTGTCTTTACACATGTCAGTTACATAATCTGCACTATTCTAATCCAGCTGTAACAAAGGACACATCACCAGTAGTTATGCAGTTGTTGCCTGCATTGTTACAGTGTTACTACACAGTTATTACAAACATTTAATATAAAGTAGGAAATCAAACATATATGTTTTTGCCTCATTTTTGTCAGTTGTTTACTTCAAAGCCAAGTCAGAACTGCAGACGCAAACCCTTCCATACAGAAGTTAAATCTAATTTAAGTAATTAAATTTTAACAATATGGCTAATTACCCTGGGCTTCATTGGAGACTAATAAACTGTGCTACACTGCTGTGTAATATAATCACACCATGGACTGAATATCATATTACAGCAGTTACAGTAGCAAAATGTCACATGCTGACTCTGCATATACTGCAACCCAAAGTCTGTTTAATTTGACACTATGGGTTAAACTAATTGACTGAAACACTATCATTATTGGAAAGCCAAAGCATGTAACATGCACTCAAACATCTCTTTATTCTAGCAATAACACTTAAGTAAACACTCTGTAACACTCTTTATCATCTCTTTATTCTAGCATTCTTAAGACTACTTGATATATAGGTAAACCTTTCATAACAACTGACATAAACCTACATAAACATTTATAAAGGATTAGTCCAACAAGTTGCCAGTATATTTTCTGAATTAAAACAGACTAAAGTTGCATTTATGACAACTGACACTTGTTGGAATAAGCCTTTATACATGTCTGTGTAGGTTTATGTCAGTTGTCATGAACGGTCATGTCCATAGTGTTATTCTTTTGTTCTCTCTTGCGATTCGGTGCCAGTCAGAGGAGGATATGTGCCCCCTTTCTTCCTCCAGCTTTACGAGTTCTCTCTTTGCCTCTGTTGCCCTTTTTTACAAGGGGCTTGGATCTGGATTCTATAAAGCTGCTTTATGACACATCATTGCTTTATAAATAAAACTGACTTGACTTGAAAGGTTTACATAGGTCTTATGAAGTCTAACGAATACTGGACTTTGGTGAAGTTTCCAAAAGATTATGTCAAATGTACTGTAGATGAAAACAAATTACATATAAACAAACAAAACTGCAAGGAAACTATTACTATTTGGACAAGTTTGACCTATATATCCCAGAATGCACCATTTTTACTTGAAAAATGGTAGATTAACACAGCATTACTGCTGTAAATGGAGTCACAGAGTCCGAAGGTTTTTCTGCGACAGTGGTGAAATACAATTCAGCCATCTTCATCTTTTAGCCACAGAAATATGATGAGGTTTGAAATGATCTGAAATATCCTCCTCCACCAATTTGGCGGCCCAATTCAATTGCTGTAAGATGAAGACACCAGTGTCTCTGTATTGCCTTACTCTGTCTGTGCTGAAATAATGGCCTCAAAGAAACCACCTCCCAAACATTCCTACATGCTTCTGACATCTGCCTGGCAACTCAATGATTCAACCCACAAATCAATTGAAAGCAGTCATCATAATACATCCCACGTGCTATTCCACATGGGCCTCATCTGCCCACAGTGCTTCCTCAGAAAAAAGGTAATACAGGTCCTAAACTTAGAGTTCCAGCTCATGAATTTAACCCCTTAAACTCAGTCTTTAGTTGAGGAATAATTCATAGTAGAATACAAGAGATGGGGAGTCACACATTGATTGATTTGCATCCAGAGACTTGAGTCATGACTTGAATTCACACCTCAGAGACTCAACTTGGCTTCGTACCCCAGAAGCTTGAGACTTGGCTTTGAATTGCAACCAGAGACTCGAAACATGACTTGATCTCGCACTCTAGAGACTTGAAACTTGGCTCTGACTCCCAACCAGAGACTTCAGGCTCAACTATGAATTACAACCAGAGACTCGAAACTCAACTCTGAATCGCAACTAGAGATGCAAGACATGCCTCGAATTCATACCTCAGAGACTTGACCTCACATCCCATTGGGTTCAGACTCAACTCTGACTCCCAGCATGAGACTTGTGACTTGACTCTGAATCACAACCAGAGACTGGAGGCACAAATTAAATTCACACCTCAGAAACTAGACTTGGCAGCACACCCCAGAGACTTGAGACTAGACTCTGACTCCCAAATAAATTCTTGTTATTCGACTCGACTTGAATAGTAACCAGAGATTTGAGATATGACTTGAATTCACACATCAGAGACTCGACTTGGCTTCGCACCCCAGAGGCTTGAGACTCAACTCTGATTCCCAGCAAGAGACTCAAGACTTGACTCTGAATCACAACCAGAGACTCGAGAAATTCACTCAGAGGCTCAGTGACAAGAAACTTGAGCCAATACTCCTGTGGCTCAAGACTTGGCTTGTATAAATTAACTTATTGATATTACAGCTTCAGTAACTAGCAGAGAGTTCATATCAGAGTACTCAGCCTTCCCTTGTAACTCCACCATGATGGTTTACAGTTAAACTGTGCATCCAAAGATTTACCATGGTCTCTGTGTTAACCATCCTTCTGCAATTGACAGCTTCTGACCACAGAGCTGCTCTAGGGTGGATATCATTGGGTGGTGGACCTCTCTCAACCTAGCAGTCATACTGACATAAGTAAAAATCCCGCTAACACAACTGTGTCTATATATAGCTGCAGAAAACACAGTACCATGTCAGTGTCACTGCTGTGTGGAGAACGGTCTACCCCCCAAATAATATCTGGTTCAGTGGTCTGGTGGTCAAAAAAATGACCAGAGATGAATGGGGTAGAGGGAAGCTGACAAATTTAGTTTTTAATAAAGTGGATGGTGAGAGTAATTTCCTGAACATAAGAACCCTTGGTTTCACTTTGTTGGTGGAGCTTTCAGCCTTCAGCATTTTCAAGCTTGATGCCTTTGCAGTCTCCATGCACACGTCTGCATTCCAAGCTGATGGAATTACAAGCTAGGAAAAAATCCTTCTTGTGCCCCCTTTAATGTTTTCCCCAGCTGGAAACTGTTAATTCCAGTAAACTCTGATATGATGGATGTATCGTCAGATCAAGCATGCCGAGGACCTTGAGGCTTTGGTTTAGCAACATCAAACACACCTGGGCAAGCTTGCCAAACACCACACACAGAGAGAACCTGCTAACCCTCAGCAAGGCATGACCACACTGATGGGATCTGCATTCATTAAACAAGCCTATGACAACACAAGTAAGTAGATGCTGTAGAGAAAGGTTACCGCTGCCAGTGATTATTATAACAGACACTACATTGTTTGATATCGTGATAGTTGATGACCTATGCTAAATTTCAAGTCATGAAATCAAATATTACAGTGTCTGCAGTGACATTTACTGATGCTGATGACATGACACTGCTATATTACTGGATGTGATCTGTCATGACAGTGTATGATGCCTGCTGTGCCAGGTTTATGTCAACATTAAGTAGCAGGTAAAGTGTTACTGAATCGTCTTTGCTTGACACTTTATGTACCCCTTTATGTACAGGCACATTTTCAGTTCTAACTAAATGATGATAAAAACTACAGTTGGGTGTCACTGAAATCTGTAATCAAACCTTTTCTGTGGTGTGTGTAGCTCTTAGCCATCATGCATAGCTTTACTGAAATATTTTTCCTGTCTTCTCAGAACTGCTTATCAGTGAACTCTCACACCACCAATATGAATATGATTGTATAATATATAAGAATATATAATATATGATATATAGAATTCTTTCAGAAGGTTTCATGTGAAACTGGAAGGCATGAGAAAATGCAGAGTGTGTCTGCGCTTATTTCTGATGCGCACCACCAATAACAGTACACACAATACTTCAGGCTCCATATGAACTCATTTTTCACTCAGAAAAATTAAGATATGGCCTCAAATTGGCTAATGAGCTGGCTAGCCGCTTGCTGGCTAACTAAAACACTTATTTGATTATTTTGTTATAAACCATAGCAAACAGTTACAAGTCTTTCTTTTCACGCCTGACCTGTGTTTTAATGTCTTAAATGCTGTTTATGAGCCTGCAGTCTCTGTAGCTTCGCCAGATTTTTAGCTCCACATTTGTCTCTTTGTGCACAATGCTCACCCTGAGACTTCTCTCTCTCCTATACATTGTTAAGGCTACTTGCCCCTCCTCTCTCTCTCCTAATACATTGCTCAGTTGACTCGACCACAAAAGTTAAAATCTTTAAACGATCAATACTTGGACCCTGATCATGCGATTGATAAGCTGTATACAAGTGCATGGTAGGGTGGGGTCTAAGGCATGTGTCAGAGTTGGAACCATGACAATTTTCAAACTTCCTTAGAGGAGAAGCATCCTCAAAATTTGCTCATAATCAGAATAATAATAAAATTCAAGAAAAACAATAGTGTGATTGTGGAAGCATAATATTGGTTCAGGTTTCTTTAGACTGGTGGTGAATGGAACCGGGGTGGCAGTGTCTACAACACAGATATGACCACTTGATTCACAAATGAAGACCACCATTGAACTTATACAAGTCTTCTGAGTGTTTGTACATGATGCTGTTCATAGTAAAATGGTAATAAAATAAAATTAAAAAGTAGGCTCACTTTGGGCACTATTTTGCCTTACAAAATCCTGCATGTACCCCTCCACCATGCTTGGACTTTAAAATATGGTTTAAGCCAGAAGTGTCCAGTTCTATCTTCAAAATATCCACAAAATAGGAAACTACATGAGGTAAGAAGTAGTACCATGTTTGCTCCTGGATGTCTGTAATGAAAACTTGCAGTCACAATGTCCTACTTATGGCTAAGATATTTTAGGCCAAAAACAATCAGGCAGCACATTCAAACCATTTCCACCTAACAGCTTTCTATGAGGACATTTTTAGTGTCATTAAATGATTCAGATGTCTGGTTCCTAACACTACCACTCTAAACAATTATGTTTCTGTTCCTTCTGTTAAAAGTTCATGTCACATCAGACCACTCTGAATGCCACTAAACTGTGCAGAATGTTTAAATATTTGGTGGAATTTCATTTCAGAATGTTTTACCCTCCTTTAATAGAATTATTAATTCAAAGATATAAGGTTTTCTTACACCAGCAATGCAAATATCAAATTTTCTAGAGTTATTATTTCAAAGATTTAAGTTTTTCTTATGTTAGCAATGCAAAGATCAACTTTTTTAACATGGGATATCAACAGTGTAGGGTTCAGCTTAGGACCAAAGTTAATATTAGGGTTTGACTGAATGGTTACACCCTCAGAAAGGGTTTCTCAGGGGTTCCTTAGTAAACACTGGAACCCCTAAATGCTCAGCTAAATGTTCTAGACAAGACAAGCCTCTTCAAAGCACCTACAGAGGGCCATCAAGACAGTGATTTTGATGAAGTGCATTCATGGCATTAGCTACATTGACTTGGTTCACGTAGGCACCTGGGATCTGCAGACATGTGACTGGCAGTGTGAAGAGCTTTCCCTCGTTTCCTAGTTGAACATACACTCAAGGTCGCAGGAGGAGAATTTCATGGCATTCTGGAAAATCCACACCAACACCGAGAACAAAGGCCGAATGGGAGGTGGAGGCTGTGTGGGCTGTTGGCCGTGGAGATGCTACTGAAGTTTCAAAGCAGGAACGATGACTTCTGGTTCCTTTCATCCATAAGACAGACACCACTTGTACCAGGGATAAAAAGAGGATTTGGCCAAGAGAGAGTTGCTCAAAGTCTTATCTGAATGGCAAATCAGTGGAAAGTGATATTTTCATTGGAGTGTTGTGTGTGTTCCTTGCCACTGTTCAGATAAAAAAAAAAAAAAAAAACCTTCTTCTGGACCGTGACTCTGGTAACACTGATGAAGTCTCGGCTTTGTTTATGACATACGTCAGAAAAACAATCTAATGAAAAAAATCAGTTCTGCAACTGAAATTAATTTGAGTTTCAGCGTCCTCTTTGAAGGCTCCCCTAACACATGACTAATTGATACCTCTGGAACCACCGCTCTTTCAAAGAGAGAGAGAGAGACAGAGAGAGAGAGAGAGAGATAGGAACAGAAAGAGAGAGAGTGAGAGTGTGAGAGAGAGAGAGAGATAGGAAAAGAAAGGGAGTGAGAGGCAGATAGATAAATAGATAGAGAGAGAGAGACAGAGGGAGAGAGACACGGGGAGAGTGAGAGAGATAGGAAGAGAGAGAGAGAGAGAGAGATGGGGAGAGTGAGAGAGATAGAGAGAGAGAGATGGGGAGAGTGAGAGAGAGAGATAGAGAGAGAGAGATGGGGAGAGAGAGAGAGAGATAGAGAGAGAGAGATGGGGAGAGAGAGATAGGAAGATGGGGAAAGAGAGAGAGATGGGGAGAATGAGAGAGAGATAGGAAGAGAAAAAGACAAATAGATAGATATATATAGAGAGAGCAATAAAGAGAAAGAGAGCAATAAAGAGAAAGAATGATAGAAAGAGAGAGAGAGAGAGAGAGGGAGGGAGAGGGAGAAGGAGAGAAAAGGGAGAAAGAAAGAGAGGGAGACAGAGAGAAAATATGTGATGGAGATATGTGTATGTGAGACAGAAGACTGAGAGAGCGAGAGATATAGCAACAGAAGTGGAGAGAGAGAGAGGGGGGAGAGAAAGAGTGAGTGAGGGGGTGATAGTGAAAGAATGTCCAACAGACATGTATATGTGAGAGATGACTGAAAGAGTGAGAGATATAGCAAGAGAGAGAGAGAGGGAAGGAAACAGTGTGAGAGACTTCTCTGCAAACTCCCACGGTTTATGTGCACTGAGTCATGATTTATTTAACATCTAAGAAGATACCCAGCATTGTATGAAGGCATCCTCTGGCATAAAAGCATGGCTTAATATTTAAAGAAGGCAAAGCAATTAGATCACTGCTTGATGGATCCTCCGGCCCGTCTGTGCGGGCGCGGCGCAGGCGAAGTGCTCGACACTAAGTGGATCCCTGCTCGTCTCTCTGCAGAAAGGTTAGGTGTGTAACCTTTACCTTGTTTCGTTACACACGGACAAAAATCTGCAGTCTGATAGTTCAACAAAAGGCCATCGAACCTCCTCGCTCTGATGTAATCTGCCCCTTCTGAGGAGAAGAATCTTTGGCATCAGCCCGGGCAGATGCCTCTGATGTCCGATCGAGTTTTTATCTGTTCCTTCCACCCATGAGTGGCTGAGAAAAGGATTTTCTCTGGAACGCATGTAAGTCTTGTCTGGATTGACTTTTTTCCTGGATTACCTGAGCTGACTTTTGAGAGACTAGATGTTTCGGTCTGCCTCAGCTGGAAAAACAGGTAAAGGCACTTATGTTGAATGAAGTTCTACAGAAAAAACACTAACCGGCCACTTTATTAGAAACGCCTTCCTTTATAGCGACACCTTGCTGGTGTACAGTTAGAGACAGTAGATCATCTACTGATACACAGTTTGTACAATTCGTCCAACCCTTCATTACCGGCCAGTTTCTGACCACAAAGCTGCTCTTGGCTGGATATTTTTGGGTGATGGACCCACTCTCAACCCAGCAGTGACACTGATATGAGTAAAAATTCAGTGACACCACTGTGCGTGATACACTCGCACCACCTCCACACACACACTAACATAGCATAATGTATGCATAACAGCGGTCCTGTAGGCGTTTCTCATAAAATGGCCAGTGAGTGGAAGAACAAGGTGTTTCTAATAAAGTGGCCACTGAGTGGAAGTGCAGGTTTTTCTAATAAAGTGGCCAGTAAGGGGAAGAATAACATAGGTGTTTCTAATAAAGTGGCCAGTAAGGGAAAGTACAAAGCAGGTATTTCTATTAAAGTGGCCATTAAGAGGAAGTACAAAGTGTTTCTAACAAAGTGGCCAGTAAGGGGAAGCACAATGTAGGTGTTTATAATAAAATGGCCAGTAAAGGGAAGTATTAGGGAGGTGTTTCTAATAAAGTGGCCAGTAAGGGGAAGTACAAAGCAGATATTTCTATTAAAGTAGCCATTAAGAGGAAGTACAAAGTGTTTCTAATAAAGTGGCCACTAAGGGGAGGCACAAGGTAGGTGTTTCTAATAAAGTGGCCAATGAGTTTGTAACTAAAGTTTGTTGTTTGTAACTTTTGTTGCTTCCTCATTACTTTTTTGCTGTCAGCTATTGTGAATGGACTTGCTGTCATGAGGCTTCTAATAATAAACTCCAGTGTCCTAAGTGTGTTTGTAATGCATCCTCACTGTAAATAACGACCTGTGGCAGGAAGACACATAAACATTGCATGTACCGCTAGCCTCTTTCAAGAGTTACGTGTCTTATTGTTAGAAACCTGCGCTGCAGTGACTGATGAACGGCCTGATGCATGTTGATAGCATGACCATTCGTGTCAGGTCATGAGCCTTCGCCTTCAAGTTCAAGCACGTGAGATCAAAGCCATTGTTTCCCATTCCAAGGCAAAGCAAGAATTTTCTTATGAGTGAAAAAAATGTATGGTGTTAACCCAGTAGTACAGTAATAAGCATTTCCCCAGTGGCAGCTAACCTCAGAGCTGAACCTTGAGGTGGGCTCCCCACCTTCGTATCAATGAGAGTCTCTTCTCCCTGCACGGCTAACAAGGCATTTCATTCGGAACTGTATATTCCAGGCTTGACTATGTGCCATGGGGATGTTGCTTGTAGGCCTCATATTTTGAGCCCTGTAACCCGAGACATAGTCAGAATCTCATTTTTCCTTTTGGCACTCTACCGCAACCCACAAAGTCCAAGTCCGGAGACATCAGCAAAGAGCCGTGTGAGTCACGGACATCTAAAGTAGGCTACTACACATGTGGAGTGTTATCCATCACCCGAGGGGCTATGGTGGCCTCGTATCGGGGGGGATATGAATGCGCTGGGGTGGAAGGATTACGTGCAAAGCTGTTTATCTTTGATTTCTAAGAATCAATATCTGTAGCTCTTTGGGTTTGTCAATGATTTGTAATTTGCACCCCGGTTGGCAGCTGTTAAGCTCCTCGGCTCCAGAACAATATGGAGGCTCATAAAGAAAGGCAAATCTAGACTTTATAGGATTACTGACTGGCTCATAAAAAAAAAAAAAAGAAAAAAAAAAAAAGAAAAGCAACTCAACAGCATCCTCAGAGTGCGCAGTTTATGGGATTTACCCGGCTAAATTGCTCACACAAGATTCATTTGTAAATCTGATTAATAAGGACAAGTTAGTGAATTAACTTTATATATTAAACACACTACGTCGTTAATCCTGAATGGGAAGCTTTTTAATGTTAATGATCGTGGGGAAAAAAAAATCAGTAGATACAGTCGCATGTGGAAATGGCAAAAATAGTGAACAACTCGAAGTGCTCAAGTGCTATATATATACTGACAGGTGACGTGGATAACACTGATTATCTTGCTACAGTGACACTTGTCAAGAGGTGGGATATTTTAGGTAGCAAGTGAAAAGTCATTTCTTGAAGTTGATGTGTTGGAAGCAAGAAAAACAGTCAAGCCTAAGGATCTGAGCAACCCTGACAAGGGTCAAATTTTGATGGCTAAATGACTGGGTCAGACTGTTTCCAAAACAGCAGGTCTTGTGGGGTGTTCCTGGTATATGCAGTGGATGCTACCTACCAAAAGTGGTCCAAGGAAGGAAAGGTAATCCAAGTAAGAAACTATTGACAGGGTCATGGGCTCCCAAAGCTCACTGATCTGGTAGAGGAGTGAAGCCTATCCTGTCGGGTCTGATCCTACAGAAGAGTTGGTTTAGCACAAGTTACTGAAAAAGTTCATAATGCCGATTATACAAAGGTGTCAGAACAGCTTGTAGCGTATGTCACTGCACAGTCACAGGCCGGTCAGAGTGTCCATGCTGACCCCTGTCCACCACTGAAGAAGAATCAGAACTGAACCATGGAGCGATAGAAGATGGTGGTCTGGTCTGACGAATAATGTTTTCTTTTACATCATGTGGATGGGCAGGTGAGTGTGAAGGACAGGATGTGGTGTGTGTGTGTGTGTGTGTGTGTGTGTGTGTGTGTGTGTGTGTGTGTGTGTGTGTGAGTTGAAGACAGTGTGTCACACAGCAGACATGTTAGAGTATGTAAACACCTCAGTATCTCTGCTGGACTGACCAAAAATATCCTGCCAACAGGGTCCTGTGGCCAGAAACTGACCACTTATGAAGGACTACAGAACCATCAGATGGACCATCATCAGTAACTTTACATCTGCAAGGTGCACCAGCAGGTTTGATATGTCTAAAAAAAAAACTAGGTAGGTGAACCTAATGAAGTGGCTAGCAGTGTTTATTACCGGCAGTCACATCTTCCCTGTGTGTAAGGTGGACCAACAGGTTAGATGTGTCTCATAAAGTGGAGAGAAGTGGACACAGCATTTAAAAACTGCAGTATAATACAATGTCAGTGTTATTGCAGTGCTGAGAATGATCCACCATCCACCACTGGTGGTTCTGTGGGGGTCCTTGATGAATGGGGTAAAGAGTGATGACAAATGATGCAGAAAAATGGACTACAGTCTGTAACTGTAAACTACAAAGTGCACCTATATGGCAAGTGGAGATGATGAATTGGACAAGGAGTGTAGTTTCAAGGTAGATGGACTAATGAAGTGGCCTGTCTGTGTACAGTGTTAGCACTCATACACTAGATGAAATATGTTTGGTTAGAGACACGTATTGATCCCGCCGTAATGAGACCTAGTGATTTGCGCGGTTACAAACCAAGTCAAGCTCTGCTGAGGATGGGTTTCCTTTGGTTTTATCATTGCAAATAAACTGTAATATATATATATAGAAATACTGCAGTTCCTTGGGATCAAACTGTCTCTGAAAGAAAGAAAATAAAAAAAAAGACATTGCAGTCTTCGCTTCCAGAAACTGCTCCTGGTAAAAACCTTCTTTAGAGAAGCGAATAAGTAGCACTAAAGGTAACTATAAACTGAGCAATTATTTGCCTTTCACATTACCTGCTTGCTGAAATGCTAATTAACAGGTCCGTCTCTTTTCTGTGACAGCACCCTAATGATAAACCCGCCCCACGTTTGGCAAATGACCCACATCCTGTTTGTGTCTGCAGCCTACCAGCAGAGGCAATACCCTTTAATGGAGAATAATGTCAGCTGGAGAAATAATTGGGACCGAGCAAAAGACAGAAATGGAAAGTTAAATGGAGCTTAATTAAAAAGAAAAGGGACAGCATGGAGCCCTACTTGCACAATACAAGCAGCTCAGAGCAGTGGAGCGATGTGACTGACCTCAAATGGAAATGTTATGTCTCATCAAGCCTTATTCCTGCTAAACCCACAACATTAGCAGCTCAACAATGGGTAAAAGTATGACCAAAATTTCTGCTATACACTGACAGAGACCAAGACTCAAAAGGAAAACCTCTCTAAGAGCATTATGAACCACTGAGAGGAACCACAACTCAAAAGTGAAACTTTCTAACAGCATAAAGAAGATCCACAGTGAGGAACCAAGACTCAAAGGGAGAAACTCCCCACTAGCTTGAAGAAGAAACACTGTGAGGAACCAGGACTCAAAGGAAAAACATTCAAAGAGCATGAAGAAGAAACACTGAGAGGAACCAAGACTCAAAAGGAGACACTCCCTAAAGCATAAAGAAGAACCACATAGAGGAATCCAGACTCAAAAGTAGAGAAACTCCCCACTAGCTTGAAGAAGAAACACCAAAAAGCTGAAGGAGAGACGCTTTAAGAGCCTGAATGGGAAACACTGAGAGGAATCAAGATTCAAAAGAAGAAACTCTCTAAGAGCATGAAAAAGAAGAATTAGCTTGAAGAAGGGACATATTCAGAGGAACCAAGACTCAGTCCTCCTCTTGGCTGGACTGGATAGAGTTCATTGATATGAAACTGCAGAAAACTGCTACCACTGTGATAAGCCTGCAGTTAACTGTGGGCCTGAATGATATTTTCCGGTACTTTAGATAAAGTGGGACATGCTGTATAACGGAAGGCGGTGGATTCTGCATTTCCCTTTTTCTTTGGTTCTTGGTTGCCAGTGGGGGGCTGATGAATAGGGTCGAACTTCCACTGACCTACTTGTCTATTTTAGTTCACTGTGCTGATTCATGGTGCTGAGCAGTCGAGGCCGAAGGAGGCTCTTGGAGCCGTCTCTGTTAGCCGAGATGGAGCGGCATTCATGCATTACCGCTCCTATTCAGATCCCTATGCATTTTCAAGCCACTGCACACACGGGTGCATTACTTACCGTGGCCTACCGCCTTCTGAGGTCCCACGTGCAGGGCTTGTATGTTTAGAGTGAATTTAATGAAAGGTGAATGGGACTATGCTATTTACCCCGGAGCTCATAAGCTACTAGCAGTCTTGTGGCATTGCATTCACATGGATTATTAGAATAAAAAAACAACTATACACGGTATCATTGATGCGAGGCCACAGTGAATGTGATATCCTGAAGTAGGACACGTTCCTAGGACAAATATTTTCTTAACCAAGACCAGAGTGTGTCTCCTACTCCTCTCACTCATGAATCATGTGAAAATTCTCTCAGACATTCACTAATTTTTGGATTTCAATTAATAAAAGTATGCAAAGTGTTGTTAAAATGTAAAACTTTGACCATATTTATCAAAATTTGACAATTTAGGGTCAAATCAGTGTATAGCACTTTCATATGCATGGCTAGCTAATGTTAGCCATCAACCACCACATTTTTGTGGTCTGACTATTTCTGAAGAGTTTTATTTTGACTTTTATTTGACTTAATATATATTATATTGTTCTTGTCTCTGTGTATCTGTGCAGTCATAACATAAGCAATTTCCTCCAGAATTAATAAATAAAATTATAAATCTCTGCATTTTAGTCAATTAACTAAGTAGTGTGGTGCCTAGCTGGTTAGGGATCATGCTAAGGATCATTAGCTAGGCTAATGGTTTGACTGCAGCTAAATATGGTCAGTCTTTTCAACAAAAACAATTCAGAATTTTAGAACGTCATGCAAAAACTGAAGAAGACACTCACTGATATCAGATGGCAGAGAGTGGATCTTGCTTGAATAAATTATATTCACTGCAGAAAGACAGTCTTAGATAGTACATCTAGTGTTTTTTCCTTGGGATCATCTCCATCATTATGTTGATTGTATGACTTTTTATCAGTGAACAGTCATTTTTGCATTGCAGTGGAAGCAGCATTGGGTGGACCCTGCATTCCTGTGCTCATGTTGGGGTCTTGAACCTTCATTTATCTGCAGTTTGTGCATTAATGAGATCCTGGCAAGGGTTTTAGGCCAGGTTCCTATTTTCGATGGTTCACTTGCTACCTGAGTGCTAAAACCTCCGCCTTGTGAAAAATATTTCACCTGCTAAACATGAGTAAGATACACACCCACAAGTCCATGATCTCGCATTTGAATAAAAAATCCTTATAGACCTCTATTCAAATTGTACCTAATGAACTTTGTTCCGGGGCCTTTTTCGCTTTAAACTGGACCATATCATTGGCTTGGCAGAGGTAACACCACAGAATATTCTTTAAAAATGCTGCTGGCAAAGCCTGCTGAAAATACATGCCAGACAATTTAACACTGTGTCTAGTAATCATAAGGCTACGAGGCTGTTCAGATTCAGACACTGGTGCACAAGAAAGCCTATATTATGAAAAACACTGATGAACCCTGGAGGCTCAAGAAGCAATACTTATTTATTCGTACAGGGAAAGGCCTTCAGGCAAAATGATGCCTAAATAAAGCAACTTGATTACAGTCATGAGACAATGCATTCTCCTGATTACAGTCGTGAGACAATGAAAATGGAGTGTGTGTAAGACAGAGCAATCGACCCTCATTTCAAAGCACAAAATATGCAAATGCTTTGAACTCATGGGACAGTTTCTTGCTTTGTGCATCTATTGCATCATAAACTATATCCAGTATCTGTACATCTGGTTCACGCAAAGCCTTCGCAAATCTGCACAATACCTTATTACAATGCACTGTTTATTTCATGAGAGATTTAACTCTTTTTTTTATACGAGGAGTTCACTGCATGGCATACTAAAACATTCTCATAGTCTGAACAAGTCCTTGGATCAACATTTTTGTCATTCATAATTTAATTTGAAAATGACAGCTGCTGTTTATATTGTGTCAAAATTTCTTGACAAATGGATAAATGGACATGATTCAAAAGGACGTCTAATAAAATCTTGTAATATTAAATTAGTTGTGTGTCTTGTGGGGCATTCCTGGTTTGCAGTGGTCAGTACCTACCAAAAGTGGTCCAAAGAAGCACAACCGTTGAACCACCAATAGTGTCATGGGTGCCTGAATCTCATTGATGTGCATGGGGAATAAATGGCAGACTTGCTGGTCTGATGCCACAGAAGAGCTGCTGTAGCACAAACTGCTGAACAAGTTCATGCTGGCTCTGACAGAAAGGTGTCAGAACACACAATGTATCACAGCTTGCTGTGTTTGGGGCTGGGCAGTTACAGACCGGTCAGAGTGCCCATACTGACCCCTGTCTACCACTGAAAACACCAACAATGGGCATGTGAGCATCAGAACTGGACCATGGAGGAATGGAAGAAGGTGTCCTGGTCTGATGAATCATGTTTTCCTTTACTTCATGTGGATAGCTGGGTTTGTGTGTGTCACTTACCTGCAGAAGTGATGGCACCAGGATGCACTATGGGGAGAAGGCAAGCTGGTGGAGGCAGTGTGATGCTCTGGACAATGATCTGCTGGGAAATCTTGAGTCCTGCATTCATGTGGATGTTACTTTGACATGAACCACCTACTTAAACTTTGTTGCATACCAAGTAAACCCCTTCATTACAACCCCCTACCTTGAAGCTTCACCTTGTTAGTGGCACTATGGCTTGTCTTTTGATCAGTGGTCAGTTTCTGACCACAGAGCCACTCTTGACTAGATACTTATGGGTGGTGAACCACTCTCAAACTAGCAGTGACACGTGTGTAAAAACCCCAGCAACACTACTACTCAGTTTTCAACAGCACCACACACACTCTACCATGACCATGATAATTTCAGGGTCACTGCTGTGGCAGTGCTGGGATTCAAACCCTCAACCCTCCGATTGCAGGGGCAACTCCCTAACCACCAGGCCACCAGCTACCCAAAATGAGCTTACGCCATGGGTTCGAACCAATCTTCTGATTCAGTGCCTGGCATTTTACCACTGGACTACCAAGGGTAAGTGTGATGTATATAATTGCTGTATAATGAATATGCTAATATTCACCAATATACCAGCACGGGGAATTAGAAATACATTGTTTCATGGGAACACATGAGCAGCGGTATGTGTTAAGAGAGATTGGACGATGGAGAGGTTTGACAGCCATCAGAGAGGCACCACACATGGTGAGGTCGATGGGCACATTCAGTATTGATGGAGTGTGTCAGAGAACCAAAAAACACCTGCTCCGCCACAACTGGAAAAGTGATGAAACGTTAAACCTTGACCGTCTCAAGCCCAATGACAAAATGTCTGCACTCTGGATGCTTGGGGAAAAAAAAGAAGAAATAAAAAGTGTACTAGGTTCCATTTCTTCTGGTTTACATGAGAAATTGCCCAGTCATGCGTGGGTTTTTTCTTTTGCAGAGACGAGGATGAGGAGGATGTAGCTGGGAGGGGTGCCGAGGAGGACGAGGGAGGGAAGAATTACTGACGTTGCGGCACATAACCAAACCTGGCATTGGGGAAAGAAACGAGGGAGGAAAGAGAAGATGAAGGAGAGAGAGAGAGAGAGAGTGTCTGTTTGAGGGAGAAAGGGCAAGCAAAGCAGTTTTACTGACTTTTATAGAGGGTGTTTATGGGCGAAAGCTATTTTACTAGATTCTAGCCTTAATGTAAACATCACTCAACAATCCCTGTTAATTATTTAATAGAGCTCTTGATCTGTGTGTGTGTGTGTGTGTGTGTGTGTGTTAAGGGATGTATTTCTCTTTTCCAATTAAGCCTGAATGTGAGAGCACTGCCAAATATTAATTTCCTTTGTTTGAATGGTAAATGCACAACTAAATTAGATATGGCTTGTAATCAGTGAACTCCACCGGATCTATTCAGACTTGCGGCTGAAG
This sequence comes from Brycinus macrolepidotus, assembly GCA_037974445.1. NCBI lineage: Eukaryota > Metazoa > Chordata > Actinopteri > Characiformes > Alestidae > Brycinus > Brycinus macrolepidotus. The sequence continues at coordinate 1,098,614 of JBBPCZ010000136.1, read as the reverse complement.
ATCAGCTGGATGTGGGGGCGTTAGATTAGTACTGGAGCTACTCTCTGCAGGTGGGCCCTGTAATGAAACTTCAGGGACGTAAGAACAGGGTTACGCAATGTTAAATCTAAAATGTAAAATTCAGGGTCAAAAAATTACATTTCGAGTCAGAAATAGTCTAAAATAGAATAATTGCCCTCATTTCCTCTCGGTGGGTAGCATGGTCCCTCCCTCAGAGCAGTGCTAACCAGACAGGTTGAGTGTTGAACTGTCCAATGATGTTACATTAGTGGCAGTGGAGCTTCACATGTCTTGGAGGAGGCATATGCAAGCATTGCATTATAATGGACCTAGCAAGCTGGTGGAACTGGACAGAACTAACTTTGGGAGAAAATTGTGTAGAAAAAGAAAAACAATCCAAAACAAACAAAACAAAAAGCAATAATAAGGTAACAAGTGTGGGTGATGTTGCAGAAATATGGCATCATGATACACGATATATTTTAGTTTTTCTGAGGTTGGGCAAAATATTTAAACATGAGAAAATTAAAAATAAATATGTGCAACAATTAACAATTTAAGAAGTAATAGCAGGAAACATCAACTACACCTAATGTGGTTTATTAAGTTACACTGGTTGTTGTGAGGCCAGGAATTTGTAGCTAAATTTGATCACCAATTTTCAACTAAATATACAAATTTTTATACAGTTTCATTCTTTGTCCATTTATTACATCACAAACTGTGTCGAGAATTTGTACATCTGTTTTAAACAATTCATTTATTTTTGCACAATACCAGTCATAAGAAATTCTCTCATAAAATATCCATTTCATTATTTTTCCCAGCTGCATTTAACACTACTATATATACTCCAGCAAGTACATGTGTATATATGTTCCTTTATCATTAAAAAACATGTGTAGGAGATTAGTCGTGACAAGAGGATTCAGATGTTAAATTGATTGAGTTTGAATCAGTATGTAAGCAAACCAACCCAATTATGAAGAAGCAGAGATCAAAGGAAACTTTTATTGAGCTGATTGTGTACTGGTGGACACAAAAGGTTCAGAAGTTACGTTTAATATCCCCATTTTCATGCAAATGAATTGGCAGAAGAACTTCCATGCTGTTCAAAGTATAAAACCACATGAATAATGTCATACAATAATAAACGTTGTATTTTTATACATGTTTATATGTAATTATGTATTGTGATTTTTAGATATTTTATTAAATATTACAAGTATACATTCTGGGTTATTGTATACTGGAATAAATCTATACTATAATTATGGACATGTTTATTATATTTATTCTTAATTTCTTCACAGCTATCTTCACAGCTAACTCCACATCCGACTACACAGCCACCAACACAGCTAACTCCACTGCTACCTTCACTGCTAACTCATTAACTAATTATGGATTTATTAATTATTTTTGTCAAGTTTTGATTTTTACTTTCAAAACCTTAATTTTATTACCACCTCATTGTTGATTGTTCTCGACTTTCTCGGTCATTGTGGAACTCTGCTCATTATTCTGGGCACCTGAAATCTTTGAAACACAGCACTACTGTACTGAATTCTGAATAAGCACAATCTTTAAAAAATGATCTAATCTCATTTCATAAATGTCTTATTTTCTCTGATAAGATTACTTGTCTTCCAAAATACTGAGTGGAATACGAAAACATTATACTAATATTATACTAATATAATTGAGGTTTTTTTTTTCACTTATCCATGAAAGAGCACTATATTAATGTTCTGTGGGATTTAACACTTTGCTGAGCACTCTCCTTCTTCTTCAGATCCATGGGGGAAAGCATCCAGAAGAGAAGAGATGAAAAACTCTCAGAGAAGTGCTGTTGTACGTGTTCACACCTACCAAATTACAGGACTTCAAGAGGTCTAGTGTGTGTAAAAGCTGTAATTCTCTGTGTGAGATTGAACTGAAGTGTCAAGAAAGGCTACACAAAAGTCAAAATAAATGTATTCATTTTGGTTTGGGAGACTGGAGAGCTCACATGCTGCAGGGTGTTTTTCTGAAAGTATTTTTCAGGATGTTCTGCATGATGATTAAGTTTAGGAGTGATTTTGGTGAAGATCGCATGACCTCATTCGTCAGGAGTGAAGGTTCCAACTTGAACTTGGCAAGCTTGAATGTCCAGCGAGCAATACGTCTGCCCTCCCAGGACATTTAATTAATTTAGGTGTTCTTGTATGTCTGGAAGGTTTGAAGGTTTCATTTTCTGACCTGTAAAAGTCTGGAATTTCAGAAAATGGAACAAAAAAGTGATATAAAAATTCTAACCCCACTTGACTCTCACAGTGAGTCAGATGCACATCAGAGTGCGTGTTTTGGTGCTGCTGATATTTGCTCTTAATCTCCCTGAATTTAGCTTTCAGTTTACTTATACTGCAGCTCATCATGTAAACTGTACATAGCCCTGTCCACTAAATGCACACTCATGAGGTGTCTGGAGACAAAACAGAGAATAAAATTCAGCGATGAAGAGAGAACGGTTTTAATAAATGAAGTTCTTTTTAGTCCAGCACTCCCAAGAATGTGGCTCTGTAACACTTTTTGTAAGGTCCTCCCTCAAATGCATGAGCACAAAGAAGAGAAGGATCATTTTGCCCTTCTCCAAGCATGCACCCCATGAACTGCATATTTTGGCTTATCTGTCGGTTTTGTACATGTGGGCAGAATGAATGCAATTGGGGGGGGATTGGGGAGGGGGTGGCTTGTGAGTGGAGGGGGATGACGGCGAGCGGGGGGGGGGGGGGGGGGGGAGGGGGACAACCGCCCAGG
>JBBPCZ010000136.1:1072667-1082708 GCA_037974445.1 Brycinus macrolepidotus | reverse complement strand
GCAAGAAATCAATTTTTTTACCAAAATGAGGAAGACAATAAATGAATAAAATCAGAGATTAAAAATATTTTATAAAATTTTTTTAAATCTAAATAAAGAAGTTTAAAATAGTTTAAATAGGATGAAAACTAAAAAAGTATAGTGAAGAATACTTTTTCACTATAAAAAAGTATTATACATATGGTTATATTTGTGTTGTAGACATTGAGATCCCTGGTTCCTTTCACCACCACCATAAAGAAATCTGAGTCAGCATGTTTCTCTACAATGAACCCATATAGAATGGGTTTGGAGTGAAATAGTTCATTGTAGAGGAACTCACCTCCTCATGAACCAGAGGTCATGATGCCTACAACACAAATATAGAAACTTTATTTACTGTCCCCAACCACTAGTGAAACTACACATGTCCTCTGAATGTTATATTTAATGTTGATATTGGTAAAATAGTGGAAAATCTTGGAAAAATAAACTGATTCCTCTGATGAAACTTCAGACTTCCAGTCACTACTGTAAACAATTCAAACTCAGTAAGTCTCTTTAGAATGGAGTCTTTCACACCAAATCTAATAACTTTACACCATAACCACTTAATTATACAAAACATAAATGTGGTGAATTAAGATAACATGAGCAGCACAGATCATAAACAACTCTTTATATGGTTCCCCTGGTTTGTGTTGATGCTCGAGGTGTCAGACGTCTTGCTGAGCTTTGTTTGGTGCTCCTATGTCATGTAGAATCAAAGAAAAAAACACCGAAATTTGTTTTCTTTTAGGTCTTCAAAACAAACCAAAAAAAAGCACAAAGATCTTTGAACCCGGGAGAACTTTCAGGATAGTCTCCACTCACAAGTGGGTGGGGAAAACCCATAGAGGGAGAGGGTCCGGAGAGCGGCCGAGCATGTAGGAGAGCGTGTAGAAGAGCAAACACCGATTTTAGACTGTTTGTTTATATTTGTTTAAAAAACAAATTAAAAAACAAAAATGCCAAAGCATGAACTCATATAGTCTTAATAATATTAATCCAGCATGTTTCAGAATCTGTGGTCTGTTATTTGCACATGAGTCAAGGAGGACGGTTAAGGGGTTGGGGTTTGAGATTTTCTTTCTTTATCCCTCTCTCTCTCTCTCTCTGTCTCCTCCCCAAGCATCCCACTCCAATATACAGCCTTTAAAATGCCTTCTGCTGGGTCAATCAAATCAATATTGCAGTGGAAACAATCACGGCCGGCTATGCGGCATGATTAATTCAATCTGCTCCGGACGCGCCTCTTAAGTCTTCCCGGGCTGGGTTGGAATTAAGGAGCCCAGAAAGGCCTCAGCGTAACGTTACCCAACCCCCAGCCTCCCTCTGGACAATCACGCCGAGCCCCTTCACATGTATGTGTCATCTTTTATACAGCATTACACTGCAATGCAATTTCGGGCGAAAAATAAAACATGAACGTGTTGTATTATGTAAGAGGGAAAGCTCTGCTTTAGCGCCGCTTAGGAGAGCAGCTTATTGGCTTAATTAAAGTCTCTGCGGTCGTATGGACTGAAAGTGCTCTGCACTCTGAGGACCCGGCCGAGCTCCGGCCACCGGATCGTGCAGGAGTCCACAGCAGGCTAGTGGCAGCGCCTGAATGCACAGAAGCTAATTTGGGATTTGGATTAGCGGAGTGTGGGACCGCGTGAACGTTTGCTGCTCCTGAGATTACACATGTTCGGCAAATTCACTTGCAACTTTGTCTTAAAGCTGGAGTTTAACATTTACTAAGTGTTTACTAACCCCAATAGCATAATCATTTACATTTGGAGTGAGGAGAAAGTTGTCTAAATCCAATTTTCTGTGCCTAATTAGCTTTTACATTGAAAGAATAGATGGTTCTAAATGATCCAGTGTCATTTAATGGAATAGTTTGGTAGAAAAAAAAAATGCATTTACACAATTTCGTAACCAGATGGGTAACTTTCATCTGGTTAGGGTTGGTTTTCTATGGAAAAAAATAAACAACAACTGAAAATACCATTCACAATGTGTGTAATTTTTAGTTCATGCTTGTATTTAAACTCTGAGAGTTTATATACAGTGGGGTTTTCTATGTATCTAAACCAAGCTTTTGTTGGAAACAATTTTCTTTAAAAACAGAAAATTGTCCAGTCAGAATTTTTGTACATTATTAAGGCATGCAGACTAGCTTTCCCATTGATTCCATTTTGCTGTCAAGATTCAAGATTCAAGATTCTTTATTTGTCACATGCATAGTCATACAAGTACAACACACAGTGAAATGTATCCAAAAAGAGCACAGTCTGTGCGGAGCGGTCAGGAAGGCGTCTGGACCTGGCCGCGCCATCTTGGTCACTAAAGTCATACTGTGTCAAATAGGCTATAAATAAAAAAGGTGTCTTTATATATATATATATATATATATATATATTTTTTTTATATATATATAAAAGGAGATGTCAGAGAGACAGATTAATATTTTTCATGAATAATCACGAGACAATGTCAGAGACAGATGAACGGATAAGCATTTTTAACTACAGTTAACTTGTTTGGCAATTCAAATCATGATGACACTCAGAAGTAGAAAAAGAGCAAATTTGTGGAGATATTTTAGCTCCATTACAACTGAAAATAAAATACTCTGCAAACAGTGTGGGTGCAAAGTTAGTGGGGAAACAAACCTCACGAGACATTCGAATTCACACCACCAAGAAATAAATAGTAAAGTAATTCTACCAGAATTAGCTTAAGGGCTTGACTTTGTATGCTAGAAGTAGACGGCCATCTTTCCTTCTCCATTTGACTTGTTAAGGTTAATTGTGAACACAGATAGGTCAGTTATCTGGGTTGAGATGAATGTAAACATCATGAAAGAAGTCAGTATTCTTTCTATTATCTCACTAGCAGGACAGCAGCTCCTTAATTCAGGCTGCCTCTTACTTCCCCACCATAGACTGCAGAGTTGGAAATGAGCAGGCCTCACTCCCGTCCTCACCATTAGGAAGTAGAACGTTAGACTAACATTGTTGGATATGCTAGTTATTAGCTCGCTAACTTGCTAAGAGACAGTGAGCACCATTCATATAGTTGTTCCTTGACATGAGTGTGTTACATATTTGCTATGTATGTTGTGTTGGATTTCCTAATAGACAGAGGTGGACTGGTAATCTGGAATACCGGGCATTTTCCCAGTGGGCCAATATACTATGGATGCACCTGGGGGCTGATATCATTTAATTTATTTTAACTAACTAACTAACTAACTAAATAAACAACTGGCCAATGACTGGTTAATTTTCTGTATTGACACTGGGCTGGCCCAATCACATCTCTTACATATTTTAGTTAAAAGGGTAAATCAAATTCACCTGCCAAAATTAACGCTGACTGTGTCCTAAACCACATCCACAGGTCTGCTCCACCTTAATAAAGACTCATGTAGAATAAAGAGACGTGAGGGTGTTCGAGACGTTTGAGGTCGTATTTGTTGAAAATATATGGTTATTGACGTCTAGTGCTGGTCAGCAACATTAACCTTGTAGCTGTTGTTCTAAACTAAACAAGATTTGGACTCCCCTGCATGTCTCTCATTTGTCAACATCTGGGCTGAGCAGAAAAATTGTGCTGATTTGATTTTTTTGCCGAGCTGTTCCTTTAAATTACACTAGAAAACCCTGCAGCTGGTGGCCCCTAGTCTCGGAAGACGACGAGTCTAGTTTGTCCCAGATAAAAGAAACAGCTGCTAGTGAGGTATAAAAAAGGGAAGACCCCTTTCTTGAGGGAAAAACAGAAGGAAAATAGAGAGAAAAAAAAAGCACTGAAGACATTTTGCAGAGGATAAATGGAAGCATGGTCCAGTGGACAGCCCTGCGGTCGGGGGCATCATGCTTTATACATGCAGCGTTCCTGAAATCATGTCAAACAAGCGCGGGGCACTCAGTCCGTGGAATGGAAGAGAGAGAAGTGCTAAAAAGAAGAGCGGTCTGCATCTGCCCAATACTGCCGTCCTATAAATCATACACACTGCGGCACGATACGCCGAGCGAGTGGTGGCTCGAACTGAAAATGCACTTTCCTTCAGGACTGGGCTAGATAATAAATAAATAAATAAATAAATAAAAGAGGCACTCGTAATATGGTTCGAACACGAGAAGCATTGAGGCACAAAAAAGCACCGGAGACAAATTGCCGCTCCAAAGAGGATAAGCAGTAGTTTTCCACAGCGATAAGGGAAGCTGTCAGTCAGTGGAATGATGCTTTAGCAGTAAATAATCACTGTATTTCCTTCACCCTGACTGGCTGGATGAAGCAGCCAATATAAAAGAACTTCAGGTGGGATTATGTGCATCAACCCCTGGAATGGGCACAGCGTCCCACAGAAGGGGGAAATTGTTATTGCCACCATTAATCTTTCAGATTTCCCTCAGAGAATAAAACAAGATTGCTGTTTTCTTTGGAAGTAACAAAATAGGGAAAAAAACAAGTAAATGCTAAAAAAAAAAATAAATAAATAAAATATCAATTCCAATGTGCCGCAGGCACCGGGATCAAACAAGGTCATCATTTCATTTAAGCTCGCAGAACTGAACTGAACTGAACTGAACTTTCAGGTCGTACAAATCCAGCAATAATCACAGCCGGTGAGGCTGCTTCAGATCAATTCAGCACTACTTTGAGCACAGACAGGACAAAAAACCCTAAATAGGCCATATCTGCAGTGCTTTACACCCTTAGAAGTTGCCAAAGCTGATTCTTTGGAGTGATGCTATAGAAGAGGCACTTCTGATTCCATAAAGAACTTTTCAATGGATGATCTCTCCATCAAAAGCTCAACTGAAACACCTCAGTTTAAACGTTAGGCAGGGCAAGTGGCTCTTTAGTGGCATTGCTCCAAAGAACGCCTTTAGCACTTTTTATTCTTGAGAGTGTACCTTATCATAGGATGTGCACTCCAAAAAAAAAAAAAAAGACATTTTAATTGAAACATCTTTAATATCATCAAAATGTCTAATATTTCTCCTTATAAGATTGTTATAATATTATTCAATTAATTTCGAGATGATTTTATTCTTTTACCATTTTTTCTTATTCTACTGGCAGATAATCAAAACAAAATGCAGATTTTTGAGTGCCAATAAGACATCAAAAGAAAATAAAACAGCAACACTTTACTACAGGGTAACATTCATAAGACAACATGACATCTGCATGTCTTTTATGACAACTTACATGAACCTACATAAACATTTTTGGGTTATTCTGACAAGCGTTGCTTGTCATAAAGGCTGCTTTCATCAGTTTCTCCCTAGAAAGTGTAATGACAATGGGTGCTTGTTGGGATAAGCCTTCAAAAACATCTATGTAGGTTTGTGCCAGCTGTGATAAAAGGCCTATATAGATGTTATGTCCCCTTGTGAATGTTACGATACAGTAAAATGTAACCAAAAACCAAAACAAGCATCATATTTACTGATTAAGTTAAATTAACTTATAATGTTGTTAAATTAAAATAATTTAACTTACAGTTAAGTTAAATTCTTATAATATTGCTACAATGATCAATAAGATGAGTAATATAGTATTTTGTAAACTAGCTAGACACGTTCTCAACAGAAAATTTAAATGGAATTTTCGTAAAATGTTTTTATTAGAATGTTGTGGGCTGGGTCTTCCTTACTCAATACTCAATTTCCCATCATGTCCCAGGACTGTGTCCTAAGAATTGGCTGAACTGTTCTGCCACTAAGCTCAGTCTCCAGGTGTTGGCAATTGCTTAAAGAACTTGAGCTGAGACGTGAGGTGGACCAGAATACAAGATCTGGAATATTGTGGAACATTTGGAATATTGTGCCCCCTCTACTGTCCATGTAATAATTTGTCATTCAAGATAGCTTGAGCTTCAAAATGCACTCATGGGAAAGACGTGGATTTCCTTGCTGAGCAAACAGTTTACACTTTTTTGGTGGATATTACCTAAAATGAACCTTAAATAGATGCAGGCTACTGTTCTCAGGCTTGGTAATGTCTGACTTGCAGCGTTCCATCAGACATTAATCGCTCTCTGTCCCAGGAATAGCAAAAAGGTTAAAAACGTCTTTCTCAGTAACCTTCGAGATTTGAAACAGGCCTATAATTGTTAAGTGTGGAGGCGTCCAGGTTTCTCTTTTTCAGGAGGGGTTTTATAACAGCTGTCTTTAGTGATGTTGGAAACATCCCTGAGAGAAGAGAGCCATACACAATTTTCAGAATTTCGGACGTGATACAGCTGAAAACATTTTTATAAAAGATGTAGAAAAAAAATGTAGAGTGTCAAGACAGCAAGTAGATGGCTTAAGATGCAATATTTTTCTTCAAGAATTGTGCCATCAATGGCAGTAGATTCTGAAATGAAGGCCATATTTTTTCCGTATGTTACGGTAGACTTTGACATGTTGCTGCTTGACTGAATAAAGCCGATGCTTTGTCTGATATTTTCAACTTTTGATGGAAAACAGATGCAAACTCAGTACATATTTTAGCCGACAGGAACTCTGGAGGTACTTTTGTAGCGGAATTTGTTAGCCCATCTATGGGGCAAAAAGAGCATGAGTGTTGTTAATGATATTATTATTAATATTGGAAAAATGAGATCGTCTGGCTCTGTTTTTGACACTTTTAGATCCAGTTTGGGTGTTCGGGATAACAAGCCCATTAAAGAAAAGACAGAAATGATCAGAGCTAAATCCTTAACATTCACAGTAGGAACATCGAGTCCCTTGCTGATAATCAAATCCAGTGTATGACCTTCGATATGAGATGGGCCAGTTACATGCTGTATCAGATCAAACATGTCAAACAAAGCAATGAGTTCTTTGGAAGTGCTGTCATTGGTATTATCGACATGAATATTAAAATCACCAGTCATAATAAAAGAGTTAAAGTCTTTAGAAATGACTGACAGCATTACAGAGAATTCATCAATAAAGTTTAGACAGGATTTTGGCAGACTGTACATAACAACTAGCAAAATTCTTGTAGAGCTTTTTTTTTTACCACAGAGCAAAGATTGGAATTAACTCACCAAGTGAAATCTGCTCGCATTGACATATGTTTTTAAATATAGCAGCTACACCTTTCCTGCCAACTCGAGAAACTCTTAAAAAGTTACAATTTGGGGGTGGGGGCTGTTTCAAGGAGAACTGTTCTACTGCAGTCGTTCTCCAGCCATGTTTCTGTTAAAAACATAAAATCTAACTGGTGTGTACAATTAAGATCACTAACAGTGACTTGTTAGCAAGAGATCAAACATTGGAAACTTTTACATGCAGAAAAGTCTGGGCTTTACGTGGAATCTGATGTAAGTTGGACTGATTTACCTTGTTCGTCCCATTCAACATCAGAACCTAGTGATGTGAGCATCCTGGTTCTTCAGCTACCAGACACAGAGATAGAATAAGTTCTACAAGAGCTGGATCCCAGCTTGTGCTGCATGCATTTTTGGATTTGGGATATTTGGTAGGGATCCTCGATTTTTTTTTCCCCAACGCTGGATGGTACAGAGTGTGCTGAGTTTTCTAGTGTCAGGGAAGATGAAGGATAGCTTGTGCTCTGAGTAGTCATAGCTGTTGAAGAACAGAGCTGTTGATTGCAATGTTTTAAGGGCCAAAGCAGTGTCCTGGTCTGGGGGGTACAGGACTTGTGCTTTTTGAGCAAAACTTGTGGGCTAGCTGAATTGGATAGCGATAGTTTAGTCCCTGCATATACCAGTTCCTCCATTTTCTCTGAAAAGTCTAGGTGTGGAGGGAGGTCACTGAAAGAGAGAGAGTGGAGGTTGATTGGAGTATTTGTGGTGATTGTGGTGATTCTGGTAACCCTGTCAGAAAGAGGACATCATAACTCTTGGCACTTTTCCACTGGCACAAGGAACCGTGCCTTACCGTGAACAAATGTTTTTCCATTACAAATAAAATGACCCGTACCTGACCTGTACCCGAGGCTGTCAGGGCTGCTAGACGGCAGGGCTGAAAGTGGGCCGCAACCAAGCCAACTGTGTCACTGCTTTCTGATTGGTTGAAATGTTGTCATCACAACATGGAAAGAGGCCATTGAGATACAAACTAAACTGTGAGGAGAGAACTGTGCTGATGACGCGTCAGAAACTCTGCCGGGCTGAGATACACTGAGATACACAAGTTCCGTGCCATCGCAGTACGGCTTAGGTACAGCACAGTTCCTGTATGCGTATGGAAAAGTGCCTTCTCATCCAAAGTCTGATATTCAGTCTCAGTTTTGCCCTCCTCATCTGGAGATGTACCTGCTCTGTCCTCTCTTCTTGTGTCTCAAGTGCAATGTTTGATGTTCCACCAGTGTGGCTGGGGGTGGCTGGAACAGGCTGTGGGTGCACTTGTATTACTGGATGGCTGAATGCATAAAGGGGATTGTCTTTTTTGATATTTTTTCTCCCATCCCATTTAAGTTGACACCATCTGCTCTAAAAAGTTTAGTGTGGCCCCAGAACAGATTGAAACTGTCACTATAATTGAGTCCTTTCAAACTGCAGGTTCGACTGAGCCACAAATCGAGGCAGAGCATCGTGAAAAATCTGTTACTTCCTTGGGCAGGAATTGGCCGGCTGTAACTGACATCTTCTACAATGTATTAAAGGCTTTCTTCAGAATTTCTGTTTGTTCACTGCAAATGTCCTCTTTTCCTACATGCAGAATAATTCAACTGATCGTTTGTTGCTGAGAGAGGATTTTTGGAAGCTGCTTGTTTAGCTTCAAAACCATCGCGTTGCAGAGGCAGCATATTAGCACAGATTTACTGTCCACATCCCTGATGGCTGAGTCATCCACAATCAGTGGGCTTGGTGCGGTCTCTGTATCAGCTGAGAGCCGCTGCTTGTTAGGCTTCGCATCTTCGCTAGCCTTTTGTAATGGTTTACAGTCACCTTAGCCAATTCTGACACTCTGCCACTGTAGCTCTCAAGCTTCATTAGTCGTTCAGATCAGTTTATCAGAGGCAAAGGCTGCAGGGGTACTGTCGCACTGCTTCTCATGGATATAGCGGTGATAGCTGCGTGGACCTCTTTAGCATTAGCTTTCTGAGCTGGTGATGAAGATGCTGAAGCAGCAAACTGTTGGCTTATGCGAACTCAATTTCATTTTTGCTCCAAGTCTGTGCCCGTGGTTAACACTCTTACATTATTCAGTTCTGTTTACTGATTTTAGCAGAGCTCTTTTGAGCTCTAGCTTTCACCTGGCATATTGTTTTCTGCCAGCGGTCTTGCAAAAGACTTCTGTTGACTCATTCTCAATTTGGTGGGTGCTTTTGGAGGTGTCTTCTCTGACCTTTCTGACTTTTCTCTGTGCGTATGGCAAGATCTCCTGTCTTGAGCACAGTGATTCTCTGCAGGAGTTTGTAGCAGTTTGAGTAGCAGGTGCTCTGCTCAGGGGGGTCAAAATGTGCCAAAAAATGTTGTTTTGATAAATAATCTTTCGGAAACAATGGGCACCGTTTAATGTTTATGGTTAAGCAAAAACGGGCATAAAACATGTCAAAAATATTAAAAAAGGCAGAAATTGACAGAAAAAGCAGAGCCAAGCCAAAAGGCACCACAAAGGAACTAAAAAGAATCACATGAAACCAGCCAAATTTAGCTTAACTTGGATCCAGTTAGCATTGTTGTTGTGTTTTTTTCCTCTTATGAGAGCCACATTATGTCTGATGTTAAGATCTGTTAACTATAAAACATGTTGTCTATAATCATTTGTCATGTTGCTTAATGTTTACAGCTGAGGGGGTGTGTGCAAGTTTAATGTCTTAAGGCTTATGGTAATGTTAGGTTAATGTTAACGTTATTCATTGGGTGGAGATTCACTTAGCCCCCTTACCGAACTGACCCAGCCACCTGGCTTGATCCTGGGGGTTCTTGTATACTAGTAAACTTGAGAGTTCCAGAGTTTGCCACATACAGCAATGGAAAAAAAGACCACTGCAATTTATTTTTAAATCAGCATCTCTATGAGTATGACAACCATTCCATGCCAGTGTCTGTTAAATTCC
>JBBPCZ010000136.1:1031263-1072567 GCA_037974445.1 Brycinus macrolepidotus | reverse complement strand
AGGTTACATTTTTCTACAATTTTCAGTGTGAGAGTATGCTTCTGCAATAAAAACTGAATTTATTTTAAGGCTTTTAATGCATATTAACCAGGGGTGCCAATAATTATGGAGGGCAGTGTACATATGCAAGTGTTTCTTGTAACAGCAGAGGTGTGTTTCTGGTTGGGGTGAAGCAGTATTCCAAAACCTTCTGTATTGCAGTAGGAACACAATATGAGTGGACATCAGCCATGGTCTGTAAACCGTGAGTCTTCTGAGATTTTAAACTTTTCACTCTCTCAGGGTGTGAGACTTTTTGGGATCACTGTGGCAAAAAAAAGCACAGCACCTCCCCAGTCTTACTCACTTCATGTCTCTACACTTCCCAGCACTTTTCAAAAGCCTGGCTGTGAAGAACACATCTTGGCTTAGCTATTTTGCCATCTTTACTTTTTCCTTCCTACAACTTTTTTCCCCCAAACTCTCTCCAAAGTCCAAAATAGTAATATTTTATTCATATATGGTTTAGTGGAAGTTGGGTCTGTTTCTTTGCTGTGATTCATTTATTTATTACAAGTTTATTTGGTTTAATTATTTATTACATGCTGCTTCTCTTGTTGATTGAAGGACCATCCCGACACTTTATTAATTTGGGAAACTTGTAAATACAAGCCTCTGACTGAAAACATCCACATGAGCAGCACTGTAATTAGCAGTGGGTGTCTGCTAGAAGACCAGAATTTGAGTCTGGCTTGGTAATATATGAATATTATATGTTGACAAGTCACATTTCAAGGTACTGTAATGATTTGACGTAGGCGTAGAGAAGGATGTAAACGCGAACTGGGATTTATCAACAGAAAAAGGGAAACAGGACGCTAAACAAGAAAGAAACAGAACACTGAACTAGTAGAAAAAGGCAAACAAAACAAAGAAAATCAAAGCAGATGAAAACAGAACAGAGATTAACAAGGATGGATCAACAGATAAATAGAGTGGACTAAAAAAAGAACAGGGCAGAATGGTACAAGACACAGGTAATAGAACCATTGTGCAGCACAATAAAAACAGATTACACAAGCACAGGTAGGAGAGGATTGTAAGAAAGAGTGCAAGAAACACAAAAGCAACTGTACAATAATTTACAGGACAAGACAACATATAGTGCTGCCACCAGGAGAAGTAATAGTTTGAATGATTACAGTACTGTGACACTGTACTCTGGCAGTGGAGTCATTAAAGTGTGCAAAAAGATGCAAAGATTGAGGTAGACAGCAATAAATAGTTGTGCAAAAGAAACAAATAGCAGCAACAGAATGAAAACAATTTACAGTATGTAATAAATAAAGAGTATTTACAGTGGCAGTTGGGGAGTAAGTTTTCTTTGTTCACGCAGAACAGTTTATGTGCCATGTGATTGGGAAAAAAGAAGCAGTTCAGAAAAAGAGCAAGAGAGAGAGAGAGGGAGAGAGGGAGAGTGTGACTGATGTACAGTTAGTTATTCAGTTATGATTTAAGAGTCTGATGGCCTGGGGGAAGAAACTGATCCCCATCCTGTTAGTGAAGGCCTGGATGCTACAAAACCTTACAGGTATACTGTAATGTTTATTTCATACATGGTGTAACAGCTGTTAAAACATGTGAAAAAAACTCACTCTGTGCATAACAGGTGTAAAAAACTGTACAGGAAGCGCACAACCATATACACACTGGTCCGGAACTTCGGCCCACGGCCAGGAGTGTTCAAGAGACCATAACTGGCCTCTTTCTTCCTCTCAACCACAGGCTGAGACCAATATTAATATGACATTATCTGTGGTTACGGTAGAGCTAGTATTTAGAAATGTATGTTGCAACATATGTTTATTCGTTTAGATGCTTTTTAAAAACTCAGAGGTGAGAAAACATGTTATTGGAAGGAAGCGAGGCAGGTGTTCTTAAAAGCACATTTTCATTAATTATGCTCCTTAGCCTCATTTCACTCTTATTACACAGTGTTCACATATGTGCAGAGGTCCATAACTTGAATTAATGTAATATTCATATAAAGTAAAAATTCATGAGCTTTTATGCAGTTCTGAGGAGTAAAAACAGCAAAACCAAATCTTTTGAGTAATTTATGCACAGAAATGCTAGAAATAGTAGACCCCAGCAGAAATAGTTGACCACAGAGTTGGATTTTTAGTCATTTATACATAAAAGCGTTAGTATTGAGTTGTCACTATCAAACCCAGTAGAAATAGTAGACCACACGGAAAGTATTAAAAAATCCTATTATATACCTTGAGAGTTGGAGTTTGGTCTGTGTTTTTAGGTTGTGTTTTTAGACTGAAATTCATGTGGTCAGGTAAGATTGTTTTTGCATATTTCCAAAAACATTTAATCCCCAAGGCTAAAATGCTACCCTATAGAAAATAATGTTCAGTCCCTCCAGTCTTCAGCCCAAAGTTACAAAACCCTTTGGGGTCTGACATAATGTAAAAGTTTTGGGGGTCATCATTTAGGATGACCCCTGCTGGGACAGTCAAGTGGACCACGTTGTGCCTTCAGCTGTGTGGAAGCTGTATGCTCTGCACTTCAGAGCTAGGTATTGAGTTAAGGAATTGTATGTAAGCAATGGATGGCCCGTTTTGGAATATGCAGCTTATATCTGGCCTAGTTCGCTCACAAAAACACAATACAAAAGGTTGGAATGACTGCTGAATCATTCTGGAACAAAGACACACAACAAGCACATAGAGTATCCTTCAACTGTCTACTTGTCTAAAGAATCAGCCTGGATTTTCCCAAAAAACTTCAGAAGTTCAACTCTGGAGACTGGCTATCTCCTCTTAGACAGGCTAGCCACACCAAGATACTGGACTGAGAGGTTCAAGACATAATCAATATCTTATAAAGTATATGACCATCACTAAATGAACTTGTTGGACTTCTCAGTCAAAAGCCATTGGTTTTAATATGGGGTTGCCCCCCCCCCCCCCCTTACCCTTTTTCAGCTGTAGTAGCCCCCACTCTTTGGGAAATACCTTCTACAAGATAGTAGAGTGTGACCCGATCTACTGCCAGTGTCTAAGGAGTTTAAATAACTTCTTGCTTGATTCCACACATTTACACGTGTTAGTTGAGTATGGAATCTAGACAGTATAAAAGATGTAGTTTGTTTTTTTATTTATTTAATTTACAGATTTGTTTTGCAAATTGACACAAAAAAGCAATGATGAATAAATAAATTATGCCCTTGCTGGGAGGAATTTCCCAGCTCACTGTATTACTGTTGTTCAGACATCATTTGGGCTAGTGGACCATTCTCAGCATAGTAGTGACACTGACATAGTGGTCAGTCTTTAACTGTATGGCAGCACAGTGCAACTTTGGGGGGGTCTAATAAAGTGGACATCAGCAGTCAGTAATTCAGTGTATGTCAGCGGTCATGAATTCAAGATTAGGTGTTGTTTAGAGTTCACTGCTGATCTAGCTCTAATGCACTCAGATTGAAGGGCTCTATGATTAGTGGACAGGTTAAGTCAGGCTGGCCTGCTCCGTGTCCTTAGATGACACGTTCTGAGGTGAATATTGAACTAGGCAAAGCCTTGGCTTTCCAGGACTAAAACTGCCCACCTCTGCTGCAGCGCGAAGGCGGATACCTGCTGTGTCCTTATGTGATATCTTAGGTAACGTGTCCTTAGGTGACCACATTTCCTAAAATGACAACCCATAGCTTGAGGGATGAAATGCTTCATGTCACTCACAGATCACAGGGATCAGTACACAGAACAGCTTGATGCATTGGCTGATGTGGCATCTGTCGATTCAGCAGTGGCTTCCTTGTCTGAGGCTCCAAGAAAAGTCCCAAAGAAGCAGCCAAGAAACAGCAGCTCCCTGTTCAGCTGTGCTAACCCCGCAGGATAGGACATGCTTTTGTTATGTTTATTAAAACATTTTAAGGGAGCGCCGAGCAACATTCAGTAATGGCACATTAAGTCAATGGCAGGATGGGAAGAATGGGAACATGCTGAAAAGGGAGAATAGCGAGACGGAAAAAAGCAGATGAGGACGGCTTTCTCCTCTCGTCTTCCTCCCCTGTGGTCCCAGCCCAGTCACGTACACGGTTTGCGGGGCCTCTGGGGTAATTTGTATTGATTTGTTTCTTTTCCGCTCCGTGCTTCAGGAATAACTTTTCCTCCGCTCCTTTCCCTTCCCCTCCCCTCCCCTCCTCTCCAGCAGGAGCTTGTGGTCTTATCTCCCCCAAGTCTTGCTCGCACACATATAGATTTAAACATCTTAATATTGCAGAGGAACATGAAACACCACTGGGAACGTACTATCACATTTTGCCAAGCCATTCGGTTAATGGAAGTGGAGAGGCTGTGCCAAGGCCGGCGGGATGTTGGGCACTCGCTTTAAATTGCACATTATCCACGTTTTTCATTATTTAATCTCTGAACGTTATGTAGAGATGGTTTGCGGTCATTCCTAGAGCTTGTGGCCTCTCTCTCGTTTTTTCCATCATAACTCCGGTATAGCCCAGAGAGGGATGGATTCCCCTTTTGAGTTTCTTCTTTAGGATTTTAGGAAGCTTTTATTTTGAGTCTTGGTTCCTGTGAGTGTTTCTTCTTCATACTCTTAGGGACTTTCTCCTTTGAGTCTTGGCTCCTCTCAGAGTTTCTTCTTTAGATTTTTAGGAAGTTTTTCCTTTTGAGTCTCGGTTCCTCTCAGTGTTTCTTCTTCCTGCTCTCACAGTGTTTCTCCTTTTGAGTTTTGGTTTCTTCCAGGGCTATACATGGTATTATTGTTTCATGTTGGTCTATTCTAACTTAATTCTTCTACTTGATTGAAAAATTATTCTCAAATGTGTTTGTATATACTGTTTTAGAATAAAATCTGTCACCTTTACATTATGTGGAGGTTCTTTACATTCCCACATCAATTGAAAGGTTCTTTAGGTGACTCTTCTATGGCATTACTCTGAAAACCCCCCTTTTGATCATTTTTTACTAGTGTAATTCAGTCTCTAATAAAAATTTAATTCTCCCACCTTTTATTTCCAGTTGTGAGCTGAGTTTGGTCAGGCATGTCTTTGGGGTTCCTCTGCAAGCTGCCATTTCCGGAAACCCCCTGGAGACTTTTCTGAGTACATAAAGATTTAGTGTCTGATCCTTCTAACAAATTTACCTGATAACCCTGCTGGTTCTGCTGTGCTGGAGAGCAGGCCCTGCTGTTCCCCTCCACAACCCCACTTGGCTCCCTTTAAGTATATTCATAGGCCCCAGACCACCCCCCTTTCCAAATGATAGCGTCTGTAGGTCTGTATACTGCTTTTCTGTGCAATTCCACAACAGCCGCAGTGACTCTGCCATCGGCGCCCGGCTGGCAGTTTTCTGCGCTCACTTTTGAGCGATGATTCTTCACTGCAATGCTCCATCTCACTCCACAAAACTCCCTCTCGCTGTGCTTAAAGCAGCAGAGCAGCCTGTACCGCATGCATGGTTTACTCCTGATCTACCACTGATGAAAGCATCGATTTCTAACCCAATCATTACTGCCGTTCATCAAAGTTCATCTACCAGACTCCGGCTGAAGCACTAGAGCGTGCACAAACATATTTTCTGATATAAGAAAGTTGCAGCACTACGAACCACTGAAGGTGTGGTTATCACTGGTGATAAGAAAAGCGTGTTTTAATTTCAGATTTTGTGCTTGTCACTCGAAGCTCACTGAAACAACAAGCTAAGATATTTTGCTGAATTCTTCTCGACTTTTTAATCCGAACCACATTCATGTATGGAAGCAGAAGAGAAGATTTAATCCTGAATTTAATAAAAGGCTATTGTTTGTCCTTTCTTTCTTTGTGAAAAGGTCCATTTGTTTTCTGTCCGTTTGTAATTTCTTTACATTGACACAAACAGGAAAAGTCAGAAATTCATACCTGTTCATATAGAATGGAATTTATATGAAATCTATTGCAGCACAATGTAACTGAATATGTAATGCTTTCTGCTATAGCAAAAAATGGATCGGACAATTCGGGGGCATCACTATACTCATGATTCCAAGTAAAAAGTTGGCGTATCTCACTATAAATCATGGGGAAAATGTCAAAATGTGAGCTATAAGGGTTCTTGTTTTAACCTAAACTGCATGGACACAAACATGACCATGCAAATTCAATACAGACAGTATATTTCCCATACTACACCAGCATCTTTCCTTTTAGAACATCTTACTTAATGATTTTGTTCCTTCAAGTTTACTTGCAAGTGGCTAGATAGCTAAAGCCCCCAAAGACCCCCAAAGATGATGTTTTATGTTAGTTATGTTCAATGTTTGCAATTTTTTTCGTACTCAGGCTGTATGATGACTGCTCTTAGGACAGAGGTGGCAGTAGGCAGTAGGTCTATCAGCAGGTCAGCCAGTTATTTGTACGGAACCCTTAGAACTCAGTGTATTAGTAAACTCTGCTTTCAGTAAATATAATCGTTGTAAAACAGTCTAGAACTGGTGTTTGTTCTCCTACACGCTCGCCATTTGCTGCTCTTTCTCTCAGTGTACCGCCGCTCAGCCGCTCTCCGGAGCCCCTCCCTCTGCGAGTTTTCCCCTCCCACTTGTGGGCGGAGACTATCCTGAAAGTTTTCAAAATCGTGTTTTTTCCCCGTTTGTTTCTAAAACCTAAAATAAAAGAAATTTGTTCATTTTTGTTCTTTATGTTCATTTGCGTGTGACGCCATTATTAAAACCCGGGTAGTGGTTATTATTATTATTACTACATGTTTTTAAATTACAGTAACTTTGGTTCTATGTGACACAGGAACACCAAACAAAGCTCAGAATGACGTCTGACACCTCGAGCATCAACACCAACCAGG
Organism: Brycinus macrolepidotus; assembly: GCA_037974445.1. Lineage (NCBI taxonomy): Eukaryota > Metazoa > Chordata > Actinopteri > Characiformes > Alestidae > Brycinus > Brycinus macrolepidotus. The sequence continues at coordinate 1,065,725 of JBBPCZ010000136.1, read as the reverse complement.
GGAACGTCCATATAAGGAGTTGTTTTACTTTATGATGACTATTTACCATTTGTCACTCTTCCGGCACGGATTTTTGCTACTCACGTTCTAAGGGTTAATGTAACCTTATTCAGATCACCAGTAACTTGAAACACAGCAAGAACTAATAATGCCAAACCAAAATCTCACAAATGGCATGTTTTTTGTCAAATGAATTTATTCACATTATTCAGTTAAAAATGATACAGTTCTCTGTTTCTTATGTAGAACTTTCGCCTAACAAGCAATGAGATTTTGCTGTGTCCCTCACAACAACGGCAGCCTAGAAACATTCATTCATCCACTTTCCGAGCTGCTTATTCTAATCAGGGTCTTACTTTAGGGACAATTTAACATCTTCAGTTCACCTGTTGAGCATGTCTTTGGACTACTGGAGGAAACCAATGAAAACCCAAACAGACAGAACATGCAAATTCTGCCCTCAGCCGGGAAGCGAACACAAAACCTGGGTGCTGTGAGACAGCAGCACTACCCACTGGCCCACCATGCTGCCGCTGGCTTCTAAGAGTTAACTGCTCCATTTTTGCCTGAAATCTCTGTTCTGCTCTTGTTTAGTTTTGCTCACATCCGTTTTATCTATTTCTTGCACTGAAACATAAATACAGGAGCTCAGCTGGTGGTGCCATCACCATACAAACAACAACAACGAACCAAAAGCTTCTGAATAACGAATCTTATATATCTGTGTTCTGCAAATACTGTACACAGGAAGGCTTTTAAGCAGTCATGTCCAGCTCTCCAGGTTGTTACTTTCTGGAAATATCCTCACAATTCTGGTCAAACGGCAGACATGAGCTTATTTGTAAGTGTGCCAATAAGTGCTAAATGATGATCTGTGAGCACAGGTCGCAGTTTCACAGAAACGCATTTAGGAGATTTATTGAATTTATGTAGGAAAAGGAGATGGAAAGTGGTGAAGGGAGTTTAGATGGGGTTTAGCTTTTTGTCAAGGCTTGACAGGATAAAACACATTAGGCCCTGCAGAAAAACAGAGATGCAGGAAGGGAATAAGGCAGCACAGGGTTCAAACACTCGCCATGACTAACCAGTAGGGCTAACTATGGGTGCATTTGACTGGATTTTGATTGTTTCTCCCAAACTCCACTACTCAGAGCCATCAAGAATCGGTGCACAAAGAATCTTTCTGGTCGTTTACCTGCTGACTCGTCATGTACCTGCTGACTCACTCTGATTTTCATTAATGCTGTAATATAGATTGATTCCTATCTTCAGTCTCAAACTGGTCTTTTAAAAGCTGTCCTCATGCCAAATGGGGAAATGATTTAAAAAGCAAATCTGCAGTGACTGTATCATCTCTCCAACTGCAATCGTCTGCAACACTCCTTAAGCCTTTGTCTTAAAATGAAGAGCACGGTGATGATGCTAGTCGGAATATGTGATATTTTCTTAAACCCAAGTTCTGGGCTAATTATTAAATTACTACCTGAAATCGCTCACTAGCTGCTCTGAAACGGTTAAGTTACGTAGTTTTTAGGCTAAAACACAGGGAGAAGTGCAATTTTGTCAAAATACTAGGATACAAGCAGTAGCCTAGCCAGTGGTTTTCTGTCAGATGGTAAACAGTGGCAGTTCTATGCCAGGACTCTTTTCTGAATGGAGTCCCTCTAGAAATGCAACAAAGAAGCAAAAATACATGTTAATAACTTATGATAACACGTGAAATGTATTTTACAAGCTTTAGATGTAAAACACATTTCATATTTAGATGAATAGCCAACAAATGTTTACATGCAATTAGCTTAACACTAATATACTACCAGAATCCCCATAAGGGTGCTAGCAGAAATTAGCATTAATTATAAAGATGTATATTATTCCTCATTTTTTAAACTATTTTGTTTTATAACAGAAATCAACTGTTTATTAGATCCAGATCAGTTTGCTTACAGGGCATTCTGCTTTTATGTTATTTTTACTTGTAGATTTTAGGACGTGATACAGTTTTATAACAGACACATCGTGTCCAAAATTCTACAAATTGTGAACAGCTCTCTTCTCTCAGAGATGTTTCCAACATCCCTAAAGACAGCTGTTATAAAATCCTTCCGAAAAAGAGAAATCATAGCTATGCAGATGACACTCAGATCTATCCAGCTTTCACCAAATGATTTCAAATCTATAAACTCTGAATTGTTTATGCTTCAAAAAGTAAATGGCTGGATGCCGCAAAATTTCCTTCAGTTAAATAAAGACAAGACAGAGAGAGTTCTGTTTGGGAACAAAGAAGGACGATCGCAACCACATATCTGGAATCTAGGTCAATAAAAACAACATTCTATGCCACAAACAGAGGTTTTGTGTCAAAGAAAGGTTTGGAGAAACACACCCATGCTTTTATATAGTGCATGGTTGACTATTGTAATGCTCTTCTCACTGCCCTCCTCAGAAAGACCATTAGACAGCTACAGCTCATTCAAAATGCTGCTGCTAGTGTGAGATGTTTGTTCTTTAGTTTTGAGCTGTAGCAACAAAGCTTATGTAGGTCATAAGCTTAACCCAATAAGTAGCTAACCAATTGTGGACATTGCGTGCATAAATCATCACGCACTCACCTCAAAACTATGTTAAACTGTTCTCTTAAATAGACTTGTTAATGTGGTTTCTGACATTGTATGAGTATAAAGTATATTCTATAAAATGGACAAAGTGGATCAAATGCAAAGTCCAAGGACATATCTACTATATGTTCACTTTGTAACATGCCTAAGGCCATTTCAGAGATAATGGCATGTCACAATGTGTCAGAAAAAACCTCAAAGGGTCCCTAGCCAGGGTGTTCAGCAACCAGGCTTTGACCTTGGCATGTCCCACCTCTTGATCTACTTCTGCACCTCTACAGCTGGATAATTCTTTTATTTCTTCTATTCTTTTAGTTTATTCTATTTTATTTTGATTCTATTCCCGTAAAGCACATTGAATGACCTTTGTGTACAATAATGTGCTATATAAATAAACTTGACCGATTCACTCTGGACCTAAACTTTTCTTAGTGCTGAAGCAGAGCCAGGATTATGGCTTAATAGAGGAGAGCCTTGAAAAGTTCTCGTCCTGCTAGCATGATAAATTATTAATACATGCCGGCAATTTTTTTTTCACATCAAGGAAAAGTTCCCATGTCCAATGAAGGTCAGATACTGAAGTTTTCTGCCATCTGAAGTGAACACCGCTCTGCCGCTTGTAACGTTCACACGGATGGACCCAAATGTGGAGTTCCAAAAAAAGCAGTTTATTTGAATAAGGCTCAAGCAGAGATAGTTATAACAAAGTGGGAAGGGGTCGAATCCCAAAAAGGCCATCACCAAGGCGAACAGATCCAAAAAAATCAACTGCCAAAATCGTAATTCATAACTTTTCAAACAGGTCAAAGTACATGAGACGAAAACAGATAATCTAAATCATCAGGCAGAGAATAAAAAAAAAAACAGAACAAAGAAAAGGTCAGCAAAAACAGGTCAGACAACAAAAAAACCACTCAGTATGCCTGCATAAACACACAGTCGATACTTCAGAAAGTCTTAGTTAAAACAGGGGAGTATTTAAAACATGGAACTAATGAGGTCACATGGGTGGAACTCAGGTGATCCTCATCTGATCACTGGATGTCTAAGCTGGAATGTGGGCTGGATTGCTGTGTTGGAGTCTGTTTGAAGGGAAGAATGAAATCCTGTAATGGAATTCTGCCGGGACCTTACACAGCCCATATCGCTGCTTCACGTTTATCAGAATCCACGAATAAAGTCTTTTGATCGCGTCTGATATATTTGATTGATGATTAATGAATGTTTTTCTCCACATCAATGAGATGAAATGTTAAAAAGTGAGAAGCTTCAAAAGATGCGAAGACAGATTCCTCCTCAGTGGGGACGTGTATGAACTGTGTACTCTTTTCAGCTCGAAACTAAATTAGTTGGATGCATAACCCTGTAACTCTGTCTATCTCTTTACAGTTTTATTGCTGTCAGAGTCATTTCTGTTATACACCTGACAGAGTTTGGGTCTGTCGCATTGCTTTTTTTCCCAAAACCTTTTTTTTTTGCTCCTTTCTTGTCCTAGAATAACCCGTTTTGCCTCATTTTTTTCCCCCTGCAGCACAAAAGCAGTAAATTGAAACTAGACAATTCCTCCTAGATTACAAATCTGCATTCACATGAAAAGCAATTATTGAATTCTGATTGTATTATTGCTATGGTAATAAATTAAGACATCATTAACAGCAATTGTATTTTGAAGATCAAACACAAAAGGAATACTTAGGCACTTTTGGAATTCATGCTTTATTATTGGTTTCACACTGTGAGGTCAGTCCATTGCTGTCCAGAGATGTATGTATGTATGTATGTATTTATGTACATTACGTGGCCAAAAGTATGTGGACACCTTTCATAATTATTGAGGTGTTTAAGCCGCCCTTATTGCTAACAGGTGTAAAATCAAGCACTTAGCCATGCAGAACTCAGGGACGTTAAACATGCCACTATTACAGGATGCCACCATTGCCAAAATGTATGCCCTGTTAGATCTGCCCTAGTCAGCTGTAAGTGCTAGATTTTGAAATGGAAGTATTTAGGAGCAATGACTGCTTAGCCACAAAGCTGTAGACCACCCAAACTCATAGAGCGAGGCCGCTGAGTGCTGAGTACTGTAGTGGGTATCCTCTGCTGCATCACTCACTGCAGAGTTCCTCCTCTGGAAGAAACATCTGCATAAGAACTGTGCATGAGCTTCATTACATGGGTCTCCATGGCCAAGTAGTTGAACACAAACCTAAATTTACTAAGGGCAGGGGGGTTGGGGGGAGGACTGACTTTCCCAAACTGACAGAATTTTATGTTACATTCAGCAAGTAAATAATAATTGTACCTTAAAGGTACAATTGCCTTTTGCTTAATTTAACCAGGGGTGTCCAAACACACAAGTGTACAGGCCAAGCACTGTTATGGCGCTTTTCCACTGGCACAAAGAACCGTGCTGTACCATGAACAAATGTTTTTCCATTACTAATAAAGAGACCCATACCTGAGCTGTACCCAAGCTGCTCGACTGCATCACTGCTTTCTGATTGGTCAAAATGTTGTCATCACAACATGGAATACAGTAAACAACATCTTTGTGTTGTGGAGTCAGAACTTTCACAATATTGACTGGCCACCATATTAAAGAATCTCTCCCCCCAAAAAACATCCAGCAAAGCCTGTAATAAATCTTGTCTTTAATGGATCCAAAGGTAAATTATGCGGCTATAAATTCGTCATCATATCTACAGTATATTGTTCCAAGGTCACACGCTATAGTGTGGTAAAGTCATTGCTATTCCAAGCCAATGCTCCCACTTTCCTCTCGCTCGGTTAACCTGTTCATCAGATACTCACTTAACTCTGTAAGCCTCATTCGCCACACTCTGACCAAGGAGTGTGTTTGTTTATTCAAAGCCAGAGTCATATTTAATCCACTCTTTGGTTCCCCATCTGTGTTGCAAGTCCAGAAGACTGATAGGCTCATTATTGAGGTACTCAGTGAAGTGCAACACATTAGAGAGGTGTCATTAAACCATGGGCTGCCCTCTGCTGCCATTTTTAACAGAAAACAATTACCATATGTTTCCATTGGACGATGGAGGCAGCCTGCTATTCTCCTTATTTACTCCTGATAGGACTGTCCTGTTTGAGGAGAGCGAGAGAGAGAGAGAGAGAGAGAGAGAGAGAGAGAATGGTTAGAGTTGACTGACAGGCTAATTGTTGAGGCTGCACTGGTTACATCAATATGGGGATCGATGATGCAATAACCAGTCGATGAGTAGAAATGCAGCGTTTTTTTTTTTTTGCTCTCCAGTTTTTCTCCCTCTGAACACGATTAAAGTATTGATTTGTTCATTGAATTTGATCATATTCCCATTCAAACACGTGGCTGTGCAATTTGCATTGCTTTTCGGCTCAGAGCTAATCCGATCATGACAGGAGACGGGAGCAGAGGTGCAGCTCCACAGGCGGATGGCTGTGGGTGGGTAGTAGACAATTTCAGCCGAAGTTTCTAAAACTCCCTTTTAATTGCCTCAGTGACAGAGAAGGAGAGGATCAGTATTGGAGGGGGGCTTAATTTCACTAGCAACTGTTATTTTGGTACAAAGCCAGGGGATATTACCATGGCAAGACAGCAACCTGTCAGGTGAAACAATCTTGAGATTTGTTCAAACCCTGCTTGAGTGAAATGGTCTTGACTTTAAAACTTTGAGTCTGCTGAGCCATAAAGAGGCCCTCAGGCCCTCCAAAGTTGAAAAGACATCATGTCAACAGCACATCAAATGCAGGTACAGATACACAGTGCAGGCTGGTTCTTTGATTATGATCCCAGCAGGCAAATTTTTACTGTAATTGTAAGGGATTGAAAACTGTTCATCCTGAAACATGATTGCAACAAAAATCTAAATATGCTATACTTGAAATTACTTGGAATTGCTTGGCTAATTAGCTTTATGTATTGCAGCACTGTTCAGAGACCTCCAGTTGAGTTTATTAGCAAAACATCTATTAACATAAACAACTAAACAATGATCATTATATGAAATTGTACAAAGGATAACATATTAATGGAGATGCAGCATTGAGAACACACCCCGAATCTTACCTAAACTAAACAGATGTGTAGGTTCCCTCTTAACATGGAGAATGAACCCTCTCTCCAGTCCTAGTCCAGAAATCTCCCTCTTCATGAATTTCTGCAGTTTTATATAAAACTGAGTTTGTTTAAACTAAGTTTGCTTGCCACTGACCAATCAAAAGCTATCAAGTCAGAAACAGCAACCAACCTGAAAAATCAGTGCCAGCAGATATCACAGCAGCAGGACATCACGTCTGGGAGAACAGGTGTCTGGTATGCAGATGCTGATAACAAATGCCCATTTGTGACGGATATGGAGGAGCTTCCTCAGAGAATCTTACACAATAAGAATTTCAGACAGTCTACATCAGTACAACAATTAAATTTTATTAGTATGGAGCTTTTTGATAACGGATGTTGTCCCAGAGGGTCTTTCCAGAAACATAGATCCACACCTCTAATTATCAAGCTGTAGAAGACAATCAGGAAAACATTATTAAGAACTTGAGGAAGAACCACTGAGACGAGCCATGACTCGAAAGGAAAAACTCCCTAAGAGCATGAAGAAGAAACACTGTGAGGAACCAAGACTCAAGAGGTCTCCATTCACTCCTACAAATAATGGTTCCAGAAATGATGCTTTTTTCAAGACCATAGAAGAACCCAAAAACCTTCACTGGATAGTTCATCAGAAACAATTTTTGTATATGGCGTGTGAAAGCATGAATAACTTTTCTAAAGTTTAAAAAAACCTCCATATAATGGGAAGGTGGGATGGGAACCTAAAATCTGTCGTCAAAAACCTATTGGAGATCTACTTTCCTGTCATATTTAACTATAACCTGCATCTACCATGAAAGAGGGTTTGTGAACAGTGGCTTTAATAGAACCTTCACATTATGTGAAGATTGTTTAAATCTTTAAAAGGTTTTTCACACTCAAAAAGTTTATTGTAACATGGTTCTTTAATAAACCAATTTGGTTCATCGCTTAAAGAACGTTTCGTGTAAACCTTTTCTATAAGTGTCTTCTACTCTTAGAAGAGGTTTACACAAAGTGTTCCTTAAGCGATGAACCAATTTGGAACATCTGAGAGGAACCATGCCTGAAAAGCAAGAATTCCTTAGAGCATGAGGAAGAACCATTAAGAAGAGCGTAGAGGATTAATGGAGGGTTCTTTGGTGACTTGTCACTGTAAAGGTGGTGTGCAAGAATGAAGAACTTTTTAACCCTTTGAACGTGAGTGGCACAAATGGTAATTTGTTGTCATACGGCAAAACAACTCTTTGTATGGAAGTTCCCGCGGTGTGTTTGATGCCCGAGGTGTCAGTTGTCATGCTGAGCTTTGTTTGGTGTTCCTATATTACGTAGAACCAAAGTTATTATAACTTTAAAAAAATTAAAAACATGTAATAGTAATAATCGCTACTGGGGTTTTAAAAATGACATCACATGCAAATGAACATGAAGAAGATAAATCTTTGAACCCTGGAGAACTCTCAGGATAGTCTCCGGCCACAAGTGGGTGGGGAAAACCCGCAGAGGGAGGGGTCCAGAGAAAGAACAGCAAACGACAAGCATGTAGGTGAACAAACACCGGTTTTAGACTGTTTTACACCATTTATATTTACTGAAATCAGATTTTACTAATACGCTTTGAGAAGTAAGGGTTATAAAAAGACTCAATCCACAAGGGTCTTGCTAATTAGCTGAAATCTGCAAGGCTGTGACCCTGTGAACACAAAATAGAACATAACATTATATAAAAAATACTTTAGTCTATATATATATATATATTTTTTTTTTCTCTCTCTCCAAACACAGCTCAAAATGGTTCTTCTATGGCATCACTCAAAACAAAAATAAGAAGATGAAAAAGGGAAGGGAAGATTAAGCAGAGGCACTGAGAAACTAGAGAGGAAAGCCTGTCCTATCTTTTCTCTCATTCTGATGTAAAACAACAATGACCTTTGAAAATGCACAGAATAAAGTCTCAGCAAGAAGTCCTGTGAAAACCCCAGCAGCATAGGTGACACTCTCTTGACCCTGTTTAGGAACATAGATTGACCATAGGGGTGGGCTGCCTGCTTAAAGCCACTACGTCTGTTTGAACACCGCTGGTGCTCCACTGCCACTTCCTCTGCTTTAATTCCCAGGACTCAAAGAGTTCACACAAATGGTTGTTTTATTTCCCAACAATCTATGAGGGGTTTTAATTCAGTACTCACATGGGCACCTGCAAAAAATGTTATTGTGGCGAAACAGAGGCCGACAAATTCAAAAGTGGACTAAACCTTGAATTTCACTCCTGCTGCTGGTGGCTACGATGGAGCAGCTCAACCTTATGAGGCATCTGCACTGTACCAACCTCAGAACAGAAAAAAACCAAAGCTGAGAAACACAAAGCTCAGAACTCATTACAATCATTCAAACAATGTGAACTCACTGTTCAGAAGAAAGAATGATGCCCATCACAACAGGCTCATAATTTTCTCTGTTATTCTGTTATTCATTTAAGCCTCCAGGTTCATTGAGCCACATTCAGAGTTGGAGAACTGTTAGCAAGTTTTATATTATTGTAATGTTGGATGGTCAAGCTCCCAGTCAGTAAGCAGCCATAGTGGCCATTGGACAGATCTTTTTTTTCCTCTGATAGTTTTTTGTCCTATTCTGAGGTCAAAGCATATAAAATGCCCTATAACATGTTCTGTTTGCATGGGTTTCTGCTGGGAGCTCCGGTTTCCTCCCATAGTCCAAAGAAAAGCACGTCAGGTGGACTGAAGATGCTAAATTGCCCCTAGGTGTGAGTGTGCGTATGCATGTGCGTGTGTGTGTGTGTGTGTGTGTGTGTGTGAGGTGTGTTTGTTTCTGCCATGTGATGTACTGGGAACCTGCTCAGGGTTTTTCTCTGCCTTTTGCAGTGCTGGGATAGGCTCCAGCACCCCCACAACCCTGGTTGGGATACGAGGCTCAGATAGTGGATGAATGGATTTTGGATGGACCCATGACAAAAATGGTTGAGCATAGACCCACACACGTCCAGTTACATTGGCTTGTGACACTGATTTATTAACTATTCACACATTAGAAAGTCTTGTTTAGTTTTGGAAAAGTCATGTCTGAGAGAACATAGGGTGTTTAACCTTTAGAACGTGAGTGGCATGGGTCTGTGCCGGTTTTAGATTGATTTACGCCGTTTATATTTACTGAAATCAGATTTTACTAATACACATAGTTCTAAGGCTTAAGAGCCTCATTAACACATTAGTTCTAGGATCTCAAGTTATGCAGGAAGTTCAAATTGAGCTGCATGTCAGATTGTGTTTCGGGACCTCCCCTTGCTCCACCAACCAGCTGGATCCATCACTACTCTGAATCCCAAAGACCTCATTGTTTTCAAATTAAGCCCTGATCACTTGCACGAGTCAACAATGGAAGTAATGAGATGTGACTGCAGTTCTGGAGAAGCAGCCACAGTAGTTCTAAACCTGCAATTTCATGAGACTCTCGTCTGTTTTTTAGTATGATTTACAAACCAAGTTAAATAACAGCTAATAATTGTTAGCTGCTTTGGCTAGTCAACTAATTACAAATAGGTACCCCAAGTAACCCTAACTTTTGGGGATGCAACCCTAAAAGCCACATCAAACCCTGAAATTCCCAGCCTCGAACTAGTACTAGCTGTCTGAGTCTGCAGATGGATGATGTTGGTGGAAACAGACCATGAGGGAGGTGCAGTTTGAGAACAGCGCTCACAGCGATATCATCCTCACCAGGGGGGCACGTAAAATTGAGGGCGCATTCAGAGAGAGCGGCATGTGATGCTCCGGGCCGATGCGTAGCTTGTGTTTCAGACGCATCCCTGCCGAGTGTGAAGAGGCAGACGGGGCACAGCTCTCCACAGCAGGCAAAACAAAGAGAAAAGCCCAACCTGAAGGCAAAGCAGCGCGGCAGGTCCTGCCAGCCAGGCATTAATGCCACATTGATCCAAGGCCTGAACACAGCAGCTCTGAGAACAAGGGTTTTTTTTTTTCTTCACACAGCCATGCAGAGCCATTCAATTTTTTATATTTTCTTGTCCAGCTACAACACATACATTTATTATTAAACCATTTTAAACAAATTAAACTTAAAGGTAAAAAATGCGTAGCAAAATCACATAGAAACAGTCCAAAAGTCCAAAAAATCTGAGAGACATCTGATACACTAGACTTTGTTTTACTACATAATGCAATGTTTTAGACTAACAGGCTTATTGTGCACAGTTTGCTATCAGATAACGTTAGCAGTTAGCTGGTCCACTACTTCAAAAGCTAGTGTTTAAATGATGATCCATCAGGGTCTATTTGTCTTAACCTTGTTCTTGTGACATACAAACAGTTCAAGATGACATTGACAAGAAGCTCGCCCATACATCTATAATCACAGGTATATATATTTTTTAATATTAATAGCCTTTAACCTCCGTCATGTGCATGATTTGTTCCACCCATGTGCATACAGCCACCAAGGACAGTGGACCAGCACAGCCAACAGTGAAGCACATCAGATAATGTTAATAGCTAGCCAGTCCACTAGCCCAAAAGTTAAAATGTTTAAATGATGATCTACAGATACATGTAGCCTTTAGCTGCTAACATCTTAGTCTGAATTTTTGCTACACTTACCTCTCTAGAGAACATCATGTGCCAAACACATCCTGCCCTAAAAAGATCCTGAAAATGTTCTCACATGGTTCTCTTTTGCATAAAGTTGGAAATTCAACATCTTAGTTTTGCAGGGTTCTGCAAATTCATACCAGAATGAATGAGAGCAATGCAAAATTCATGGCAGTTACCTTCAATAAAGTGGTTTACTTGTTTAAATGTTATGTACAAAGGCAACTGATTTTTCGTTAATGAGATAAAAGATGCCCATTTAGTCCATTAATGAGAAAAATAAATTTTATTAATGTTGAAACTTTGGCTGATAGAAATGCTGGAGATGTGCTAGTGTACTGTATGTTCATGAGCTGTGAGGCATAATAGACACTCTCAAACACAGTGAAAATGTCAGCATTGCAGATATCACAAGTTTTCATTTTTCACCTTAAGTCAGTTCCACAATGCAGACATTTACAGTGCTTTGTTGCCTCACTGCTGCAGGCAACAGTGCCTATAATAGAGCATGAATAAAGGATCAGGCTTATTTTAGCTGATACCTGATCCATTAAAATAAGCCTGGACTGGTATCTATCTTCCACACTACCAGTGCCAGACTGGCAGATACAGGTTTGACTCAGTTAACCTTAGTTTGCATTGTTTTCATGGGGCTTAGGATAAAAAAAGAGCTTGGGAATTTAAGAGAGCTTTATTAGAGAGCTTTATATTTGCAATTATTTTCATGACTGCAAAAACAATAATGTAGAAAGTTCCATTCCTATACTCAATATCTCTAGAGCTCCAGAGCAACAACACACCTGATTCAATTCAATCATAGTCGTTATCAAGCTCTTCATGAGGCGAGGCAGGTGTGTTAGAAAAGGGAAAGCATAAAAGCACATACATAGTGGCAGCCCGTAATGGAAGTGAGAACCGCTGCTTTATCTTGTTCTCACATGAGGCGTGTGTTGAATGGTGTGATGGACAGCTGGGTGAATAATGACAGCTTTGGCCGCTCATCTGGCAAACACTCGCGTCCCCCAGCGACGCCTCTACATCATGTCCGACTCAAGCATGTTCCCTGCCTCCTGACACGCAATTATTGGTTTGTCTCTCAAAAGAATTTATCAGAAGACAGTTAGTCCAGTTAATCTTCCACAACTCTTAAACTAATAGTAACCAACACACTTAAATCATATACATAAATCACAAAGCCACTGTGCTGCTCTGTGTCAGGAAAAGACCACACCAGGAATGCTGTGTAGTACTGCATTGTGTATCAGTACAAAACACAGCTATATAACAAGCTCTTAACCAATTTAAACTCTATTTGAACACACCGATCAGCCATAACATTAAAAAAAGCATCTGCCTAATATTGTGTTGGCTCCTGTGGACCACCAAAACAGCTCTGACCCTTTAAGGCATGGTCTCCACAAGACCTCTGAAGGTGTGATGCACCAAGACGTTAGCAGCAGATCCCATAAGTTCTGTAAATTGTGAGGTGGGGCCTCCATAGATCAAACTAGTTTGTCAAGCACATCCCACAAATGCTCAGTCTGACTGAGATCTGGGGAATTTGGAGGCCAAGACAACTTTTTGTTATGTTCCTCAAATCATTGCAGCGTTGCAGGACACATTATCCTGCTGAAAGAGGCCACTGCCATTTGGGAATACTGATGACATGAAGGGTGAACTTGGTCTGCATCAATGTTTAGGTAGGTGGTGGATCTACATGATTGCAGGACCAAGATTTCCCAGCAGAACTAAAGTCCAAATGATGTAAAAGAAAATGCGATTAATGAGACCAGTGCACCTTCTTCCATTGCTCATTGAGTTCTGATGTTCACATGCCCATTATAGGCACTTTCGGTGGTGGATAGGGGTCAGCATGGGTACTCTGAGTGGTCTGCAGCTATGCAGCCTCATACACAGCAAGCTGTGATGCACTGTGTTCTGACACCTTTCGATCAGAGCCAGCATGAACTTTTTTCAGCAATTTGTCTCCCCTTTTGTGGCATTTGACCTGATAGGCTAACCTTCGCTCCCCACGTACATCAGTAAGCCTTGTGCACCCATGACCCTGTCAGCAGTTCACCAGTTGACCTTCCTAGGGACCATTTCTAGTAGGTACTAATGACTACATACCGTGAATACCCAACAAGACTTGTTGTTTTGGAGATGCTCTGACCCAGTTGTTTAGCTATTACAATTTGGTCCTTGTCAAAGTCACTCAGATCACTTGCCCATGGAAGTCAGCATGCGTTGATAGTGTGTGCATGTTCAGAAAAAAAACTTACTTTCAAATTTTTGGATGCTGTATTCAGTAGCCTTAAGAGTACCTTTATGTGGTGGGGTTAATGATGGAAAGTGTGAAACTGAAAAAAAGAGAATTGTGCAAATTATTAGATTAAAAATGAGCTAGAAAGGGTTTCCTGCTGACAGGAAGATAACACAAATGCTGTGTTTCCATGGCGACAAAGGAAATAAATAGGGTAAGAAGCTATAATAGCTTAACACATTCTATAACCGACTCTTCCAAGAGCCCCAGCCAAAGTTATCCTCAGCCACAGGGCTACAAGAGATTTTCAAGGAGAGACCACGCTGATTGTCACTTCATTAGCTCAGCAAACTTTGTGTCTTTACTCCAGGGATGTTAAAGTCCAAGTCCAAATGCTAAACAGAGTAGTGATCAGTATTACAGAGACCATTCCCAAGTCCACAGCCTCCCAATGTCTACTTTGCTGACAGTCGGGAAATGGATAGTAGCTGTAGATGAGATCTTCAGCAAAATCTACAGTGGCCCCACTTTATACCAAAATCTGTTGGACACAACTGCATGGACAGCTACATCAAGGGACCAACTGAGGACCAGTAGTTCAGTATTTTCATAAACACAGATCCTGGCTTGTCACTCATGAGTAAATCACTGCATCAGCACATTCCTTCACTGAAACATCTCTGCTGAAGAGCTTCTAAAATACACTCACTCTGTGAAACTCTATGGACAAGATGCCCTTCTTTGGTAAGACTTTTTCCAACCACATGGGGCTTTAGTTGACACAGCCTCAGGTGACTTTTTATTTAGGCTTGAAAGGCTCCTCTGAAGCACCACCCTGCTGTTCCTTAGCACTGCAGCCGTGCTGCAACACAACCTTGTTGTCACCAGTCACAGTGTTTTGCCGTCACCAGTCACAATGTTTTGCTGTCACCAGTTAGATGTTAAGCCACCCAAAAACCATAAAGGTCAGTTGTAGTCAGTGCATACCATGCCATCTGATTTCTTTGTGCCAGTTCAGTTAGACGGTCATTTTCTATGTCCAGCTTACCTGACACCCACACTGATAGAGACATACTCGTTCCTGATGAACTGGGAAAAGAAAATTCCATCCTACAGTCTAATCAAGAAATCACGACAGCACTAGCCCTACTAATCTAGGTAGAACAGATTTGATAAAACATAGGGCACATACATTTTCTGCATCCCCATTATGGCAAGGAACATATCACACATCCCCCATACTCAGGGAAGAAATCAATAAGCAAGCGCTTACTCCATTTACATGCTAACATCTTTGAGCCTAGTCATAGTTCATGGGCCTCTGCTGTTCAATTAGTTCATGAAAAGGATGGCTCATACAGAATTTGTATTGACTACACATGTCTCAAGCCACATTCAAGGATGTACATCCTTTAATTTTGATGATGTGTTGATGACAGTTAAGATGCTTTCTTGTTTAGTACATTAGATATGTCAAGTGGCTATTGGCAAATTGAAATAGAAGAAACTGATGGAGACAAAACAGCATTCAGTGTAGGTGACTCACTTTACCATTTCAGTATGATGCCAGTGGGACTCATGAACGCACCTCCAACATGCCAACATCCTTCAGAATTGGATTTACATGGTCTCCATTGGTCTAAAACTAGTGTACTTAGATGGCACTGTTGTCTTTAATAAGACTTTCAGTGATCATCTCATTGACCATGCTGAAGGTTTAGCAGGGTGCATCAAGCAGGCCATTCACAAAAATGCCAGCTTCTCCAACACTCCACGCTTGCTTTAGAACATATAGTCCTAAAAGATGGCATCAAGCCTGATGGTAAGATTAAGGAAAAGGTTCATACGCATTTTGCTTATGTAACTGTCATTTTTATCAAAACGCTTTGCAGAGAAGGAAGCTCCCTTACAAAGCATGCCGAATCCTCATGGACTGAATAATGGCCTGATGCTCACTCATCCCTTCCTTTTCTCAACTAACCCAACTTTACCAGCCCCTTTGTATTCTATACTGAAGAATCTCATGACGCAATTGGCTCTGTGCTTGCCCAAGAGCACAATGGAGTTGAGAAGGTAGTAGCCTTTGCTGGCCATGTGTTGAATGCAACCAAATGGAACTGGTCTACTTTCAATTGTGGGTGGGCAATTGTGAGGTCTGTCCAATACTACTTGTAAGGGTGGCTCTTGTCATTGATCACATCCCCTACTCAGTCTCAAGAAGGTGCCCAGAGACTCCACAGCTTGTTAGTGATGTCCTGGTACACATTTCTCAAGGCATTAAAGATAACTTTGTGAGCATCATAGAAAACTCCCACTGAAATTTATCTTCAGTCCAAGCAAGTAGTAGTGCTTGTACTTTATCAACTTCCCAGTTGTTTGTATTTTCATTGTTGATGTTTTTCTGCGGACAGTAAAAAAACAATGGCCTCTTTCCATGTTGTGATGTCAACATTTCGACCAATCAGAAAGCAGTGACACAGTTGGCTTGGCTGTGGCCTGCATTTAGCCTTGCTGTCGAGCAGGACCGTGACAGTGCAGGTACGGCTTGGGTACAGGTCACTTTATTTGTAATGGAAAAACATTTGTTCGCGGTATGGCGTGGTTCCTTGTGCCAGTGGAATAGTGTCACAAGTCATCAAACATCAAGATGGTGCAAGACATGGAAATGCGGACTCACTCTACATGTCCAGATGATGATCGCCAGTCTTCTAAATCTGATACTGGCTTTATGGGTCCTACCAATTAATTGATCACACAGTCCTATCAAAGATCAACATTTCTGCTCCCAGACTTTCTCAGTGTATATTCTTCAACGTGAGAAAGATGGCATCACACTGAACATGGTGTGAGTATACTATCTTCAGTTGGCCACGCTGACCCTTTCCCAGGCCAGAGAGTCATTCTATTGGTTGCTTATGGTTAACAGAATTGAGAACAATTGTCAGCAATGTGTCAGTTGCAGACCTGTTCTGGTGACTAATAATCTAGCTCCTCTTCAGGCCATTCCTGTAATTCACCCTTTCCAAAATGTGGTGGCAGACTTTACTGAGTTCTCTGTGACACCCTCAGGGAACAGGTAAGTGTTGGTTATTCAGGATTATGTCACTAAGTATGTGAACCTAGGTGTGATCCTGAGGAAGATGGGTTGATCTAAAGAACTTGCCATAGCAAGCCATGGGATGCAATGTTACACTCCATTCAGATTTTATACTACACTAGTATTCACACAAGCGTAGGACATACTCCATTTTTCCTTGTGCATGGTCATGAAGCAAGGATACCTGCTCACATGCTCTTTTCCACCCCTGCTGAGGCATAATGGGCTTCCCCTGGCACTCCAGCAGAGTATGTCAGATCTGACTGTAGGAAGCTACAGCTTGC
The DNA here is from genome assembly GCA_037974445.1 of Brycinus macrolepidotus. Lineage (NCBI taxonomy): Eukaryota > Metazoa > Chordata > Actinopteri > Characiformes > Alestidae > Brycinus > Brycinus macrolepidotus. The sequence continues at coordinate 1,048,769 of JBBPCZ010000136.1, read as the reverse complement.
CTACACGTCAAGTCAAGAAGTGCAGTCACGCTCAACTAAAAGCTTAATATGACAAAAAGGTCAAATGCACACTTTAAAATGTCAGAGATTTTGTGCTGCTAAATGATCCTGCACACTTCAGGTGTAAGCTGGCAGCACGCTAGGAAGGACCTTACGTCATCACACAAGCAACCAGCCAATGGCCATGGTGTACTTTGATGGTATTCTATGAACAAGCTCCAGATGGAAGAACACAAATTTTGCACTATAATCACCTCAACCCTTAGAATTCAGAGCTTATCAGCAAAATCTGATTTCGACAAATAAAAATGTTCTAAAACAGTCTAAAACCGGTGTTTGTTCTCCTACAGGCTCACCGTTTGCTGCTCTTTCGCTCGTTCCATCACTGCCCATAAACTGACTGCTCTTTTCAGAGATTTTGCTGTGTGGTAATGAAATGTTGCCACTACTATTTGTTCTTGTCTAACCAAACAGAATTTGTTTAGATAATTGTTTTTGTTTCAGTAAGTATTTTGCTACTATGTTCTTAATTATTTAGTAATGTATAAAAGTATAACACTTTTTCTTTCATATTTTCTCTTACAGTTTTCTAGTTATGTGGATTTTTCCATTTTTCTACAATGTGAGTAATGTGAGAAAGTAATTTGGGCTTCAGCTTTGAAAACAGTTTTGTGTTACTCTATTTGGTTTACTGGTGACTCGACGAATTGCTGATTGGTGAGTGATGTACGGGCTGAATTGGGAATTTTGACTGCTCTGGCTGTTTTTTTGTTATCTTGCCCATTAAAAGTTGGTAGTCTAGTCCATTGCTATGATAGAAACTTTTTTGTGAGTTTGCTCCACTTACACAAAGCCCTTGTCCAACTAAAACTCCCATGCCTTACATATTAAACAGTGTGATGGTGAGCATGTTTTGCTGCTTCAGGGTCAAGCGCAGCTGAGTGAGGCAATTCTACAAAAAAAAAGAATTTGTCCACAATGATGTGAAAGACTGATTTCCATCTATAGAAGGAGTTAGGTTGCAGCTTTTACTGCTGGAGGTGGTACAACCAGTTATTAAAGGGGCAATTACTTTTTCATATCTTATATTGCATTTTGTATGAAGTGAGACAGTTTACAGGAAATCACAATATGAACAAGAGCAATTAGAAAACAACTGCTTCAGTTCACACTAATCACACTACTGTTCTTCCTAAGTTTTATTTTTATTATTATTTTGATTCCACCCATTTTTGGTGCTGCTGCTAGTCGAAGCCTGTACTTCATTTTGGCAAAATGAAAACATCAAAACATCCATACTGAAGTAATTTTTGTAGTCAAGTTGCCTCTGTAATATATGGGGAGAGAAAGTGAATTATCGAGTTGCCCTTAAAATGTGTGTCGGAGAGAGAGTCTGTGATGTTACGGCTAAGGTGGCTGGAAAGGGACAAAATGTGGGGAAACACAAACATGGAGCAACAAATGGAGAGCAAAACACACACCCAACTCCTAAACAGACTTCAAGACACTAAAGCTCAGATCAGATAAAAAAAAGACATGTGTCACTATTTGTTGTGGTTAATTAAAGCTAATCAGCCCGAGACTGTGGCTACTTGTTCAGCTGTCCTTAACCATAAATGGCTTGGTAAGAGCCAGCAAGTTAACATCGCCTTGGTGGTTCAGCAGTGCAGTGCTGGACACTGAATGAAGAGAATGAGAATACTGCTGGTTCTAATCAACATTGTGACTATTTTTTTATTTTTTTAACACAAACATTTTTGTCTATAAAACCAATGTTTGGCTGTCTTCAAACATTTCTTTTATAGCAACCACACAACTACACACTTCACATTTTCTTACAGAAATGCATCTATACATATACATATAATTTTGTGAGTAAAAACTGAAGTTGATTAACAGTTATGGCCAAAAGCAATCTGACTGCTAATAGCTCTGCCTTGTGGAGAGTGTTCAGTCTGCTGTATTAATAAAGTATAACTAAGTAAAGATAAAGCCAGGTTGAGCAGCCCAAATACAGTTTTATAATGACCTGTGGATTCCTTGTTTATCATTCACAATGCAAACTGATGACTAAGCTGATTCATCAAGAACAAACATTTTAATCTCTTTTTTCTTTAATTGATTAATCAGTTTTAATCCTGTAATCGTGAGATCCCTATGTCAGTTTTCAGACTTCTTTTTAAACTCTCAGAATGTTTTTTTTTTTTTTACTGTGTGTTGACACACGTGTAGTATTGGAGTAAATGGAGAAAAGATGTCCTTCATTTGAAGAGCACTCTATCAGTCTGCTCAGATTCAGTCTGAACATACCTGAACTATTAGATACCATTGCAGGTGTTAATGATACACCTTGTTGATGGCACTCAGGAACTGAGGACCTGTGTATACAGCAGAAGCTGAAAAAAAGAACATTTCCTTCTGCAAACACACTTGGAACAATGTAAATTTAAAGTCTGTACCTCCTTATCTTATTACATGAGAAAAGCTGCCACACCTTCCTTTACAACAACCTGTAGCATGACCTACTATGGAATATAACAAGCTCTATATTCTTCAGGGCTTCTCTGGTGTCCTTTAGGGCCCCGAACTGCTGTTGTCCAGATATTATTTTGGTGGTGGGGATGGTGGTCGACCACCTAAATAGATCCAGCTAAGAGCAGCTCTGCTGTAAACCAGAAAGTGGAGCCACTGTTTTCTTCTTCTCCTGTAATTGTTATCCATGCTATGTGAGGTGGCAGAACATAATTTGAGATAATGTTTTGCCAACAGACACCAATAGCAGATTATTCGGTAGAATATCAAGGTGAGACATGCTCACCTTGTTGCATATGCTCATGCTTATGTAAATGTGGTAAAAATGTGACTCGGAGCAAGAATCAATGTTGATTTTAAGCTTTACGGGGCTTAAAATTAGTTTGATCCAATCAAATCAATGATATTGAGGATTCTGATATATATTTATCTAATCCAATTATGAGCGTGAACAAGTGTCATATCTATGGAAACCCAAAGCAGCCTAAAATAATCTCCTTCTAAAATGTACTATTTGGAGCACTATTTTTTTTTTTTGGCTGCAATTGAACCATGGAACATTTTACTACCAATAGTTATGGACTTTCCAGTGCAGCTCTAATCATCTATAGCAGTTCAATGCAGATAAGCCCAAGCCCCAACAGAAAGTTCTCTTCAGGACAGCCATCTGCAAGCAACCTGTTACACTTCCATTCTCATTAATGTCTTGACTTTAACACAGGCAACTTGAGGACATGAAGTCTCGCGTTTGTTGCTTCTGACGTGCCGAAAGGAAGATTGGCGTCCTCGTTCTGTGTCTTTAGCAAACCCTCCTAAAGGAGTTGGGGTATTTTTAGCTAAATGTTGCCCTGACATTTTGTCCATCTGCCTCATGAATAGGAACACCATTATTGATTGACTGATGGTGTGGACTGACAACTAACATACAGCTTGGTATTTAGACCAAAACTAACACAAAGAAGCTTGGGGAGGTGGAGACATCTGCACTGAGGAAGTGGTTTCATAGAGCTTCTCTGATGAATCACTCCTGGAAGTTGCTCCTCTCTTTTCTGCCTCAAATTGATGGCCTTGGTCTTGCTCCAGGGAACATGTTCAGACATTTTCACCCCTGGCCTCTCACACCAGATCTGATGATGGTCTGACCACTCTTTTCCCAGCTCTCATTAAGTCCTCTTGCTAATGGAAACGTGTGCTTGGGTTTAAATGTTCGTTTCACTTGCATCTGCCCTTAAAGAGAATGGGATATGCTTGATCACAGACAGAATTAGCAAGTTAGCATAAAATGAGCTTATACATTAAGATTTTTTTGTCCTGAAAGTATCTACCAAACTCATAACTCAGACATGCCATTTTGCAGACTGTCTTCAGGTCTTTTTGGAAGCCAGTTCTACATGGGAAGGGGGCCATATATTTTTACTAATAGAGGTCTGTACTATTTTAGGACTGATCCATATGGGATGAACAGTCTGTATAAATTACAGAGGTGGTGATGCCTACTGAATACCAATGTTATTCGACACATCTAATTCGCATCTAATTAACTGTTTTAAAGGGTAATTATTCAACATTTCTACACAGGTCAGTTGTTAAGATGTAAGCACAGGGTTTTAGATGTGAAATTGCATTGTAGATAAGGTTACTCATTTGCTGATGGGAACCATGGGTTGCAACATCTACATCGCAAGTACAGCCTTTTCATTTACTCTTATACAACAGTCACAGCACAATGTGATTGGTTGAAAAAACGCAGTAACTATCATTCCACTGAGCCCCATTTAAAAAGTAATAGCTCGACAGCACTGCATGCTGTCTTGTCGTGTAATACCGTATTGGTGCTCTTGTGTTTTTCTTGCCTTATCTCTCTCTCTCTCTCTTTGCTCTCTTTGTACTCTGTGTAGTCCTGTCCTGCTAATGTAGTCTTGTGGTGTTCTGTTTTGTTTGTACTTTGTTGTTTCATTGTTTCATTTCTCTGAGTAGATGTCTGAAATTACCTGCTTGACTTGACTAAACATTGCAGTTAATCATCGACAAGCCTACTTTAGCTGCAAAAAATAAAGAATACATTAGATCACTTTTATAAGAAAATATGTGCAGTGTTTCCCCTATCATTGAATAGGCCATCGGATTTTGAAAAAGTGTGTGACAGCAGGCCTGTGTCAAAATCCACTACCCCTAAGCAAGCTGTAAGTCAGCAGCTGCAATAACAAGCCTGGATGTTGAATGCGTAACAGACTGGTTGGAACAAAACCACATAAATGCTGAAAACCTCAGCTGAACTTGGTATTATGACTGTTTTATGGCTCTATATATGACTTTTTTTCTGCATCTCATTTTATTACATGAGAAAAGCTGCCACCCCTTCCTTAAAGACAACAGCCTGTAGCACGACCTACTACGGAATATAACAAGCTCCATATCCTTCAGGGCTTCTCTGGTGTCCTCTAGGGCCTCGGACTGCTGTTGTCCAGATACTACTGTTTAGGAGGAAGGAACTGTTGATATTGAAGCACATTTGATGTTTGGAGCCTCTTTGCTTTACTTTTTCTATTTATTTCGCAGAACTATTGCATAAAATCAAAAGAACACTTGTGTTTGTTATTGTTATTGCGGATTACATCACAGCTGCAATGATCTGCTCGCCTCTGGATCATTACTGTGACTGAATCACAGCCGTTATTTTTTTTTTGTGATAACTTTACTTCAACTTCAACTTTTATTTATTTATAAAGCACTTTAAAAACAACGCAGTTGGCCAACACACTCATGTTCTACTAACTCAAACCCACCAGGGAACTGACACATATCTTCTGAGTTTTTATATCTAATATTGATAATAGTATGAACTGAAATAGTAGTAAAGTTAAAATGATGAGGTTTTCTTTGGAGACTATTTTGCCTCTGATGGTCTCAAATCTATTGCTTCTACAGGTATTAAACTTTGACGTCCGTATCATCACTCCTGTGAACATTTCTGACTTGATAAGTCACTCTAGAACCAAGCCTTTCACACCAAACCCATTCTGAAGGACTTTGTTTAGATCTCTAAAATCAACTCTTTAATTATGTAGAAAATTGAAAAAAAATCAGTTCAGTTCCCTTTTAATCCTTTTCACAGTAGCCATAAAAAGCAGTTTCAGCCCATTTCAGATAAGCCTTGAATTTCAATTAATTAATTATTTTTCTAAATATTTTAATTCAAATTGAATTATGCTTTTAATTAAAATATTTTATTTGATTATGTTAATTAAAATATCTGACGAATCATTGGCTACTAAGTAATTATTATGCCTTTCCGTCATTAGCTTGGGGATTCATTGCCAACAGTCATTATTTCTGCATAAAAATGTCATTTTACATTTTTAAATATTTGGGTTTTTACACCTGAAGTCAGACAGTTCTTGGGGATCAAAAACTAGAATATCGCATTTCTCTACTTTTTTACAGGATATGATGGAATGTTTATCAATATCGCAATTCAAGCAGGATTAAAATAACCTGGGGTTATTTCTGCAGTACTTTTCAGGTGAGATTAGTCTTCCTTGGTGAAGTGGAGTAATTTAATCTTAACACAGGATGTCTGTAATGTCTTGCAATGACAAATTCACATGAGCACACAGAGCAGTTGTAAACATGTGGCTGCAGGCTTGCACACTTGCACACAGAAGGATATTATTGAATATTATTGATTTGTTTTGGTTTGTTCTAAAAGTGTCCATTGAGTATAAATGGACAACTTCAGAGTGACCGTCTTAGGTCTTGAAAAGCCTATGCAGTAAACTATTGTAGATCCCACATTATGGTTAGCTATCTCCCCTAACTTCTGGAGTTTCCTTTCCCAAAAAACACCCCATTCATTCATCCATCCATTATCTGAGCCGCTTGTCCTTAATTAGAGTCTTGGGGGTGCTGGAGTCAAACCCAGCAGCGAAGAAACATCCAGGCCAGTTGCACAGCCAAAAATACCCCAATGATCTTACTTCAGCTTGGAGACAAATGACTCCAGCGCAACTTCTTAAAGTATTTAGATAGCACTCATCTGAAACTGCATCGACCTTGCACTGCGAATTGGAACGCTTCCTTGGAATCACAACCTCAGTATGGATGCTAAAATCGCTATTTTGCCATCGCCTCTGGTGCTCATGCCGTACAATGTACTCCCTAATGAGGTGACCAGAAAGATACAGGTTGAGCGAGAGGGTGTGAGTCATCGAGAAATGGAGGGAAGTGGTGAACTTCTTATCCAGGCACATCTCGCCGGTGGTGTGGAGGGCAGATGATAGCGGATGGAATGTTCCACCCACAGGACTGTAATGCGGCAATGATCTTCACAATCGCAGGGCCGCTGTGGGCGGCCGTGTTTGACGACTCAACATGCCGCCCCACTGGCGAAACATAGGTTACCATGGTAACCTGCAGACTCTCCACTTTTCCCGGAAAACAGCATTTCAGCAGGGACAGGAAAAAAGAGGAATGGCATGGGGTTTGAAAAATGACAGTTATATTTTGAGGGAAAAAAGTCAGCTCTGTGAGACGGGAGGATGTGAAAAGGTAATTGGATGTGGTTACATGTCTGGAGGTTTATGGGGGCCAGTTTCCAGAGAGCGGGACAGTTGTATATGTGATGGTGCAATTCTGTAAAAAAATAAATAAATAAAAATAAATAAATAAATACATAAATAAATAAAATCCCTTATTTAGGCATTTTTTGGAAACCTGTGGCAACTTTCTCTAGATATAACCGTAAAGCTGCTGAACGTCAGTCACTTGTCAGTCTATGGCTTGAACCAAGTCCGGGGACCAAATTACACTGTCAGTTTGGGCTTCTTCACTTCAAATCCTCTTTAACTGGGGACCGTTTATGTCAGGAATCAAGCCGCACAACTATAATCAGTTCAAACAGTGGGAGTTTAATAAACAGCACATTTAAATGATGTGATATATGAGCATATTTATGCTGCAGATTCCATATTTTGTGCTATTTTTTAGCCTTTTTAATTGGAAGTAGGTGAGCAATCATTTAGCATGCCATGCTGGAGCATCACGCAGATTGGACGCATCAACACTCGCAGTTCAAATTGATTACCGCAGCTGCTGGCACCCCAAGTATGCATTTATCTGTTCCTTTCATTAAACAGGACAAACCTGAATGCAGCTAATGTAACAAACCTCACTCGTGCCAGCCCCTGCAATGTATACGGCAAAGCAAATCCCTACATGTAGGCCTCATATTAGACCATATAATTGCTAATGCTTCTATTATGGATCCATTTCCCAGAAAAAACTATCATAATCTTGGTTTCATTACATGTCCACAAGCACGTTCACGCGAAGCAGAGCAGCTGCAGATTGAAGAGGTTCACGGGGAATTAATCGGATGTAAATAACGTTGAGGGGGCCGGTCTCGGATCTCACCCAGTGTCCCCTTTGCCATTCACTGGTTCACTCATGGCAGAAAGGTGCGCATTACAAGACAATTTAGTTTTAATGAGCAGGCTGTATTTGGACTGGCCCATCACAGCCTCGGGCCTCCCTTCATTCATTTTAGATGAGCTGCCCGGAGAGATACCGCATTAATATTCACACAATGGCCATTACTGCGACAGTGGAAACAGTATTACCACACTGATAGGCGAAAGAGATGTCTAAAGGTAAACATCTGCAATATGATTTATGGGATCTAAATGGCAGCTTTTAATGGCCTGAACTCTCCCTCTTGACCTTCATTAAAAGTACTTTTAATAATTACCCTTCACAGCTGTAAAAGGTCCTAAAGGAGAGATGATGGAAAGAGTAGGTTCCAGGAAAACATCCTTTTAGTTATCTTCATCCCAAAACGGACTCATCTGCCAAATTTGGACACAAATGTACCAATGTTTGTCGAGATTCCTTTTAAAGACCATAAAAATAACGTTTTTTTCCATTATAAGCAGTGTTTGATTCCTGTGCTGTGTGTTTATCCCTTAGATCTCAAAGTGTATTAGTAAAATCTGATTTCAACAAATATAATCAGTGTAGAACAGTCTAAAACCGGTTCTTGTTCTCCTACACCAGAGGTGTCAAACTCCAGTCCTGGAGGGCCGGTGTCCAGCACGTTTCGGTGATTTCCCTGCTCAGAAACACCTGGTTCACCTCGCCAGTTAATTGCCAGGTTTAGTAAATGTGTTTGTGTAGGAGAACCATCAAACTGTGCTGGACACCGGCCCTCCAGGACCGGAGATTGACACCCCTGGACTAAATAAACACCCTAACAATACGCCACAGACCCCACTTTGAGAACGATGGCTTTAGGGAACCAAATGTGGTTCTTTAATAGCATCTTTCCAAAGAACCTTTGTTTTTATTTTTCTTAACTTAGAAACTGATTTCAGTGTAACACACACAAAAATTTTGCCCTGTAACAACAGCGGAACACTTTAGTGCCATAAATGACCGTTAAAAAAACATTTATTACATAAAACCCGTCTTTACCAAAGAACCCTTGAAGAACCTTTTTTAAGGGTGTGTCGTTCAGCACAGCTGGAACAGCAGTTTATCACTTCACTGCACTAAAAGAGGGAACCCATTTATGCCATTTTCCACAACTAAGACATAAACCACATCCTTTGGCACACAGTGTAACTTATTCATTCTTTTATGTACTTTTTTTTTTGCATCTGTACTTCGTGTACCAGTGCTTTAGAGCCAGGGTTTTTTTTTTGCTGGCCAGACGGCTCGACATTACACATCACTTAAGACCATTAGGCCTCTCATAACTTCCACGCAAGTCCCATCAAACTGCGTCTCACTCACGCTTCATAAACCTCATTGTCCGGCTCCAGCATTGTGGCAATCGCTGCGGATAACTATTTCCTTCCCTTTCAAAACGAAAGTCATATATAAACACCATTAAGCGTCGTTCCATGGCCTGGTGTGAGAGGAATGGGTTTGCTCCAACTTTATGGCGGAGCATGAGAGGCCCATTTAGATATGAGCAAAAAGTGCCATGATTGCTTTTGAAGAGGCCCATGCAAACACAGCATTGTATCACAGATGGTCTCGAGGCAGCCGCGCGCCGTTTAAAAGGTGAGGCGCGCTCGCTGAGAGGCTCAGACATTGTAATGTACCTTTCATGCGTCGCCATCGTAGTTATGACATTTTGCCTCCAAAATGTGATTGCTCAGCAGCCCCGCCCCCGGTGCGCGACCCCAGGCCTAATTGAGTTCTCTTTCGCACTCCATGATAATTGGTTTACACCGAACATCTTGGTTTTATTTAACTACGAGGGCTTTAGGTTAATGGAGCGAGAGGCAGGCGAGCCTAATGGCAGGTAAACCTGGAGGCAGCTCGAGAGGGAAATGGGCTCTGCTGATTGTTGCCAGTGTCCATAACAGACCCTGCATGGGCCCGAGTTAAATGGGCCATTTCATGTGTGCATTTTAGGAGTCTCACGCCAACATACTTGTGACCTGTCTCGCTTTCTCCTCTGGCCTCAGCTCCTTTGCATTATGTTGCAACGTTTCCCACATTATCTTTGTTCAAAAGGCTCCGCCCACAAATACGGGCCTAGCAACTGTCGTGAGGTTGGGCAAGCTTTACAGAGCACTGACAAAACCTAACCACCCCAAGAAGTTCAAGCCAGTGTATGTACGTGACGTTGAGCCTGCAGTTTAAAATGAAATGCTAGTGAGTTGGACCGTGTTGTTGTAGCTGATCATTTGCCAGAGTATCTTTGTTCGAATGGCTCCGCCCACAAATTCGGTCCTAGCAACTGTGGTGAGGTTGGGCAAGCTTTACAGAGCACTGACAAAAACGAACCAGCCCAAGAAGTTTAGGCCGAGGTCTATATGTGATGTGGAGTCTGAAGTTTAAAATGGTATGCTAATGAGCTAGACCGTATTGTTGTAGCTGATCGAAACTAGGCAGGCCAAAATACATTTGCTGCCATGCGTTGATTTGATTGATCACACCACAAAAAAGTACAAGCAATCTATCCTAACAGTTTTATTTGCATACAAAATAAATACAGTCTCATTTTCTGCAACTGCTTAATCCGTGCTACGGTTACGGGTCCCCAGAGCCTACGGGCGTGAGGCAGGGGCTCACCCTGGGCGGGGCGTGAGCGGGTGCACACACACACACCATTCACTCACACACACTCACATCTACGGCCAATTTAGAATCCCCAATTCTCCTGACGCGCATGTCTTTGGACTGTGGGAGAAACCAGAGACAGAGACCCCGGAGGAAACTCACGCCACCATGAGGAGGACATGCAAACTCCACACACACAAGACCAGGACCCGGATTCAAACCTCCAGCCCTGGAGGTGTGAGACAACAGTGATACCCACTGCACCACTGTGGGGTCACACACATATTCAACTATTATTATAACGTTTTTTACCTTTATCACCTGTTCGTATTAGCATGTCCTCTTCCCTAACACTCAGTATATGTATCTCAATTACTAGTCCAGATTTAATTCACCATAAATCTTTTTACATAACTTCTAACTAGAACTGGGTGTCAAAACTCAGCACTTTTTTGTTGCCAACCGACCTTCAATACTACTGACTATCAAAAAATTCTGTCATTCAAAAGCTGTCATTTTCCATCCCTATTTAGTCTTACAAACATTTGTAAACCAATCAGAATTATTGTTACAAAATGTAGTCTGCTGATTGGCTGTGTAAATTACTTTCTGTAAATGTTATTAATGTCAGTTCTTACTAATTAGTCTTCTGTTTGTTGCAGTCGGTAAAAGTACCCATTTCCAGCACGTTACACTCGTTTGTGATTTAAGCCACACCCACTTTTGCCTTACAATTAACAGAAACTATCAAAAAAATATCCCTTAGGAATCAGTATCAAAATGAAGGTATTAGTATGAGTATCAACACTGAGACCTCACTTCTAACATTTCTCTGGAAATGATTTGGCTCACCTTGCTTCCCTATTCTGTAATTTTCATAACTTTTATTTTTATTATTATAGTGTTATTGATTTGCTATATTGGACCAGAGGAGGACATGTTCAAGTTTTGGTTCCCTTTCAATTAATTTCTTCATGCTCTTACATAGTTTCTCCTGACCACCCTTGGCTTGCTCACAATACACAAAACTTTCAGGGCACAAACACATCAGTATGGTGGGGCCCTCAAGGGATAATAAGGGAACATAATTGTACTGCATTTCATTCCAACTATCTGTTTCAAGTTGTACTGAAGCGGTATAGCCTGTCATGACTTCAGACCTTTGATTTATTTATTTGATTTATAAAATAGTAATTATTAAAAATATTTATTAAAAGGAACAGGTTTGACCCCTATTGCTCTGCGCAACTGAATTTACTTTACCTTTAAAACTCACTTAAGTTACACAATTGGAACTTAAGGACCATGTTTTACCTATGCGGGTGCACAAAGTACCTTGCTTGTACCTTGAGGAGCTAAAAGTGACCATTGCAGGACCTTTTTTCTGCCAGTGAAGGGGCTTAAATCTGCATTTCTGTAAATCTGCTTTGTGAGGATGCTTTTCTTTTGAACTGAGCTGAAGCTTGCTGTCTTCCTTTCTTGGTTGGCACACTCCAGGGTTTCATTATTATTGTCCATCTGTGAGCATTGATTTCTGTCCCTTATCCACATTGTCTCGATAAGCCAATTACTCTAACAACGCGAATCGATTGATAACTGTGTATTTTTGGCGCTGTATTTGCCATTGCACAACTCGGGTAAACTGGACACTATTTTAACCACCTTTGCCGCGTGTGAGTAAGACATGACACCCCTCGTGTAACAGGGCACAGATGTAGGAGGCAACTGCAGGTGTAGCCTTGCTAGCCATGGGCAAACAGACGTGTTTGTTAAAGCCATTGATCTGAGCATGGCCAGTCCTGTTCAATTATTGGTGAAGCGTGGGGCAAGCCTGAAGGAGGTGAGGAAAAAAAAAGAGAAACTGCTGTCGGCCTTTTGTGTAAACAGTGACACCAATGGCCAGGTGAAGCAGGGTCACATGGTGCGGGTGGACACACCTGTGAGGGCCTAAAGCGGCGCCAGAGCGCAGATAGAGCACAGGTCTGTGTGCAACAGGGCCAGGCAGAGGCAGGAATGAATCGGGAAGACAGTTACTACTCAACCGGCCAGATCTACAAAGATTCCTGCGCCTACCAGAGGCCACACAGTGAGGACTACAGCCAGAGCCCCCCACCATGCCTCTATATGGGCCGACAGGGTCAGACCCTCTACGCTTCACCTTCGCTGGCCGTCCAGGATCAGCATAACGTCCCCGATCTTTCGCCTTACGTACCCACCAGAGAGGAGCTGCCAATGGGCCACCTCCACCACTCACAAGCGCAACAGACCACCCTGCAGCCCTTCGGCGGTTACGGAGACTCCCTGGACCTCTGTCCGGACCGGAACAGGTGCCATCTCCCGTTCCCTTGGATGAAATCAACAAAATCTCACTCACACACCTGGAAAGGACAGTGGACAGGTAAGCTGAGTACTTTGGCCACCAATCACTTTTGATGTGTGTTTACTTTTAAACCTCTTAGACTCTGAGGGTCTGAATGTGGGCCCACACCTCAGAATCTCGCTCAGAACTACACTAGTGAATCATTTATAGCAGTTCTTGGATTAAAAACTCTTCAAATTAATAACTGAGTAATGGGCCTAACGTTCAACAGGTTAATTTAGCTCCTTACTAAAAATGAACTAAAATTTAGGCCTACATTTAAATTACTCTATAATTATTCTTCTCCTTTTGGCCAATTCACTGTGTAGCTAATTGTCGAGCCAGTCGTATGCAAATTGTGGGCAGCCCCGGTCGAATGATATGTTTCTGTTCATTTTTTCCAAGTGTAAATAAGAGCACAATTTTTAACGCACATTTTATTACACAATTGCTGTTTGTTTGCTGAATGTATCATAGTTAACACATCATACTCCTGCAGTAACAGACTACTAACCACTACTTGTGTTACTAACAATTCACTTAACTGTAAGTTACTTATCTATAGTATTTATACCCCAGGATTTGTATATGTAGCATAGTGTATTTCATACTGAGTTTTTTCTGCAGAGTTTTTAATGGATTTATTTAGACTTTATATTTTATATTGTTCTTGTTTCTGTGTCTCTTTGTGACCGTGCAGTCGAAACATAAGCAATTTCCTCCTGGATCAATACAGTTTTCTGACTCTGATTTTGGTTCTGATAACAGAATCACAATTAAATGCGTCTTGTGCAAAAGTTATGGCACATTTTATATTTTGTTTTGCTCTAACTCAACAAATTAATACAAATTAATAGAAAATAATCAAACTTGCCCATTTTGTAAAGGATGTACACTTATTTCTACTGTAAAACTCAACAGAATATACCATCTGACTGGGGGTGTTCAAACTTCTGTGTAAGACTGTATATTTTACTTTGGCATAAATTTCATGTAAATATAAAGTATCTTAATTCTTGATTTGCTCATAAGGCGTGTTCATGAAAAAGATTATTCGTTAGTAATTTAATAGTTAAAGGTGTGATTTTAAGTAGTAATTTAAAAAAAGTCGCATCCACTTTAAAAATGGGGGTTTTAACTTTAAGAAGGAGCATCATTTATACATTTGCAGTAAAATTATGAGATAATTGAGATATTACGTTACAAGATCACAGTGTTATCAGTGTCATGGTGTTAACACTGGGAATGGAAAGTCTTTCCTGCAGTGTAATCTCTTTTACTGTGCAGAACATGATTTGGTTGTGGGAGTATTTTACATTTTTTAAACTAATTTTTTAGACTTTTCAATTTAAACCACTGGTCCTTCTGTGATTCTTGCTCTGTGCTTTGGCAGTGTGTCGAGTTTTTCTGCCTTTTGTATCCTTTATTTCTTTATGTGTGTGTGTGTGTGTGTGTGTGTGTGTGTGTGTGTGTGTTACAGACGAAGCTTTGCCAAACTCCAACCACATCTAATTTAGTTGCAATGGCCAAGTCTAACCGCAGACTAATCCAGGTCCATAAGATTAAACCATCAGCATTAAACTGACTGTGATGAACATATTTAAAGGAGAACATTCAATTTTCAGAATTTCATGAAATTGCGTAATTCAGTGGTTAAGATGTTATTAACGTCATTCAGAGTTGTTTACAGTGAAATCGTTCGCTGTACAGAAATGTACCGACCCGGATCTCTTTTCAGTGATGGTGAATGGAACCAAGCGTCTCACCATCTATAACACGAATATAGTAATTTTATTTACAATCCAAACCCACTCAGTGACTTCCGAGTGTTTATATGTAAACACTCGGCACAGTGCAAAGATATTCCTGCTCTGTTACCTTTTTACACTGTGTAGATCTACTTCAGTTTGTAATGTTCATAATGTTTGTTTAGTTGGAAAATACTTTTTTTCTGTAAATTTTTATTACCTTAGTTTAGCCGTCCCAAATTTCTCTTTAATTTAAATTATTTGATAGGGTTCGAATCAGGGGCTCATTTCACTACATGTTGTACTTGTACAACTACATAATGTGACAAATAAAGAACCTTGAATCTTGTAATGTTGATGATGGTAAAATGACGGTAAATCTGAAAAAGTTTTCTTTGGGGACTGTTTTGCCTCCCACCACCCTGCATGTATCCCTCCACCATGAATGAGTTTTAAAAAATAAATCTGAGGTCAAAAGCTTCTTACAAAGCTGTCCTAAAACAATGCCTCAGACTTCAGCAGCGCATTTCTGACCATTTCATTTAATTACTTAATGTGACTTTCGGGGGTATTAAACTGTTTTAACGTCTGGTTCCATTCACCACCACTGTGATAATTCTATGTAAGCTCTCCCAGAACAGAGAATTTAACATTAGACCACTCTGAGAGACTTTGCTCACAAAGTAATTATTGAATTATGCAGTAAATAATAAAAATAATTAAACAGTAGAATTCTCCTTTAACATTATTGCGGTTCTTGGACTGTTGCTCAGTTTGGAGCTTTAACATCTTATTAAAAAAAAAAAAAACGAGAAGAAAAGCTCCAAAGGTACTTCATTTCCTCTGCTGTTTGATTATGGATGTGCGCCATTCCACTATTCCGTATATTTTTAGTACTGAGGTTTTTTCCTAAGGTTTTTAGCAACTACTTTTACTTTTACTTTTAAATTCCATTTTTTAATTAAAGTAGCAACACTTTCACTGGAGGATGAGTTTAGTTCCTTTACTCAAAACTGCTTCTTTCATTAAAGCCTCATTAAAAACCAGCTCTTTCTTCCATAAGAACCAACTTTACAGGTATGATGAATGAAATAAATGCTGGTTAAATAAACGGTAATCAATTAAATAGGTGCACTTTTCAGGGCTGGTGCGAAGTTAAGCTGAAAGACGATTCTGAGAGAAACGCTTTAGTGTGACAGACTTTCTGATACATAACCGATGAGGGCTGTTGCCTCAAAACATCAGTTTAGCTGAAAAATGTGTTCAGATCTGTTATGTGTTATAGTTATTTCTAACACGCAATAACTTTGCAGTCTAGAACCAACAAAACATCCAGTAATGAACAACAATGTAGGGCATTAACAGCTTCAGACACAGCAGGACCACCGAGAGGGAGTTAAAGACACAATAAAAATACGCATCTGAACTTCATCTTCCATCTGAACTTCAGTGGATGTGTATGCAAGTGTTAATTTTTGCTGTGAAATGCCCCCTCTTCCTTCACTACCCCTATTCTCTAAAGCCCCCACATACTCTACTGCCCCCACTTTCCTTTGCCACTGAACTCTACTGCCCCTCATGCTGTGTAGCCCCCTTACTCAACCCAATGTTTCCCCACTACATACTCCACAGCCTATTGTGGTCTACTGTGCCCCCGATTCTCCACACACCCCTCCTCAGCCTCTATTCCTTTCATGCTTTATTGCCCCCCTCATATCCTGTAGCCCCCTCTAATGCTTTCTTCCCTCCATGCTCTATAATCTTTCTCATATTCTTTTGCCCCCTTCATACTTTATTGTTCCATGTTCTGTTTGGGTAAAATATTACTGTATTACTGTGTGCAATGTGCATTTTTTCTGGTGCATTATTACTGTTTTTATCAATGTCTGCTGCTACCAAGCAACTGAGGACACTCCGATGTGTACCTGTATATACAGCCATGGAAAAAAATAAGAGACCGCATCATTTTTTTTTCTTCTGGTTATTGCTTTTGTAATTTGTGGGAGTGAGTCTGTGTAAGATGTGCAGGTCACTATTGTTTTATACGCTATTGACCACACTTCAGTTCAAAATTCCAAACAAAAAAAATGCTTGGAGAAAATGTACAATTAATACATATTTTATTATACCTTGGAAATGTTAAACTACACAACACTCTTACATTATTTTACATTTGCAACAATTAAAATAGTGATGTTAAGAGCAGAGTGTGTGCATGTGTGACTCTGTTTCATCCCATCAGAAACTGAATCAGGAGTGAAGCTGCTGGAATACAGCACATAGAACAGCTGCTCTACAAACACTACTGCACTTACACACATATGGAGATATTTCTGATTTTTCACACAGCTCACACTGCAATAGTTCATAAAAGAATAGCAACCTGTACATTTTACGCACACACACACACACACACACTGTCGCAAATTGTACAAACAGTGAACAGAAAGAAAGGGAAAAGTGGTCTCTTATTTTTTTCAATGGCTGTATATCCATGGTGTTCATACATGTACCTATATACATACATATAACCAGTGTGTACAGACATACATATATTTATATAGGTTATCTATCTATCTATCTATCTATATATATATATATATATACATATGCACAAACTTCTATACTTACATTTTTGTATTATTTGAATAGTGTACTTTTTATATTGTACTCTTGTGCTGTAGCTTTCATTCTGTTGTTTATGCTGCTCTTACTTTTGTTCTGTCCACTTGCTGCCGTTACAATGCAAATTTCCCATTTGTGGGACTAATAAAGGGGTTTCTCTGCTTCATTGGCC
>JBBPCZ010000136.1:1015453-1030924 GCA_037974445.1 Brycinus macrolepidotus | reverse complement strand
CTGGTTCACCTCGCCAGTTAATTGCCAGGTTTAGTAAATGTGTTTGTGTAGGAGAACCATCAAACTGTGCTGGACACTCCAGCACCCTCCAGGACTGGAGTTTGACACCCCTGTCCTACACGCTCGCCGTTTGCTGCTCTTTCTCTCAGCGCACTGCCGCTCGGCCGCTCTCTAGACCCCCTCGCTCTGCGGGTTTTCCCCACCCACTTGTGGGAGAAGACAATCCTGAAAGTTCTCCCGGGTTCAAAGATCTACGTGACACAGGAACACCAAACAAAGCTCAGCATGATGTCTGACACCTCAAGCACCAACACAAACCGGGGAAACTTCCATATAAGGAGCTGTTTTGCTGTATGATGATGATTTACCAATTGTTGCGCTTCTGGTACGGATCCGTGGCGCTCATGTTCTAAGGGTTAAAGCAGTTGTTCTCAAACTGGGGGCCTGCAGGTGGCGCTAAAGAGGCATTCACCTTTAATGAATATGTGCCAACTAGTCACAACTGCAAACATCCAGCACCCACTGAGCCAATTTTCTGTGATGTCTCAAAACAGAGGCATGTCTGTTTTATGATAAAGTCAGTGATAGAGGCCTAGACAGTTAGCAAATTGAACAAGGCTGAGGTGGGTCAGGTGGGTTTGGGGGGATGCAGTGATGCAGTGATATCCACAAAGTGAGCCTTAGACTAAAAAAGTTTGAGGACTGCTGGTTTAAGGTGCTGCTGGGACAAGTTACTTCTGTAACTTTTTTGACTGACTCTATGGATACTCAGTTTACACATTATGTTTTTTCTCCTATAAAAAGAGTAAACAAAGACTCCGTATTTAATTTAGTATTTAATTTTGATTACTCTTACCATCCACCTTGCTGTTTTAAGGTAAAGTGGTACCGACTTTTCTTTTGCAATTTACAGCCAGCATTCAACAGTCAACACTGCTACATAAAATCGGAGTCAGACACTTGGGTTTTCATCTACAGCTTCTTCTTCATAGCAGGGAAAAGGTGAAATTTTTCCTGAGGCAGTAGCGCACGGTCCGCAAAAATGAATCATATTCGGATGGGACTGAAATTGTTGTGAAATGCTGGTAGTGATTACATTACCCAACCGCCCAGTGGAAAACTATCCATCCATCTATCCATCCATTCATCCATCCATTCATTATCTGAGTTGCTTTTGCGGTTGCGGGTGGTGCTGGAGCCTGTCCCAGCAGTTATGGGGCAAAGAAACACTCTGGTGGGGTTGGTTTTAACACAGTGTTGCAGCTAAGAACCCCAAACAAAACTAGAATGCATTTCCACAAGAAAATGTGGTTGCTATGGTGGCAGGGGTTGTTGCTATAGTGTTGCTAGGTGCTTACTATTGGTTGCTGAGGTGCAAGTATCCTCAAAACGTACTATTCTTAAAACGTAAGAATAGTGTAATTGCTTGTGCAATCACACTAAACTTACTATTTTCAGTTATATGGGGAGACTATTCTTGTTAAAGCTTTGAGTCACTTTGTACAGATTCAAATTAATATTTTTCAGGTTTATCATGCTGATATTCACAGTTCTACTTTAGAGTCCAAAATAAACATACAATATTTAGCACAGTCTCTAAAGGCATTAGGTTTTATGTAGGTTTTATTTAGGTTGGAAATCTCATCTTGTTCACACAACACTGAATACTACTAAATTAAATGTTTTTCATCAGTTTACCTTAAATCCTTCAGACTCTTTCAGTAAGGTTTGCCTTCTTTTAGCTGAACTGCTCATAAACAGTAAGTATTGAAACAAAGTTTAAATTTGTGTCAGATACATGCAGGTTGGTTGTGCAACATATAACTTTTACTCGAAAAAGTTATTTAGCAAAAAAAAAAAAAAAGTGTTCCCCTAACGAGTAATTTATAGTAAGGCTGTGGGGGTGTTTATTAGGCTCTAGGGCTGAATGATTTAGAAAAATCTAATTTTTATCAGTACTGTAACTGTAATTTTCTAGACATGAAGCTCCACGCCTGTATTGATGGTCCACATAATAAGATAAGATAAGATAAGATAAGATCAGATGTGTGTATGTATATGTTTTTACACAGTGAAAAATATACACATAACTACAAAGGTCGCATAGGTCATGTTTCCACACCAAATAAGGCAAATGAAATGACGCAGTTGCTACAACCACTGTTTATATACAAATAAAACCAAATCTTGGAGAGCATTAAAATGATATTAACCTGAATAATCACTCAATTAATCAACCTTTATTTTCACTTGGAGATACACTGAGAGAACCCTCATTTACAATGTATCCGAGCGTTTACAGTGCATAAAGGGATTAAACCATTAAAATGGAGTTTAATAATTTTAAGATAAATACTAATTTATTCAACAAGAAAATTCTTGTTTTCTCGGATCACTCTGGCCTCAAATAAAGTTCTAAAGAGTCAGAGATGTGAACAACAGAGCTGGACCAAGACAAGAAAATGACTCGAAAACAAAAGGAGAGCTAGTAATTAAGGCTACATTCACGAGCCTTAATGCTCGCGTCTGGAAATCCGCAATTCCAGATCAATAGTGTCACATGAATGATCCGCGTGCATCACAAGCAGCAACAACAACTGAATGTACTCTCATCCCAAGCCTTCATTGCAGAGATCATTAGCCCTGAACAGCTCTTAGCTTCCCGTGATTAGAGGAGAAGGTGAGTGGAGGGCAGGCGCTTTAATGCTTCTGCAGTGTTTACTATTGAACATGGGATAATGACACAAATAGATCTGCAGTGTTAAAAAAAAATAAATGAATTTCCAACCGGACCATACTCATTAAGGTTGTGTGGCCACAAATCGGATAGCCTTAGAAAAGTGGCTTTACGTCACATTAAAAAACTGTACTTGTGTTGCTTTGGGGCAGCTGGTGGCCTAGTGGTTAGCGAGTTGCTCCTGCGATCAGAAGTTTGTGGGTTCAAATCCCAGGACTGCCAGTGGCACCACTGAGGTACCCTTGAGCAAGGTACCGTTCCCACACACTGTTCCCCAGGTGCTGTGTTCCTGGCTGCCTGTTGCACTTGGTGAATGATGTGCTGTGGTGTGGTGTGTTAACGTATGACATACAGTCACTTCACTTTAGCTGGTAAGGTGAATGTTACTTTACAGAGCCCATATGTTTCCATATCCTAACCACAGCCATATCATTTTCCTGATGTAGTGTGATACCAATCACTCTCCAGTCCATTCAGGGAAACTCAGATGCCACTGTATTTGTGATGTCACAAAACCAACACATTTACATATATTCACCTATTCAGCCCATTCGCTCCAAAAAAGTTATAAAAAGTGTTTCAATGATATATAGAGGCTGTTAAATGGTCATAAAAGTAAATTATGACTGTTTTTGGTGCACAAATTTTATAAGCTGATCTCAAGGTGGGCATGTGAAGGAAATGTGTAAGATAAGGGCCCTCTTAAAGTAAATGGCTGAAGTGGATATGAGTAAAAAGTACAAATATGCTTCGGTATGACATTTTCAGATGGTGTAAAAGAAAGCCAGGTGAGGAGGTTTCGATATGAAAGCAATGATGAATAAATATAAAACTCTTTGAACACGAATCCATCAAAACTGTGTGAAAAAGTACACGTAACTGAGTAGATGGAGCCAGTTACTGCTCACCTCTGCTCAAGTGCTGAATCAACAGCACATTGAAAGCGCATCAGTGGAGCCCATGTTTACAGCTGAAGCGCTGATCCACCTCGTGCGCGACCTTCCCGAAACCCCGGGTCCTATTAACAAAGAGAACGTGCGCCGCTTTACTCCAGGGATCGTGCGGGGCGAGTGAATCACCACACCAAATTAAGCTCCATCAGGGCCTGTTTTGCAACACCATGAAGCTGTAATATTCGGAGGTCACGCAGCCATCAGAGTGATTATAGGACCACGTTGCTGAGAGTTTTGGCTGGAAGCGCCGTGAAGAGGCCTGTTTTGCAACTGCCACTCCCGAGCTGCAGTTTAGTCATCCTAACAAACTCATTATCTCCCACAACGCAATTATAAAAGCCACTGTAATATTACTTCACCAGCTCTGCAGTTTCTCCCACAGCAAAGCTGACAACCAGTCACACAGCGAACGCATGTTCTCGAGACAGGCTGTAAATTAGTGAGGAAAGTTGGGCTGTCAAAGGTACATGCCAGTGGTTTTGCAATGCTAAGATAAAGTGTTAAAAAAAAAGTAGAAAATAAAGCAGCACAAATTCATTAAATGTTGCTCCTACGCTGAATGGACATTTAGAAATGCCTGGCTCGTAGCTTCATTATGGTAATTTTCTCAGAAACATCTACCTTATAGGTCCACTATAGGTTTGCAATTACTGACCGGACCCCTCTTTTGATGCCCAGTTTATAAACCTCTCCATTCCGTACAGCTGATATAGGGAAATTAGTGAGGAAAGTTGGGCTGTCAAAGTTACATGCCAGCGGTTTTGCAAGGCTAAGAGAAATTAGAGTGTTAAAAAATAGCAAACAAACCAGAACAAATTCATTAAATGTTGTTCCTACACTGACTGGACAGAAACTTCAGGCTTGTAGCTTCATTATGGCTACTTTATCAAAAATATCTATATAAGTAGGTTTGCAATTACTGACCGGACCCTTCTAATGATGCACAATTTATAAACTCCCCTTTTACTGATGAGTATCTACAGGAAAGGACCACCATAAGACCACCACTGCTAATGGAATAGGCAGCAGCTTCAAAGAAGACTGAACTTTCTGCATTTTTAGTCAGAAAGGCAGCAACTCAGCCACCTGCATGAATGTGTCTGTGTGTGTGTGTGTGTTTGTAAGAGAGTCTGTGGGCCGTAAAATCAAGAACAAATAACAACATGTTCCCGAACACGTGCCACAGACATCACACAGCACAGTAACATCAAGCAGTAATCAAAATGCTAATGGATAAACGCTAATCACAGCAGACTAATAACTGGCCAGGCCATGTCTGTTGAAATGAAACTGGTAAACACAGATAACAAGGCTCATATAAGCCATAATGACAGTTAGTGAAGGAGACACATGTCCACTACACACAACAGGACATCATAAACTAATGAAAGAACTTTAGTCTCATCTGTTTCTCCGGACCATGTGACGCAGTCTCCCATGCAGTGTTTTATACTGATAATGTGGAGTCAAGTGGAGCACACTGTCTTTAAAAGAAAGGTTTAATAAAACAAAAAAATCCGGAAAAAGATGGGTTGAAATATACCTGGCACCCTCCCGAACTACAGGCCATAGGTGGGGAACACTGAACACCACAGTTCCTGATAAACTCGTCCCAGTGCTGTGCTGAGTGTCCCACCACCCAGATCATTAGTCCTCAGTGGTCCTATGGTGGTCACTTTCCATTGATGGACAAGCCTACAGTAAATCTATGAAGTGCACATATTTGGCCACTTGTTCTGATAAAAATACTGTAAGTCAGGACAGTGCATGTCCGTCTGCATTTAGAAGTAAGGGGTTCTCATTTTTATGTATCCTGAGCTGAGACTTTAATTATTATCTAATAATATTATCTATTGAGGGAGCACCTCCTCTCCTGATGCATCTACCTTCTTGCACTACTCCCTACACAAAGATTTTAGCACTTAGAACTCTCCTCTGTCCTGAACTTCTCACACTGTCTTGAAACTTGAGTGTTTCCTCAATTTGTAAGTCCTTTTGGATAAAAGTGTCTGCCAAATGAATGTAATGCAATGTAATCAGGATGAACACTACTTTTGGTGTGATCATTTGAATATGTTGTCTGAGGTCAAACCCAAAGACTGAACTAAAACTTTCAACCTTACTTTGTTCATTTTACAGATTTGGTGTCAGCTCTACACACACTCACTGGTGCTAAAAGGTAAGGTTGGTTTTAGTAAAGTTCAAGCCATGTGCCATCTACTATGAATTTGTGGGCTGGGTTTAACAGTAGTCAAATCAAGTCAAGTCAAGTTTATTTCTATAGCCCATTATCATACACAAAGGTCATTCAGTGTGCTTTACAGGAATAGAATAAAAATAAAATAGAATAAAATAAAATATAATATCAGATGAAATAAAAGAAATTAAAGAATACAGAGAAAATCAATAAAAGAAGTGCAACAGAGGTGCTGATGTTTAAAAGAGGGTGGAGGAGAATAGTGTGGTTTGTAGCAGTTTTTTAACGCTACTGTTGGTGCAGGTCTGATATGGATGGAAAGTAGAGCAAGTGTAAGATGCTTCATGGTAAGGGGAATAATGATTGGCCCCTCCTGAAATATGACTGGTCCCCCTGGCGACCCCCAGCGCCTCTGTATTAGAGAACAGTCAGTTCCAATAACCAACAGCTCTGGATCAGAGTGCTGCTGGATTTGCAATGCAGAATCACAGTATCACATGTTTCAAACAGGAGGAGAGACATGACTCGATCGATCCCAAAATTTCAACAGCCCCCAACACCTCCAGCCCCCGTGAACATGTCTGAATTGAAGCTGGGGACGGCAAAAGTGTGTTTTGCCTGACCGCGCCCCCTCATCTTTACATTTATTTATTTTTTATTCTGCAAAGTAACCATTCAAACGTCACTCACAGCCGAGCTGTTTCCATCTTTCAGTCTATTCTACCCTCTATGACACAGCTGCTCGCCTCCATTCTCAGTCTGATTAATTTTCTGTGACATACAGAAATCTTTTCTTCGTAGCTCCATTTTTAATTTCTCATTAATGTCTCATTAATGTCGTATCTCTGCAAGTCAGCATTGTTACCACAGTAAACATGACTGTTGGGAGATTTTTTTTTTTTTATCGTTTGCTACTGTGGGCCTCTCAGTTCTACAGTAGCACATTATATCAAATAGGCAGACATATTAACTATCAAACAGTTGTGTATAGTCATTTGTAATGTTTACCTAATTAACTTTTACAAGTGTATGTTTGTGTTTAATGATGTAGGCCAAATTCTATACTGAGTTTACTGCCAAGTGGACTAAGCTTGCACTAATACTAAGCAGGCTGTTCCTCCAATAGCACTTATTCCACCAGCTGTTCACTGGGTTAAGATTGTGGTCCCTCAGTAATTTTTTTTCTCTCCTTGTCTATTTCACCCTGGCCTGCTGTAGTTCATATCATTTCAGAGTTTCATGTGACTTTTTTTTTTAAAGAGTACTTTTTTGGAAATAGTTTTTTGAATAATGACATAATATTATTATTTAATTTCAGAATCATTCTTTTCACAATGATCTTCCCTTCTTCTTTTATAAGGTCACCTCACAGCAGCTGAGGGTCCTTTCTGTGTGGCGTTTGCATGTTCTCCATGGGTCTGCATGAGTCTCCACCAGGCACTCCGGTTTCCTCATGCAGTCCAAAGACATGCACGTCAGGTGAAGATGCTAAATTGCCCCTAATTGTGAGTGTGTTTGTCTGTGTGTCTGCTCTGTAATGGACTGACAACCTGTTCAGGGTGTTTCTCTGCCTTTCACCCCATGAGTACTGAGATAGGCTCCAGCACCTCCCACCACCTGGTTATGGATAAGCAGCTTGAATAATGAATGAATAAATGCTGTGCGATTGATTTGCTGGCAGTACATTAGATAGCGCTTTCCTTTTTAAGCAGGCGGTTCTTAAAACCTACACAGTCTGGTTCAGGAGACTCTGTTTCAGCGTGGTTTTACACAGCCTTCAGTGGAATGTGGCATGGCTTCATCTTGTGCAGTATTTCCGTAAGAGTAAAGTACTCTGAGTTTGTGTTTAACAGAAAAAATGATTTCTGAGCTCTCCTCCTGGGTACACACTACTGTTTTGTCTGCTGCTGTATTGCCAACAGCACAGGCATTTAGCTGTGCTGCCCACAAAACAGACATTTAGTGGATCCAATAAATCCCCAGTTGTGGATTTGTTGACTAGTCTATGCAACTCTTAGTACAAGCTTAATTCATTGTAAATGGCTGTTCTTGCTATAGATTAATCCCTTGAACCTTAGGTTTATTAATTCAGTGACTGCTATATTTGGTCACTATAAAGCTAAAATGTAAGTTGTGCCATGTAACTAATAAATGATTGAATTTGTATAATATTATACATCTTCAGGGTGCCTCTCATTTATCATCTTTTGTTGAAATCTCAATTGATGGTAAAAAAACTAGGTGCATCTTATCAGGGTAGAGTGGGTTGGGGGGCTGGATCTATGCTGGGTACACTCTCCCACTCAAGTGACTTCATGAGAAGATTATAAATTCTTTTTTTTTTTCTTAAAATTTATTTTATCAAAAATTGCAACAAATCTTGACCTTATAATCGAAAACAGTATCAAACCTTAAAATATGCATATCATGTCACCCACAGTAGTAATCACAGTGAGGAACTAAAGTGTATACCACATGAGCACCCTTAGGCTTTAACGGGTTGAGATGATCAGTGCTGGCACTGCTGATGCCTAATTTTTATCAAAAAAAAATTCATATTCAGCCATGAAGATGCTCCTGAGACCGAACCAACAGACACTGATGTGATCATTGAGAGGCTTTCCTACTTATGGCAATCTAAATTTTAATTATCTCTCTGATTAATGATTATTATTGACCTTTAAAACACATTCTAATTTATGTGCTGAATCACAAATCAAAATCAAGCATATTTACTGCCTTGGCTGTAGTTGTTGGGGGAAAAGCAGTTTGTAGACACTCTATTACATAGTTTTCCAACTATGGCCCTTAACCTCTGCTTGAAATGTATGGTTTCACACCTGATTCAGCTCAAGAGTTGTAATTGGCCAACCATATTACCCACGAGTGGTAAAGAAAGGACAGCACTATAGTGCAGTGGGTCTCCAGGACTGTATATGGATATCAAAGCAATGCTCTATCTTATAATGACCAGTCCTCTTAATTGGTGGACCAGAAGGTTTTCCTTTTCTTTGTTTTTTTGTTTTTCATGCTGTAAATTCAGCAAAATTCCATTTTTCTATGAGTTTGTCCTTTACTACACAAAGAAAATGTGCCCAGCTCATGAAGGAGCCAGCATATGCTTCCCTGTAATGCATGTGAAGGTAATTACACACCGCCACATGTGGTCCCATAGCTTCAGCTCTAATTGCACTATTCAGAGTTCATGCAGTGCCCTATCGCTGCGCATTCTCCCAGCCACACTTTCGAGCCCCACTGTGCTCGAGATGTCTGTTGCATGTATCAAACGCAGGTACTTTAGACATGGACGTTAAAAATCTAATCTCATTACTTATGCGTGCTTTTATGTGCACTTAATATTTAACACCTAACTCATCAAACTAAATGACTTAATTTGGATAGAATTATAGTAATAGTATCAGTATTGCTTTCATTAATTGATCATGGGTAGTGTAACTAATAAGCAGCTGATTAGAAACCACATTTAAGATTACTTAAAATGCCTTCAAGACACATTTAATGTTTTACTGTATCTTAACTGGCTTGTAAATGTAATTAAAAAATGCTCTCCTTACTTAAAACCAGTATTACTAAGCAAAACTTTAAAAAGATGATGCAGATTCATTAGGTACTCATTTATATATGTATTTAATGTTATGTAACAGGGTGTTAGTAAAAAGAGTAGTGTTACTGCAAAAACCCCCCCAGCAAATATAGTATTAGAAATTGATTATATATGGTAAAACATATTTTGCTATTAATTATTTTGGATCCTACACTCAAAACAATAATAACAATAATTGAATAATAATGCATTCATTTAACTTAAGAAGGTTAGTAACCCTGGTTGGCTTAATTGAAATTCTGAGTTCATTGAGTTTATTGAGATTAGTGAGATTATTAATCTGTTCACTCGCAATTAGAAGCTAACAATTTAAATTGGTCTGGCTAAAGTTTTACAGTGCATTGGGACATCCCAACCCTTCACATTTAACATTTGCTAAACAAGCGTGAATGAGCTTATTTGGGCACAAATGTGATGTATTGGTGGAGGCATAAGCCATTAACCTAGTGATCTAACTAAATAGGGTTAACATCATTATTTCCCTGCCATGTCAAATCTGCTCATTAATAACACTTAGACTAAATGCCACCAGCAGGCACGGAGAGAATGATGATGATGATGATGATGAGATGATGGTAGTGGCGGTCAAAAATATTGACCATAATTTCTACAGTTGTGGGGTGAAATAAAATACCATGGTCAGAAGCCTTTAATGGAAGCTAGGAGGCTTAGATATAAATGTATCATAAAAGTAATTTATTTATACAGTGCCTTTCTCGCTCTCAAGATGGGGTGTTTGTAAAAGGCTCATTGTTCTGAGGCGCCCTCATTCCAGCCTCTTTGCTTGTCAGTTGTAGGAGCAGAAGAGTCTGCAGAAAGTTGAATAGTCTGATCAGGAAAAGTTGTCTTAGCAGATGGAATTAGAGTCTCTGTAGACGCATTGTGGTCTCTGTAGTGGATCTCCATGGTTAAGATGGTCATATTGTGTAGTTTAGCCCAGAAATCAAGGTTAAATGGGGAAACTTTCAGCACACTTATTGACTTTTCCTCATTATTATACTGGGGTACCGCTTTACTGGATCATGAGGGTGCCCCTGCACTCACAGCAAGAGGGAGAAAAACGTATGAGAGGTGAAAGTGTGTAGAGTCAGTATAGATTTCACGTTCAGAGATTAACCTCACAGTCGATACAGAACTTCACAGTCAATACCTTTCACATACAGCGAGTGGAAACAAGTTTTCAGACACAGTAAAAAAAATCCACTGCAATAAAACAAACTCTTAGCAACTCTCAAAAACTGGAGAAAATATACTGAAAAAAAGAATCTAAAAAATGATCCAAAATATCTAAATCAGAGACAAATAAAGATTTATTGCCTTGAAACGAGAATTTAAATTGCTAAAGTTTAGATCTCTGCAGTGTATACTACATGTCTAGATATTTTGCTTAGTTTTTGCTTATTTGGCTTATTTCAAGAAATGTTATTAAGCAAAACGTGTTAACCCCACCAGCCAGTTTTTTATGCTCAGTATAATCATTCATATCCTACTTCATCTCATTTGTGAATTGCTGAGACTTTGTTTATTGCAGTGTGTACACAAAATTTAGGTTAAGGTTTAAAATTTAAAAAATAACTCTACAATAACTTCTACACATTCCTATACAAAAATGTAAATAAAATGTTCTTGCGTTGGGCCTATTATAAAAGATGTTACAGAAAATTTCGTACAACATGTAGTGGTCATAGTAAATCATAGTGAAAGAGCTTCCTAAACAGTGTTAAACAACATTCAAATGGACAAAGATACAGAGCCCTAGCAAAGACCTTTTACATACAAACATCCTTGCCTGTAGAGTTGATTTGAAAATATGCAAATGAAAACAACTAATCATGCCTGTACAAGCGTGCCACATAACATTTCTTTCAGATTAATGATAAGGAAGGTAAGAGAGAAGCCAGCAGTCACAAAGAGCTACAGGATGACTTGAAAGCATTAGGAACAGCAGTGTAAGCAACTCCAACTGTTTTTACAACTCCATTGTAAAAAGCATAGAGCATTTAAACAAATTAGAATTATTTTGCAACAGTGCACTCTAATTAGATTAAAAAAAAAAAACCTCTTTGGCAATAATTCATTTTGTCATGTTTATAATAAGAAGGGCTACATGTATGATCCCAACAACACCATATCCAAAGTGAAGTATGAAGGTAGAAGCATCATGATATGGGGCTGCTTGTCTGCAAATGATATTGGGGCAGTGCATGTCATTAAAGGAAACATGAGTGGAGGTTATAATGGAGGTACCTGGGGTATCTTTATCAATGAAGAAAAGTACTATGAGATACTAGAAAATTTAAACATGTCATACAAGAAAGGGGAGAAGATGGACAAGAAGAAAACAACGACTCCAAACATACAGCCAAACAAACAAACAAACCTTGAAACTATAAGGCAAATTGTGAAACTGGGGGTATGAAGATGATTTCCCAAGAGAGCAAAGAGTGAACCATGTACTGAAAAGCTAATTATTTAGTAACTACTTTTTTGCAGGCCAAAAAAAAAACCCCTGCAAAAAAGAGTGAATATGGCTGGCCTTTCATGATTAACATTTAATGCATATGTTTGTTCTTTTAAGTACAAAGTCAAAAGACGTTATGTGTGTAACTCTGAAGTGGGATCATACACCAGGAGTATATTAAATAACCAAAACAAGAGCGTCTGAATACCTGTTTCTCCTCTCTGTGTCACTTGCGAGAAGTGATGGAAATGTTTACTACATTCGCAGCATTTACAGTGTCAGAAAAACAGGCTTCTTGACAGTGTGAGTGGTGTAACTACCAATCTGAAACAAGCCCATCTCTGCCATGTCTCTGTTTCATTAGCTCTCAGTTGGTGACCATCCAATTACTCTGCAGCTACAGTGTTGGACAAGAATAAAAAGCATTCATTTATGCTCGAGTTCTTCTACTGTGAATAAAATGGCCAGCATGAATTATTAATCTATAAGCAAATAGCCAATTTCCCAACCGAGCTCATGCTAAGTAGGCTACATAACCGAGGGTTTATTTTTTATGTTGGCCTGATGTTTGTTTTTTGTTTTTTTTTTACATGGACTCGGCAGTAATTGACTAGCGGCGCAGAGTTTGTTGCACACTCAGCTTGGCGAATCAACCTGGTTTCTGTAGGCCCAGACAGTTCCTTGGATGGCATTTTTTTCCACCATGGCTTTGATCCATCACATTCATCAGAGGGAATGTATTTATTGCTCAATCAATATCGGAGGGCATTCTCTTCCAGCTGAGAACTTGTGGAGTCTATATGATGTCGACTCTACAGTAGAGTATCTATTTTTTTACAGTGGAAGGCCTAGTTGTTCTTGTTTGATCCTGTCAAAGCCAGCGCCATCATCTTTCCTCCGCCAGCTTTTGGCGAGAAGAACATGTAGCGCATTAGCATTTGAAAAAAGTCCCGGCACCTCGTGCTAGTGATGGCTTGACATACCTCGCACAGCCAGTACGCCTCAAACGGCGCTCAAGCAACTAATCAATCCACTTCTGTGGCAGTGCCGGGGCTCACACGGCTCCGCTGATGGCTGCAGAGGTTTTTTGAAGCTTACCTAGGGTAGCTCTATCGATTCGCTAAGCAGAAGAAAGCTGGTGAGAAAGCACCAGGAGGCCTACAAGTCTAGGAGAAGCAACGAGTTACCTGCCAACCTTGAAGCTTCCTCATTTTTTTTTACTTCTACAGAACTCTCACAGTGAACTGCATCATCTCAAAGATGCCAGGAGCCGCTCCGCTGAAGACAGCCTAAAAAAGAAGCGCTTGAGTGGCAAGGCTGGCAAGTGCTAGCGCAATAAGGCTCATTGTTATCTGTCTGTTTGAGCAGATCGAATGGATCAGATGATGATTAATTCCATCTGTAATGATGTATCATTTCCCCAGTGATCCAGAGGATGGAGGGAAAAGTATGCGTGACAATTTCCAAAGTCCATGGCCTTGTCCTTCCTCTGGCTGTTTGACAATTAGCGCTCCCCGGCTTGCGGCGCGGCTGGATTGCAGGAATGTTGATGGATTGCTCATGCACATAGAATTAATAAAGGAGCCCCAGCCAGGGAAGAGTCTAATGGCAGGACGCCCAGCGAACGCAAAAGCAAACACACTTAGTATTCATTAATATCCCTTAGATTAAATGAAGTGACAAAAAAGGAGGAGGTGGACAAAAAAACTTTTGCTTGACTTTTATTTACATCTATTTGAATTAAATGGAACATGTTTGTTTCACCTTCTTTGCTACCGATCACTGGATCTCGTAATTGTCATTTGGAGGGAGGGCAACTTGAACCAGGAACAAACGAGGACAGAGTTAATTGCAGGATGAATATTTTGAACAGGGATGATAAATCATGATTCTGGCTATTGTTGCCTTTGTTTTTTTTTTTTTTTAAATCACGCCCAGAATGGCCTCCTTCTGGGAAACACCGGTCCCGGTCCATTTTAAGTTCACAACCTGCTGAATGCACATTAAAATCCGATTTTTGCCATTGAACATTATCGGGGGGCACTTTACGTGCATTAAGTCAGATTGTTTGGGAAATTAGGCCCCTGCTGCAAAAATGCACTTAACTTCTGCTCGTTAAGGGAAGCGAGACAAAATTAAAAGCTTCTGTGGTATGCTTTCAAGATACATGTTCAGTATATTCTAAGCCCGCATGACCTTTCCTCTGTTATTATTACTCATTAAAATGACTTACTAAATCGCCGCTCATGGTTTAATGTTGCTAAATCACTTGTAGCACAGAAAACTTTATAGTCAGAGATTACAGCTCTGATTAAAGACCCATTCAGAACACTACATCTCCCCAAAGCCAGTCACTGGGCCAACGTTTAAGTGCTGAAAGGATCAAATTTCCTTTTCACTTCTAGTAATAAAAACATCAGGATCATTTGCTGAAACATTATTAATGCATGCAGCTTTAGACCAGTCACATTTGTCATGTACATTTTACAGGGCAGTCTCGAAGTCTGTAACTGCTGGGTGGAGTGTTTGTATTGGTTGTATTTCTTCCACCTGATACACATAAATCTACACTAATAAGCAATACACTAATACACTAATATTTCTCCCAGTTCAAATCCACTGTTAGTACAAACATCAATAGTAAGAGAGAAAACAACACCCAGCTACTCATGGTCTGCCATATGTATAGTTAATGGAATAAGCAGAGGTGTTTATTCTGATTCATTTTATTACTGAAGTAATGTATTAATAGACAAATATTTGATTGCCCATGGGGAAGGAGGTTAAAAAAGTCTGTAGGCTCACAAAAATACAGCATACTTAGGTATAAAATATGTTTTATTACTTAAAAATAGCCAAGAGAAATCTGCAGTCTTTTTGTGTTGATTGTGAGTGATGGAGGCTGCCCATTCAGATGAACTAACACTACAACTTGAGGACTGTTCTCTGATATGTCGACCTGCTAGTTTGTCAGAAAAGCATATTTTCACTGTTTCTGCATCTAGAGTAATTGGACCAATTAGCAAAAATGCTAGCTATCTCGGCCTGATCAGTCCCATCCTTAACAAAGTGAAGTTGCTTAAATGGTTTAGTGTTTCCTATTAGCAATATGTGAAATAATGCAATGCAATAAAGAAATAATGCAGTCATATGCAAGATTTTCAACACTCCTGATCAAATGACGTTTTGTTGATT
The DNA here is from genome assembly GCA_037974445.1 of Brycinus macrolepidotus. Lineage (NCBI taxonomy): Eukaryota > Metazoa > Chordata > Actinopteri > Characiformes > Alestidae > Brycinus > Brycinus macrolepidotus. The sequence goes on along the minus strand of JBBPCZ010000136.1, from coordinate 1,015,756 downwards.
TTCTAAGTGGAAACATACAGCTCCGTAAAAAAATAAGAGACCACTGCAAAAATGTTCAGTCTCTCAGGTTTTATCTTCTATAGGTGCAAGTATTGAACTGAACAGCTTTGCTCTAGTTTTTAAGAACTGCTGACAATATTTCTCCTAATAAGAGAAATGATGCAGAGTTTACAGAACTTGAATAATTCAAAGAAAACAAATCTCTTGTTCACTCTAAAAAAAAATGGCAATAATTACCTTTGACGTACTTCTAGTAGTGTTTTGCCATCCAGCTGGTCCCATTGCGAGAGGAGAGTGTTGATT
>JBBPCZ010000136.1:995266-1015353 GCA_037974445.1 Brycinus macrolepidotus | reverse complement strand
AATTTGGGGGGAGAAGACCCCCCCCCCCCCCCCCCCCCCAGGGTAAGATGTCCCATCCCCTTTGTTTTCTCTCTCGATTAAATCTGATCTCATCATAGTTCTGATGCAATCTTGCAACTATTCTGAAATTTCATCTGGTTCACTGTATTCCCAGACAATGTTTCATGTCTAATTATTTAAATTATTTATTTATTTGTTTGTTTTTTGACATTGGATAATAGCCATGTATGTATTTGCACAATACTGTGCAGAAGTCTTGAGCCACCACTCATTTCTTTATATTTGCTTTGAATCACCTTTATTTCACCTTTCAAACTTCATCTTTGGCATATTGAGTAGATAAAATGAAAGAAATGGGAACAAATCTTTCACTATGACAGGCTGCAAAGTGCCTAAAGATACAAGGAGCCTAGAAAAAGGTGTATACCAGTATACTAAGATGATGATTCAAGAACCACAATTAGGGGCAATTTGTCCCTTTTTAAGGATTTTTTGTGCTTTGAAAACAGAATTGCCCGCTGTTCCAGTCTGCTTATGTATAATCATGGTTTATGGTTAAAATGGTAAAATGGGAATTGCCTTTATTTATTTTTGAGCAACCCCCCCTCCCTGACACATACACTATAACCATCCTTAACTCTCATTCACACTCTTTGTTCAGCTAATATTATGCTAACATTAATCGTCTTTGTCTAATGATAATCATAGCCAACTTTCATCTGTCTCTCATCTATCATTCATTACTAATTACCAGAGGTGTGAGCTCAGTTCCCATTACACTGATAACTTGAGACTTCGGGCTGAAGTTTATTTCATTCTATTGATACTTCTTGACTTATTGTCACCCAAGGAGGCCCCCTTTTAGTCTTGGCTCCTCTTAAGGTTCCTACATTTTCTGAATTAGTTGTGTTGTGCCTGGAAAATTTCATTAAACACATACATGTACTGGTCATATATGACAAATAACCCTTTTCGAAAGAGATTAAATGTAGGATCGATCATTTCCTTAGGACAGCTTTCTAAATAAAAAGCAAGCGTGGTGTTTTCTTCTCAAAGGGCCGGATGGGCGGCCCACTTTCAATTACAGCCCACAGCGATGTGAATGGAAGGGTCACCGCTAACAACTCAGAGCATGTTATGAAATACATCAGCGCTTTCAAGGTGAAAGCAGCAGCATTCATATAAATTATGCCACCATCGGCAACGGGAGAAGCGACCGCGTGATATTTATACCTCGGTTTGATGTAAGATGAGCCTTCTTTCAAGAGAGAGTTCTGGCTTGTTTCTTCACTTTTATTGCAGGAATTTTATCGTGCAAGTCTTCATCTTTCTATACTTTTACACGAAGGGAAAGATTTAACTAGTTCTAGTAGACCTAGCAATGAATGAATGCTAATATTGTTAGTTGGTGTTACACTCCCACAGAGGGACAAGGCCTAGGGGGAGTGCTGGAGTAATAACAAAGTAAAATTATGGGTGGATTGATTGTTTAAATAAATGGATAAGGAAGTTGGATATGGAGAGCTTTTATTACCAGGACTGGCATTTACAGACAAGAGGGAAACAAGACAAGCATGACACCCCAAGACACGGGGAAGCTAGTCTCACCCAGGAGAGAGAACTTGGATGGTGCCAATGGAATGAACACAACAAAACCAACTACACTAGACTGGATTTAATTAACTAACCTGACTAGTAACTAGTAACAGAGTAACAGAAGATACTACCTAATGAAACTAAGATAACCTGCCCTTTTACCTGGTGTGTCTGGATAATTCAAAACCAGCAGAGTGGAATATAAGTGCATACACAATCTAAAAATGGTAAAATGAAAAATGGTACAACAAACAGACACTAGACCAAACAAAGCAAGCTACAAACAGGCTAGCCTTAAGCCAAGAGGCTAACATGCAAACATCAAGTGAACAGTTCTAACAAACTACAAGCAAACAACCCCAACAAACAACAAGTGGGCAAAACAGGGGTCACAAGGCTTCAAGGTGCAGCTTTTAAAGCAGAAGCTCTGCCTCTTGGCCAGGTTTCTGCCTCCTTATTGGTCCTGTGATATCAGCAAGGCAATGATGATTGACACATTAATCCACCTATGGGAGGACAGCCAGAGACAGCGAAACAACAGGGGAAAAGGAGCACAGAGAGAGGGAACATACAAGTGTAAGCAACCTCGCACATAACATGGGATCTCACTGGCTAGCCACAACAAATTTAATTCAGTTTTAGCCACTGTAGCCTTCAGGATCATGAGTTTCTTCCATGTAGCACGTGTTCAGATAAAATAGTGTTTTATATGAGGCCCATTGCTCCTGTAAATGAATTTTTAATCATTTTTTCCTGAAGGTGGCTGGACTGCTCCAACTACCTGTCATAGTTTAGTTTAGCTTTGGATTTTATGGCTTTCTCAGACATACAAGAGCGCTTACTCCAAAAATATACAAAAGTAGCTCAGGCAGTGGAAGAATGGGAGTGAACTGAAGTGGATCATGCTGAATTCCTTTTATAAAGTGTGTTGAGCGGGCTTTAACCCTGTTTCAACCCTGAATTTTATATTTGATTTTTTTTTATTATTATTGACCTTTGATTTAAAATTTGAAATGGAAGAACTTCAGAGCACCAGAATCAGAATCGAAATCAGAAAACTGTATTGATGTTACAACTGCACAGTCACACAGAGACAAGAACAATAAAAATATAAAATCTAAAATGTAGTCAAGTCAAGTCAAGTCAAGTCAAGTAGGTTTTATTGTCATTTCGACCATACACACACAGTATACAGTGAAATGAGATATCGCGCCTCCAAGACCATGGTGCAACACAGAGCAGAACAGAACAGAGAAACATCACAAGTGCAGACAGGACACAAGTATGTAATGTAAAAATAAAAGTCAAATAAAAACTCTGAAGAAATACTCAGGAAATACTTTATACGAAATACACCAGAGCATTTATGCAATAAAGTATTCTTGTGAAAAAATATATATCTTGGAGAATTGGTCTGATTTATTTATTTAGTTGGTTTCTCATTACTAATGTCTTGGTAAAACAAACAGCCACTGAATTTATTTTCTATTAGATCAATAAATAGTTGCAGGAACATTTGTCATGAATATTAACACCATCACCCCCTGAAAACACCCACCATAAACGCTGTTTATTTCATACCTGTGTTTTCCACACATTAATTTATCTGAGCCATTGTGGTGGTCCATCACAATATCAACACTGACCACCCCCATTGACAACCATTAGGATACAGTTGGGTTGTCTGCAATCAGAAGGTTGTGGGTTCGAATCCCAACACTACTAGTGTCCTCACTGAGGTACCCTTGAGCAAGGTCCCCACACATTGCTCCACGGTGAATGGGTTAAATAGGTTAAATACAGAGAAAGCATTTCACACTGTTTACACTGTGTGCTGTGGTGTGTTCATGTGTGACTATAAGGGGCCACCTATAGGCGGCTAGTCAATATCGTCTGCTCATGAACTCCATCCCCCGGTAGGGTTTGTCCACCAACACTCATAATGCCCACCACCAAATTTTATGAAAAAAAAATCAGTTAAGGTACAACATTGGACTATGTGTATTACCTTTTAGGGTATATTTACATTGTCAGAAAAATTGGTCCATTTTTGTTCATTAAGGTACAAACAATGTGCTTTTATGATGAGATTACAGTAAGACAAAGTTCTAGCCTAGGTATACCAAGAGGGTCCATACAGGAATATAACTCATTTGGAAAGCACATTTTGTAAATAAAGTAACGTAAGATGCGCTTCTGCAATCCCTAAAGTAAACAAATCCTCATAATCTTGCACTAGAGGTTTGCTATTTTGCATTTTAACAGGCTATTTAGATCAAGTCCATTGGGTTTGGGGATCCGATTGTGGTGACGATAGATAGAAGAAGAAATTGCCAAATTGCACATTAATATGACTGTATTTTAAAATCCAATTGTGAATCTTGGTGTACATCAATGTGATAAAGCTCATTTCCTAGTAGGCCAACCTCTGTGTCATTATCATTCTGGCGTCGTATGAATTATTTGATTCTGCGTGCTGGGACAGACACAGTATCAATGGGTAGCAGGCTAAGAGGCAGCTTAAAGCAGAAAGCAGATGGCTGCTTGAGCCAGTTTGTCTGTGGGCGTGTGGGGCTGTCTGCTCAAAGACTAGAGGCAATGTTTCCAGATATGAGTGCTGCTCCCTCCCATGAGGGCCGAGACTGCTTCCTTTAGGTCTAACTCTGCCAAAATGCAAAAGATCATGGTTGAGGCAGAAGGGGATAAGAAGAAAGAGAGAGAGAGAGAGAGAGAATAATCCTTACTGTCTCACGTCTCAGAATTAGACCTTTGGCTCCATGTCAAAATCCTCTCCATGGATAAACAGCCTCTGTTGATCCGTTCTATTCCCCTCCCTGCAGCCTTGCACATCCTGTACAGTATGGATAGAATATATTAATAATTCCGATGACTGTATGCCCTAGGCATCATTCCCAGAGGGGTGAGGGGGGTTACAACTTCTCCAGTAATTGTAACTCGATCATATAAACCTCCTAATAGTTAATTTGTACAATAACTGCTTGGTAATGAAATATTACAGGACTAATTGTTTTATGTTTAATAAAATTGAGGTAGAAGTCCACTGGCCATTATTGAAAAATAAATGCGAAAGTTTATCAGTTTATCAGTTTATCTGTTTATCACTAATCATTTCAGTGTATATGCACGTAAACAATGTATATCCACCTGTGAGGATAATAATAATGATCTCTGCCAGCCCTCAGCCAACACATTTTAGGCTTACTTTCTGTTTTTCATGTTTAGCTTATCCTTTTTTGAGTACTGAATTAATGTAGAACTAAGATAATCCCAATATTAATAATATAATATTGAATAACTCAACATCTGTCATTCATAAACTAGTTCATCTCTTGTTTTTAAGTTATTACTAAAAAAACGAATGTATTCACATGTTCCTGTTGGGGTAGGGTCATGTGTACCAGCAGCACCCCTTGTGGAGAAACTTCAGACTGCTAAACAGGCACGAGTGAGTAAATGAGTTCCAAAACCACGTCCATGTGCTTTACACATTAGTAGTTATAGTGCAGGCACTCTGAAATTGAGCTAAAGATGCCTGTGGGAAACCATGAAGTGTTTTTTTGCAACCCATCTGAACCATCTGGATACTAACGCTGGATACTCAGGCAATATGTCAATCTCTGGGAAATAACAGGACGTTTTCAGTCACTCAAATCAAGCTCTTAATAAATTCAGGCTTCAATTTCATGCCCGTCCAGAACTCTAATAGTAAATGTATTAGAACTACTACAGAGTGTCTGGTGCTCCCAGACTCATCACTGTTACAGAAGCTGTAAGAGCTGGATCAGTGTCTTTTCTAATTGTATTACAAGAGGCAGAAGACTTTTTGAGTGGCATATACAATACCAGTGAAAAATTCTTGCACACTGAGATTTTCTACATTTGCCTGTTACTCACTTCATATTTACTGTCTTTGCTAACAAATACAGTATGTTCATCATTTCTTAACCAGAATTTGACTCTGCCTTCAACACACAACCAGTTAATAGAATGTCAGAAATGCACCGTTAGAGATTATTTCATCTTTTAAAGGAAACTGGTTTTATTTGACATATTTTCACTTATAATTGTTCACTCAACAACTTTCCAAAGTTTAAAAATAATTAAAAAAATGCAGTTTATGAAATAACTGGATAAGTGATAAAAAACTGTGGTATGTAAAAACTGGTAGTGTGAGTGTGCGTGTATTAAAAAATCTTAAGAAATGTGTGTGTGTGTGTGTGTGTGTGTATGTGTGAGTGTGTGTGTGTGTGTATGTGTGAGTGCGTGTGTTTGTGTTTGTGTGTGTGCGTGTGAGTGTGTGTGTGTGGGGATAATTTTAGAGATAATTAATAATTTGAGATAATTCACAGGGACTATTTATATTAGATAATGAATGATTTTTGAATATTATTAACGGATAAGTATTGAATACAACAAGGATATCTTGTGAAATCCATATTTTTTAATAACATATTTGTTTCCTGAAAAGAAGGAACATATATTTTAATGCATTCATGATCATATAATTAAATTTAAGCATCATTGAGCATGTTTTCTACACTGTACAATCGCTTAATTAATGCTTCATTAAACCTGTTACGTGAACCATCAGTCTGGTCACTGATATTATGATGCAGTATCTCATTCTCACCCTATATACATTGAAGGAGAGACAGATGCATTGTAGAATTAGTTTACCACCCAGCCCAGGGAGGTAATCCATACAGAATTAATAAACAGTATCTCTCCAGATGTCATCAATCATTCAGTAGCCTCTAATCAGAACTCATAGCCATGAGGTAAGGCTTGTACCTCATAGTGGGGCTCTAATAATTGGATTGTATGATTACGGTTTAAGGGGAGGTGTTTATCATCATCGGTGTGTGTGTGTGTGTGTGTTCCAGGGTGAGTTCCTATATGGAGCTGAGCTGTCAGAGCTGAGTTATCCATGGGCTCTAATAGTACACGGTGTGTTTACATGTTTACAGCGGATTTGCCTTTTCCGCATGCTACAGTACATTGCACTTTACACACAATGCACAGCTATGGCAGGTGTGTCAGTGATCATGGCCTGTTTTCCGTACCCTCACTGTAAGGCAAGGTGACTGTCCACGACTGGCTGCGGAGAGCCGAAAGAGGATTTAGTGGACACTGGAGCTGGTTTACATTCAAGCAAACACATTTCAAGCAAAAAACAAGCCCTAAACAGCGAATGATGATTCATCTATCTGCACTCACATCAAAAAGGCTGTTCACACAGCTCGAACATTTTCAGTTCAGTTTTATTTGTATAATGTAGGGGTGTCCAGGGTCCAGCACATGGATGATTTTTCCTACTAAAACACACCCACCAAATCTGGAAACCAGTGCCACGTTCCAAGTCGAATGTGGGAAGTTGTTCAACATTTTGGATTTCTGACAATGAAGCCTTCCAGCGTGGGAAGCTCAGAAAGTAGCATATGAACCAAAGAAACTGAACTTGAGAAGCGGGTGTTTGTTTGGCAGGTGTATGAATAGCTTATGCAGGTTTGCGCAGGTGTGTGGATTGTTTGGAAATCAACATCCACGTCTCCACAAGCATAAAAAGGTCTATTATCATGCCACAGAGAGAAACTGACTCAACATGCATCTGAAACGTTTTGTAGTTGGAGCTCTGACATTACGTGGCATTCTACTGAGCTTTTCCAAGTAGAAGACCAGATTTTTTGACTTCCTGAGTTTAACAGAATGCAGTATAACTGCTTTTTAAATCAGGTGCTTGGAGTTCTTAACCCTTAGAACACAAGCAGCACAGATCCGTGCCAGAAGCGTGACAAGTGGTAAACTGTCATCATATGGCAAAAATACTCTTTATATGGTTTGTGTTGATGTTCGAGGTGTCAGACGTCATGCTGAGCTTTGTGTGGTTCTACGTGACACAGGAACACCAAAGTTATTGTAATAATAATAATAATAACCACTACTGGGTTTTTAAAAATGGCGTCACATTTTTAAAACCCATCAAGAACAAAAATGAACAAATTTATTTTATTTTAGGTCTTAGATACAAATGGAAAAAACATAAGATCTGGGAACCCGGGTGAACTTTCAGGATAGTCTCCGCCCACAAGTGGGTGGGGAAAACCTGCAAAGGGAGGGGGTCCTGAGAACGGCCGAGCGGCTGAGCGGCGGCGCACCGAGAGAAAGAGCAGCAAACGATGAGTGTTTAGGAGAACAAACACCGGTTCTAGACTGTTTTACACCGTTTATATTTACTGAAATCAGATTTTACTAATACGCTCTGAGTTTTGAGGGTTGATACGTGTTAATAGAAGGAGAACATTCTCTAAGAACATAAAAAGACACACTGAGAGGAACCAAGACTCAAAAGGAGAAACTTTTGAAGAGCATGAGGAAGAAAGGCTGAGAGGAGCCAAGATTTAGAAGGTGAAACTCTAAAAGAGGTTGAGGAAGAACCACCTAGAAGAGCCAAGAGTTAAAATCCATGAAAACATAAAAAAGTACCACTGAGAGGAACCAAGACTCAAAAGGAAATGCACCTAAGACTAAGAATATAAAAACACTGAGAGGAACAAAGACTCAAAAGCAGAGCCCATCCTCTGGATGTGCAGTTATAGTCAGAGATGAGTGAGACCAGTCTGCTTAATTAGAGTAAGATGTGTTCATCAACGGCTTTGCTGTAAAAAAAAAAATGCACAGTTTGCTGTTTCACTAAATGAGGACAGCACTGTGAGGAATGTGATTTCAGTGCTTAGTCTGAGTTTTGGCTCCCGAATGTATCCTATAAGCAAGATCATTTCTAGAGGGGGCAAAGAAAACATCATTTTGAAGACTTTCTCAAACAGTCTCAGGTGATGATTAGGCTTCAGAGCTTTGGGGAATATCACCTTGGCCAGCAGGAGGTTGTTAGTTATCCCCAATGGTCTTGTAGAAAGACTGTCAAGATGGGGACCTATGGCACCTGTGCTGCAGTCCTGAGCCTGTCTCTCAATAATTGGGTGGCTTTGAACGTTCAACTTTGATTCAGGGATGATTCCCTGTGGTGAATATGTCTGTCACATTCTTCTAAACCTTGTTACACTCGAAATTCACGTCACTCTTCTTTTCCCTTGCAGAACACAGATGCTGGGTATAGTTTAGTGACCTTTATAATTGTCAAAAAGGTTGACATTTGCTGCTGATGAACCATAAGTGTTTCTTGAAGGGCAACCCTGACAGAACTCCAGCGGTGGTGCAGGGGCAAAATGATGTAACGCAGAGCCATGGTGGCATGCGAGGATAGCTCATCTGCCCTCGAAAGGACGGAGATGTCCGGAAGAAAGGCACTGGAAGAGGGGTGGGGGGTGTGGGTTGGGGTTTAGTGGTTCAGGGCCGTCATTGATATTCCAAAAAGGGTCTGAAAGTGATGCTTTTGAGAATCGCTCAAGCGTCAGTCCATTCACCTCTAATGTCAGAGATGATTACGCACTAATTGAAGCAATCTAGCTCTGACGCTAATCATGAAGCAAGGAACCTCCCCTTGATCCCTGCTCCTCTCCCAGCGTATCCAGGATAAGGCTCTAAATCACACTGCTGGAGCCTGGAATCTCCCCTCCATCTGATAAGGCCCCGACCTTTCTCAAGGGCGCTGACGGGTTTGATCAATACTCTTTTCCTAAATGTGCACAAGCATGGACTTTATGTCGACACGTGTGTGGCTGTGTCTGTGGTAACCAGTCACTTGTGTTGGAAAGAATATGAATTATTAAAATGGACTGAGGTTACGCATTTCCTTCAAAACTATTCTCATCACCTAAAAATATACATATCACTGTTAGAACAAAATTTCTGAAATTGCAGCTTTACGTTCTTTAATGTTCAGTACCATGCAAAAACATTCTCGTTTCTTCCTCATTTGTGCATATTTGTCACACTTAATTGTATCAGATTTATAATTACAATGTTATATAAAACAAAGACAACCCAAGTAAAAGCTTTCTTTTCTTATCTAAGCAGACCATTTGAGAAAAAGTGTCTGCCCTCTTAATCAACTAATTAACCAAATATAGTTGATAATTTTGATCATTTAGACTGAACACATCCAGGTTTGATTACTGCCAAGCCTATTAAATTACTCAACCAATTATTTCATTGATTAATATATATATATGTTTTTACTTTATATATATATATATATATATATATATATATACACACACCTTTTGTGTAGTGGGCTAAGGGGTCTCAACAGGCAACACACTGTTGGAAGGGATGAGAAAGAGAGTTATTGAAATAAATCAGTCCTGAAAAGCTTACAAAGCCATTTCTAAGCTTCTGGGACTCAAGCAAACCCTCAATGAGAGTAATTTTCCCAAAATGAATAAGTGGTGAAATGTTCAAAACAGAACAGTGACCAGCCTACCAAAATTCTACCAAAGAAATCCAGAAAAACCTCTAAGGAACTGCAGGCTTTGTTCGGCCTAGATAATATCAGCATTCATGATTCTACCATTATAAAGAGACTTGCCAAAAATGACATCCACCTTTTGAGGCAGAAGTCACTGTGAACCAAGCAGTGAGGAACATAAAGGCTTGCCTCTACATGGCCCTCAAACTGTTTGGAAAAAGGCTTTGTGAGTCGAAAATGGAACGCCACTCGGGAGCCAACATAGATATTTTTAAACAGTGAGAAACTAGATAGACTGAGGTATGTCACGAAGGGGGTCGTCACATGATAATATAAGACTATGCTGACGTGCATGTAAACAGGGTTGTAAAAGGACGGGCCTTCACTACAGCTGTTGTAAACGCCTTGGATTCTTTACCCTAAGCCCTTAGATGAGACTAACATGCACAGATAAATGCAGTTATTGGGTGGCGACAGGAAATGGGATACAAACCAGTAATCAGCAATCAACTGGTGAAATGACGCATTACTAATTCTAGCACTCTTGTCCCTAAATCCAGTCTTGGAAGGCCACCACTGCATCACCTGCAAGCCATTTCCTTTCAGCAAATCAATCAGTGGCGGAGACGTGGTGGCAGCGCCGTTGTCTTTGTGTGCTGCATGAAGCCAGTCAGTGTCAGGCTACTTAATTTTGCAGCGAAATTACACCAGATCGAGACGTCAATGCTCAATGCTCATCACAGCTGAGACTTGTTGAGATGTATCTGCCTGTTAGAGCAGGACAGTTTCATCAGCTAATTATCAGGTCCTTGAATCAGGTGTGTAAGAGCCAGGAGAAATGCAAAACAGGGTGGTGGTGTAATCCTGCAGGAAAACCGAAACACATGATCCTGCATGGAATCCTTCAGTGACCTGGTGGTTAGGGAGCGATCGGAAGGTTGTGGGTTCGAATCCCAGGACTGCCAGTGGCACCACTGAGTTACTCTTGAAGGAGTTAAATGCAGAATGAGTTAAATGCACATTGTTCACACTGTGTGCCGTGGTGTGTGCACATGTGACTATAAGGACCACGTTACTTTACTTTACTTTAAATGTGTCAAAATACTTATTGTCAAAGAATGAACTATCCAGTCACTGGCTGCTTTATTAGAAAACTCTCCCTTGTACAATTAGAAGCTGTAGCTCTGTTGATGCTCAGTTTGGTAGTCATTCTCTAAACCATTGGATAGTTTCTGATCACAAAGACGCTCTTAGCTCAATATTTTTGGGGGCTTGACTACTCTCCATCTAGCAGTGACAGTGACATGAGTTAAACACCCCAGTAACACCACTGATACACCTATACCAGCACCACACACACACTATCATATCACTAGCACCAAATAATATCTGGTCAACAGTGATCTTATGGTCAAAAAATGACCAAAGAATGGATTACAGGGGAGTACCAACAGATGGGCTACAGTCTGTCTCTGGACACCTTTAAAGTAGACGCAAATGTCTAGTTCCCGGTTGACCAGCACATTTCAATGAACTACCTCACTTTATATTATTTGTACTGTTTATACTGTTTAAAATGTTTATACTTTTTTATACTGTTTTACACTCATACTAGACTCTGGACTCTCAGTTAGCACCTGCACTTTACTGTAACCCTGTTTACTGCCAGTACAGGCACCCTAACGACCAGTCACTGTTATAATTCTACACTTGCTCATTGTGGTTTTTCTATGCTGCTAACTGTCCTGTGCAATAAGAAAATGATTCCAGTGCAACATATGCACATGTGCAATATGTATATATAGTGCAATATTTTCATTCTGTTAAACTAAGTTTCACATCCCACTCACATTGCTGTTACTCTGCTACATTTTCTGTTTATTGTCTATTTATTGTAGTGCTGAGTCGTCCCTTGCACTCTGTTCAATGCTGCAACTGCCTCCTGTGCAGTAATCATACCTATAGCGCAATACTCATCACTCCAGAAGGTTTACGTAATGTCCACACCTGCTGTCTATTTATTGTCTGTCTGTTGTCCACTGTCTGTTGTAACCTGCACTCTGTTGACTGTTGTATGTTGCATAATGTTGCACCGTGGTCCACGGAAAAACGTGGTCTCATCTCACTATGTATGTGTACACAGCTGCTGATGACAATAAAGTAACCTTGAACCTTGAACCTTGAGCTTTGTGAATGGAAGCTCAGGGGAAGGTGTTTCCAGCAAAGTGGCCAGCGAGTGGATGCACAAGGTGTTTCTGATAAAGTGGCCAGCAAGTGGACGCACACAGTGTTTCTAATAAAGTGGCCAGTAAGTGGAAGTACACGATGTTTCTAATAAAGTGGCCAGTGAGTGGAAGCACACAGTAGGTGTTTCTAATAAAGTGGCCAATAAGTGGAAGTACAAGGTGCTTCTAATAAAGTGGCCAGTCAGTGGAAGTACAAGGGAGGTGTTTTGAATAAAGTGGCTTGTGATTATAAATAACTGCCCAGCAAATTTAATCCTAAAAGCATTTTTTCAAAACAATGTTTGAGCTCATTACTTTTTCCAAAACTGCTAGTGCGTCTATCAGTAAATGACAGAGATGATGAACCAGTCCGCTCCGTACTCGCTCTCTGCAGCCTCACATTAGCCTCCATTATAACAAACATTGCTGTTTTTTTGCTGACATATTTTGAGTTAAGCATTATTTCAAATTAAATTCCATTAAATTCATCTTCATTTACTGCTCCATGAAACCTCTGAGCTGTGCTCCCTGCCCCCCTCTTCACCCCCCCCCCCCTCAATGTCTGATCACACAAATCACTTTCCATTCTCAAGCAAACACAAACAAACCATTAAAGTCCTTCCCATTTGTTTCAGTCGGAGCACATCTGAACGAGTCGGAGTTTGAAAGTCTTCATCATTTTCTACAGCACCATTTATGTTTAGGAGGGATTGCATTGAGCATTCACTTCAGTTTCATTGGTAAATTGCCTTGGGCGTCAGATGCAGCTCATGTTAAATTATTGTACATTTGCATGCTAATTGTTGTTAAGGCTGCAAAGACACAGCATGTCAGATCCAGGCTGTTGTTTTTTTGTTTTTGTTTTTGTTTTTTATATGACAAGTCAATGCGTTGCTAGGAGTCTGAGAATCATACGTGAAAGCAGCCGGTATGATGCATCACGAGTGGCCTGCTTGATTTTCATCTAAATTTCAGATGATTATCTTACTTATTGCCAGATTAGATCCATGCACACCACCAATAGAGGCAGCTGCAGAAATCTATTGATCAATGATATGTTTTAATAAATGCTGTGACAGCCATTGATCTAGTCATCCAGCGTGAGCCTGAGGGCCTGCAATCTTCTCGTCTCAGACACGAATGAGCTCCCACTTAGAGATGGGAAGGGGACGGTTTGTGATTTAAGTGATTTAAGAGATTTAAGACAGCAGAATAAATTGTTGTCATGTGGGACAATAACCATTTCTGATACCAACGATAACAGTCTGTGAATTACTCTGTATATTTTTAAAAGCTGCAAAGCTGTACAATGTGCCATATTTAATTGGAGATAAGGGTGAGTGATATGAACTCAAATGTGTATATAATTTAGAATTTTATGTATAAATGTATGTTTTAAGTTACATTTTATTTATAATTTATTATCTTTTACCATATGGATAGTATCATGGAATAAAAGAGAGCTTATATATACAAATTGTGTATACACATTTATAAAATAATAATTACAATTACAATCACCGGAGTACTGAGCCTGGCACTTCCCTTGGTTTGGTTTTTGCAGCTCACCTGGTGATATACACCTGTTCTGCATTTCTCTCTTTCCCTGCATATACCCAGCCTATACCGGAATCTAGGGTCCGTTCTCCATCATACCGACTGTTGTTTGTCCTCTTAAGCAGAGTAAACTGAAGTAGTTAGTATACCTGGAAGTCTCTCTTCTATGTCAAAGTCTGAACAGGTGGACCTAAGAGGCTGAACCTGGCATTTCCTGGGCCTCTCTCCTCTTCAAGGAGTCTTCCGGAACTGTTTTTAAATTTTTTTTTGCTGTTTGGCTAAAGTGGCGTTTTGGGACTGTTTGTGATTCGCTGTTTATCAGAAGCTACGCTGTGATCTGCATCTCATTTGTTTGCATTTCCAGTCAAGACTCCTAAAATAAAATTTTGTGAGTACCTTCTGCGAGTGCGTTGTTTAACTGGGCAAGCCTCAGTATAATAATAATAATAATAATAATAATAATAATAATAATAATAATAATAATCATCATCATCATCATCATCATTATTATTAGTAGTAGTAGTATTAGTAGCAGTAGTAATAGTAGTTTTTATAGCCTTTCAAACTCACAAATAACAAGAAGTTAATTCTTAAAAAAAAGGGACAGTTTCCATCCAAAAAGTTTTCTTGATTCTGTAAACACTTTTTCAGTTCTCTTTTATGAAGCCAGTTTTGAGTCATTCTCTTTCTAAGCCTCTCCTGCTGTTTGTTTTTGTCTTCCCACACATTGTTCCTTCCTACAGTATCTAATAATGGTGGCTCGCTCTTCCAGGCTAAATTAATTTTCCCACATCATGGTAACCCTCCCACCTGTTGAACCTTTACAGTCTGATTAGTTCATCCTCATTTTCCTCAACAGTTACAATAAATCTTAATTAAGCCCTTGGAGGACAGGAGGTATTTCAATAAAAATGTTGTAATAAATTATAATAACCCAAGTTTAAAAAACAATTATGTTGTAAAGAATTCTCAGGCATTACTCTTGTGTAATTGCAGTGAATTTACCGTACACCAGCATAAAGAATAAGGCATTAGTGTTATACACATGTATAAAGCAAGAATATAAAAATCAAATCAAGTCAAGTTCTCTACATTGTTAAGAATAAGAAGAGGGCAATAGTGTAACAGGTGGGCTTCCTCTTCCCAATGGCTACCTGCATATTGAAAAAATTAGCTGCACCAACGCCGCAATGAAATATCTTAGCGATACTTGTGCATGTGACAAGCGGCAAACAACAGACTAACTGCAGTTTGCACCTGCTAAGGTGTACATACATAGAAAACACTACACTAATTAACATAGGAGTGGCAGCCAATGGCCCATGGTGGTCAAGGTGCACACCTGCTTTGGGCTAAAATAAACTTTTGTTGATGTTTTCTTTGTCTCGGAGGTCTGTGTGTGGTTCAATACATACATACACACACACACACACACACACACACACACACACACGAGTGTCCCTGCTTTCTGCCTCTAACTGAAGCTAAGCTAAGCTAAGATGAGAATCTATAAGAAGGCTATAAGATAGGAAGTAGTGCACAACTAGCTAATTTTCTGCTGAAATCAGCCTGATACTGACACCCATTGATAGCGATATGCATATACATCTCTAATTTAAATAGAACAGTTGAGCAACATCTGCCACCGTAGGTTCTTATTGTTTCTTAAGCTGTGTTTCATGAGTTCAGGTTTTTTTTTGTCCTATATCCAATCAAACCAAACAGTTTGAACATTATGGAACCATTCTGCTCAAATTTATTGCCCAATTACCGCAGGGGACAAAAGGAAATGAGTGTATACATAACAACGTTTGTCTCAACATAACCATGGAAAATGTAAGTAGGTAGTGAAGCAGCAAGCCTCAAGCTGTTGATACTGAGGAGCTGATGTGGGTTCTCTACTCTCAGCAGGGCTCTGAAGAGCAGCCCAGAGAGAGAGAGAGAGCAAGAGAGAGAGAGCAAGAGAGAGAGAGAGAGAATGGAGAGTGGGATTTCTACTGTCTCGCATCCTTGAATTAGACCTTTGGCCTCATGTCAAAATCCACTTGATGCTTGAGAGAGCCTGTTTGATGCTTCTATTCTCTTGTGTCAATCTTCATACAGAAAAGGAGGAGAGAGAGAGAGAGAGAGAGAGAGAGAGAGAAAGAGAGAGAGAGAGAGAAAGGGGGTACAGTGCTAGTATAGTGTATGAACAGAGCAAGGTACACAAGTCAGATTATTGTCTCCACAAATGTAATCAAAAGTCATAAGAATGAGGTAATTAAAATCAATTTTATTGATTATGAAGGGGGGTGGGAGCTCTTTGAGGGTTCTGTAATAAAGGCAATGGTTGTATGTGTGGAGTCAGGCCAATGCATTGAATGCTTACTTAAAGTCCACAGATTTTTCAGTAGTTCAACATAATTAAATGACTGAGATATAAACAAAGGTGTTCAAAGTGTGTTCAGTGTGAAATGCTCCTTATGGACTCGGTCACAGGGTTCACAGTGGTGATGAATGGAACCAGACGTCAGTATAGCCTTACATTTTTCCTCACAGTGCTCAGAGCTAACTTACATATTGAACATTTATTACTCTTTCCTTCCTCCCACTTAACCATTAATTACTACTCTTTGTGTCCCTCCAGGTAAAGGTATGATCCTCACCGCAAAATGTTCTCATGATTCAGACATGACTAATTACTGATATCTTAATCATTAATCCTCTTGTTTTTATGTCCCCTCAAGTAAAGTGGGAAAATATACACACATTATCAGCTGATATGTTTAGCACAGTGTAATTAACGATAATGACCAGCACTTTACACATGAAGTAGTAGCTGATGGTAAATTACAGGACATAAACAGTCATTAGTGGTCAGCAGTCTTTAACGTAAAACATCAGATGGCACTGAAAAAGATGACTATAAGCAGACAAATGTTATTGTGTGTATCTGACAGAGTTTTTGGCATATGTGATAACTTGATCTTAACTAGGCCTGAGGGGGTGCCATCTATCCGTGACTTGCATGGAGTTTACTGTATTCTTGCTCCAAGAGATCCATGAAAATCTTCAGATTGAAAACACTTATATTGTTATATAATTATTTGTATAGTGTGCAGTTATATTATATTGTTGTATTGTATTTTAATTAGTTATGCTTATGCTGCTTCTACTTTCTTCTTTTTTCTGTCATCTTTGCTGCTGTAGCAATGCAAATTTCCCACCCGTGGGACTAATAAAGGGTTATCTTATCTTATCTTAATTCCCAGCCAGGGTGGCCAGTGGTCCTTTGTGTGTGAAGTTTGCCTGCTCATTTGTTTGGGTTTCCACCAGGAGCTCCAGTTTCCTCTTACAGTCCAAAGACATGCATGCCAGGTGGATTGGAGATGCTAAATTGCACTTGTGTTTGTCTGGGTATCTTCTTTGAGATGGACTGGCAACCTGTCCAGAGTGTTTCTCCATCTTTTAATCTTATGAGTACTGGGATTGGCTCCAGCACCCCTATGAACCTGGTTAGGATAAGCAGCTTGGATTATGGATGGATGGATGGATGGATTGATAATGGTTGGCAGAGACTTGACAGTAGCAACATCATCCTCAATCATTGTGAGAATTCCAATTTGTATGTCTTTGGTATGGTTCTTTTCTGCATCGGTGTTCTGAAATAGTTAAAGTCTGCAAGAAATCCCTGAATTCATGAGATCTGCAGATTTTTTTGCAAACAAAAACAAATCAAAAACAGTTGGGTGATGTCTTCTCATTGCAATACCAAGATATGTTTAGGTCAGTTTGTGTATTAACTTACTTTATCCTCAAAACCTAGTGCTGGCCATCTCTCTTTGATTTCTTCAGCAAGATGGTCAAACTGTACTACTTCTTTATGGTGAAGGGAAAATATTTTGTCAGATGAAGGTGGTGTCAAACTTCTTTTTGGTTTCCTCAACCACCTGCAATCTCTGCTCAAGTGTTTCATCTGTTTGACCCTCTGGAAAGTTAAGGTGAAAAGTTGACCTCTGCTCTTTCTTCAAACAGAACTTAACCTCACCTCTTCAGTCTTTTTCGATTGAGAGATAGTCTTTTTCAACTCAGCCAAGCCAGCTTCACGTAACTTGTTGCAATAGTTACCCAGTGTATACTTGATACTCATGACCCAGTCCATTCCAGCCTGTTTACTTGGTACACTCTATGAGGCATAACTGTTTATGGATAAGAGATCCAGTCTCAAAACTGTCAGGGTAGGGCTCCACCTCAAAAATCACTTGTGCCAGCTTGTCCAGAATCTCTGACTTCGCGTCTCTTTGGACATCAAAGGAGGTTTTGGCGTGCTGATAGATCCGATTAGCTTTTTTCAGACATCAAGTTCAACATCAAGGGAAAATTTGGGTGTGTCAAACGAGGAAGGCAATCTCTAAGGAGTTTGAAAATTTCTATAAAAAGGCAGAGAGCTCATGGATGAGCCTGAAGAACTAGCATACTTGCTGTACCAACAGAAGAGACAGAACTTGCATCTAAAAGGTCAAGTGCAGATAGGTGAAAGATTTTCAAAGTAATTTCTTGCCACAAAACTTTGAAAATGGCTTTTTCTGCTGGCAACTCAATTATTTTGTGCAAATTACATTTTCAGGTCTCTTTTGGTTTCAGCATATCTTAAAACAAAATCTTTAAACATCCTACACATTCTGGGACACTGGGAAGCTTGACCCACCAAACACTAGAGGGAAAAACGTACACCTGCAATAGCATAATCTGAAAAGCACAGCCTATAAACCTAAGAAAAGGATTAGTCAACTCAGTGTATGGCTTGTATATGGTAAAGCAATCAGGAATGTCTTGTCATGAACTGTGTTAGGTACATGTTGAACCTGTCTACACTAACCACAAACATTTACTGTGGTAAGAAGCCCTCTGCCGTCACAAGAACATAAGAGCTCCAACTTCGAATGCTGACAATGGCTGGAAATCGCTTAAAACATTAAGGTCAAGAACACAGATGTCTTCAAAGTTGTTCTCTCGAATCATGTAGACCCCAAATGCTCAGCGTTCCAGGTTGAGACATTCTTGGAAAGATATGAAACCTCTCTGTGAACCACTACACATTTCAAAATTTTGTAGAATTCAGGCAAGCCTCTACAATGTCCTCCAGAACTGATCATACCCGACATGTACTGGATTCCATACAAATAAACATCACTGCAGAGAGAGGCTGAGTTTGTGTTTGAGTATTTCTTCTCGACAGCTGACCTGAGGGGTGTTTCCAAAGAATAGGTTAAGAAAGGTTCAGTGCTCTCCACATAAACTGACTGTCTGAAAAGGTTGACATGATCTGGATAGCATGCCTGCATTTTGTGATGTTTGGTTGCAAGAGTTAAAGAGGATATTTTCAGTGTTGTGGGTACCATATTCTATCTTTCTTAAATAGGTATGCTTCGGTTCAAAGAGCATCATCCACAATGGAAACAGTGGCCGAAAATAGTGGACTAAGTGTGGACAGTGTTCTACAAGTGATGTCTTCACTTGTGAAAGGATTCAATCAGTAAGTTTTGATGGTCCATGATCAATCTCCATGTAACAAAGCATTTCATATGAAAATTATCTGCAAACTGCCATCTCTACAATGACTTTCAGATCCATAAGAATCTCCAAAGATGGTTCATTTTCAGAGATTTGGTGTCCAATCATCAGGTGAGAACCTTGAAAACCTGACCAAACTATTTGCATAAAGTTTCTCCAAACACACACACACAAAAAAAACTGTTTCTTTCATATTCTGACTATGGGTAGAGACAGAAACACCAATTTGCCCCAAATGCTGCTCCAAACATGTCCTGTTAAAAGGCTGAGAAACGTATCAAATCCGAAAGCATGTACATCAACACTTTTTCCTAGTGCAGCAAACTGAATGGAATTAAGGCTGGATCAATATTTAGGTGGTAGATTTAGTGGTACCCATTGCCCAGCAATGATCTTCCGGGATCTCCCCAAAGTGTTGCAGACCTCAAAACCGGAAAGCCATCAGGAGCGCAAAACGGGAGTACAGCAGTAAAGTGGACTCCCAGTTTAACTGCACACGTGACGCGCGTCAGATGTGGAGGGGGATTCAGACGCTGACGGACTACAAACCACGAGCACACACATTCGTTTCCGCCAGCCCATCACTCCCAAACGAACTGAATGCATTCTATGCACGCTTTGAGCTCGCTAACTCTCATCCTCCAGAGCGGGCTCCAGCAGATCTGCATGACGTCACTCCCACCGTGTCTGTCACGGACGTGAAGAAGAGCTTCAACAGAGTCAACATCCGCAAAGCTGCCGGTCCAGATGGAATTTCGGGTCGTGTATTG
>JBBPCZ010000136.1:978820-989111 GCA_037974445.1 Brycinus macrolepidotus | reverse complement strand
ATATATATATATATACACACATACATATACACATGGATCACATACAGTATGGATCAACAGCGGAGGCTTCAGATGTGACAAGAAGCTTTGTTTTGCGATCATACGTCGTGTAGAATGAGAGGTATTACACAATTTACATTAATAAACTTTACAGTGTTTGGAGATTTTAGATATATATTTTTTCATCATTAAAACAATTTGGAAAAAATATTGATGTCGGAACCCTAATCATGTGTGTGTGAGTGTGAGTGTGGAGGTGCGCGTGAGTGTGGGGGTGGGCGGAAGTGGTGTGCATGAGTGTGGGGGTGGGTGGAAGTGTAGTGGAGTTGGAGAGAGTTGGAGATAGCAGTTCTCTCATTTCATTTAGAGGATTTTAGTCATGAAAGGGGAAAGATACCCTCAGGGTTGTAATGATAACTCAGGGTTCAATGATATCTCAATTGCTGCCAAATCACGCCATGTGTAGTATGTACGAACCAATTTCATCTCATCTACAGTCTATAATGTGAGATGTATTAACACTCAACCAATGCTGCTACATTTTCCTTGTTTGTAATAATTGATATCCAGTGGTTCTATGATGCATTATACTGGCTATGTTTAAATATGTGTACAGAAAATACTTCACTACCCCATGGCCCTATATTGTTATAATGCTGCACTGTTATTTAGTGTTGTTTTTGTTCTTATTGTACATAGTACTTGGTTATATGTTGATGTATGTTGCACTGCAGACCATGGAGAAACATTATCTCATCTCACTATGTACATCTACGCAACTGTTGATGACAATAAAGTTAACTTTAACCTTGAACTAGTGGTTAACAAAAAAAAACTGGGAGAGTTTTGGTCTGCAGAGGTGCAGTGTTTGCTGGAAATTGGACTAAATGAGAGAATATAGGAATAACTGGATAAAAAACACAAGAAGCTTGAAATTATTGGTAAAATTGGAGACTATCTTCATGCTCATAGTCCAAAGAACTACTAAAAAATTTGGTGTGGAACTGAAAAAAAATTGAAGGCATGGGATGCACTCCATAAATCTGGCAGCTCACTGGACAAAAAGAATAAAGCTGTAAGTGCTATTGGTTCTGAAGCATGAAGTGCAATGTGAGTGCAGGCCAACCCTTCAGCCTTGCAACACTTGCTACAAAGGAACGATTTTTGTGGGCTGGGCATGGATACATTAATTTGGTTTTATTTGCACAATGAAAATTACTCCCTAAGAGCATGGAAAAGGAACTGAAAAAAAAAAAAAAAACCCTCTCAGAGCATAAGGAAGAAACACCGAGGGGAGCCAAGACTAAAAAGCACAGTGGAAGTACAAGCAGATACAAGGATACAAGTAGAGCAAGTTTAAGAAGATTAAAAAGAGGCACTTTTCAAGGAGATACACCAGTGAACGAGGTTAAAACTCTCTGAGATTGAAAAAAATGGAGTATGGAAGCTCTACTGATTGTGTGGGACCTGTACAGGGTGGTAGATATGGAACACAATGGGGAAGAGCTTCATTATGGTTGTGAGGCTGGTGCACAGCTTCCACACTCAGGTTAGATGTACACGCAGGGGTGGGCAGTCATGAAGCTCATTACAAAGTCATGACAGAAGTTCAAGAGGGATGTGAGGATAAAATATTCATTCAAATCTCTTTGGCAACTGCGAGGTTCAGTTTGTCTCATAAAGCTGTTTAAAATGAATTCCCCTTCTCTCTATTAACCCTCAGAACTCAGAGAGTATCAGTAAAATCTCATTGAAATGATAAAAATCTGCTAAAACAAATATCAACGGTGTAAAACAGTCTAAAACCAGTGTTTGTTCTCCTACACGCTCACCGCTTGCTGCTCTTTCTCTCGGCGCGCCGCCACTCAGCCGCTCTCCGGACCCCCTCCCTCTGCCAATTTTCCCCACCCATTTGTGGGCGGAGACTATCCTGAAAGTTCTAAATTTTATTTCACTTTTGTTCTTTATGGTCATTTGCGTGTGACAGCATTTTTAAAACCCCAGTAGTGGTTATTATTAGTATTACATGCTTTTAAAATTACAGTAACTTTGGTTCTACGTGACACAGGAACACCGAACAAAGCTCAGCATGACGTCTGACACCTCGAGGACCAACACAAACCGGGGGAACTTCCATATAAGATGACGTTTGGTTATATGATGACGATTAACCATTTGTTGCACTTCTGACACAGATCTGTGCTGCTCGTATGGCCGCACTCAGGAGAAGCAAGAGAGACCTAATTTGCACTCACAGCTATTGCACCAGGTTGTTTCTGTCTGAGCAGAAGCTTGAAGACATGCACATTTATAGCAGTGTTACTGAGAGAGCGATTCCGGCAGCACATTCTTAATGTGACTGGAGATTAGAGGATTGTTCCTGAATGGCACCGCCGGGACGTAGGATTACCTCTCCAGAAGTCGAGGTAAATAGAGTGGTACACTACAGCAGTTCCAATATTCCGATAAGGGCTCCTTCGTACCTCACACTCTCTCTCTCTCTTTCCCCTCAGGCAGTCCCTTCAGGGGTGAACTTATTTACGATGGGGCTGAGTGACAGCCAGACATAGCAAGAAATTATTTTCTGGACAAAGGACGGCAGGAATGGTGTGGGTGGACAGGGCTAGCCAAGGTCTTACTCCAAAGCAGGGGGGAAAAAAACGAAAAATAAAAAGGCATCCGGTGAGTCAGGGGCTGCTGTGACAATCTCTCTCTCTTTCTCTCTCTCTCTCTCTTTCTATGTCTTTTTCCCTTTCTTTTCCCTTCCTCTCTCTCTCTCTTTCTCCTTCACTCTACATTTCTTTCTCCTTCACACTCTCTCCCTCCTTTTTTTTCTCTCTCTCTGTCTTTTTCTCTCTCTCTCTCCTTCCTCTCTCTCTCTTTCTCCTTCACTCTCCCTTTCTGTCTCCTTCACACTCTCTCCCTTCTTTTTCTTTCTCTCTGTTTTTCTCTTTCTCTCTCCTTCCTCTGTCTTTCTCATTCACTCTACCTTTCTTTCTCTTTTACACTCTCTTTCTCCTCTCTCTCTCTCTCTTTCTCTCTCTCTCTCTCTCTCCCACTCCAACCAGCTGCCATCTCAAAGAACCATTTGGCCTTTCTGTCAGGAAGCCAAACTGCCTCCCCTGTCCGCCTGCTGATGACTTTGCATAATAAATCAATAAAGCGCAGCGTCTTGTTCGCTAGCTTATAATTGTTAACCGGCCACACTCCGGCCGCTGAAGGAGAAAAGCCGTACGGAAGAAGGAAGGAGGAAATAAAACCGGGCTGGATTAAGACGAGTCTAACGTTAGGGTGGACAGTGTTCAGCTCCTGCATCTTGTGAGGATCCAGCCTGGCTTTACAACCATACATCATCTCTGACTCCTCCGGGGGAGGGGGGGGGCGTGGAGTGAGAGAGAGAGAGAGAGAAAGAGAGAAACAGAGAGAGTGAGAAAACAGAGAGAGAGAAACTTGAGGAGGAGAAAGAAAGAAAGAAAGAAAGAAGGAAAGAGATGAGAAAAACAGAAAGAAAGAAAATGAAACGTGAACATGTGAAAGACAGATGAGAGAGAAGAGAGACTGAGAAAGGGAAATAAGGAGAAAGAGAAAGAAAGAAAAAATTAAAGAAAACCAAAAAGAGAAAGAGAGACAGAAAGAGGATATGAAAAGAAGGAGTGAGAAAGACAGAGGTGAAAAGTTACAACAAGAGGAGTTAAAGAGAGAAAAAAGAGGGAGAGAGAAAGAGACAGAGGGGGAGAGAGAGAGAGAAAAGGGGGTCAGACTGACTCATGCGGTGCGGCATTATACAAACAGCCGACCGCTCTATTTGAATAAACTGCACATTCCTGCGTTAGTCACTGTTTGAGTTGTTGATATTGTTCGGTGTTGCAGTTCTAAACTGTTGACATTTTTTTTTTCAAACAAGTGTGATTTAATTCATCTTATTAGCATAAATACATTTTTGTGTCCCGTGGCGCTTCTTGCATGGTGACGACATGTAAATTGACTGAGACTGGTCCCTTTTTTTTGTCACATTTCACCTCTGCACAAAATATTATCACTCCCCATGTGGGGCTGTAAGCTCCTCTTGGCCTGCAAAAAGGTTACAGTGGCCGTACAAATGGATTTCCGAGGAGAAGTGAATTAATTAATGCTTCAGTGATTTAATTCGGGGGCACTTTTTTGGTAACGGCAGTGGGCAGCTGTAGTCAGTGCAAAATCGGCTAATCATAAGACGACGATTAATCAAAGAGACCTTTTCAGCGCATTCAGTGGGAGTTCCGCAGCTCCATCTGGGCCTCAGCTGACTACTTTTCATTGGACTTCACTGCAATTTGCCGGCGCCGGAGAGACTGATGATGAGATAATTAATGTGCTCTCATACAGCTGTAAGACATGTCAGCAGCATTGCCGGTTAAAACGCCGCTGCCACACAAAAGGCCTTGGCGCTCTTTGTGAGTCTACATCAAATCAAAAAGCAGAGACCAAGTACAGACAGCCAGTAACTGTGTAACTAGTGTCAGGACACACTTCAAAGGCAAATTATGTCCTGTTGGAAGTCTTTCACAAGTAAGTTCTGGCTCTCTCCAACCAGGGACCCAATTTTGCATTTATTCAGGTGTTTTTTAAGATCCAATTCAGCAACCACCCCCCACTCCACCCATTCAGACTTTGCAATTGTGAGATTGTTGTTAAAGTTTGGTAAAGTCAACAATGCCCGACTCACCATGCGCCATCCACTAGACAGCCAGTTAAAGTAAAGTGGCCATTTTTATGATACCTGAACACACCACAGCACAGCACACAGTGTGAAAAATGTGTAATTCTTTCTCTGTATTTAACCCATTCACCAAATGAAGCAGTGGGCAGCCAGGAACACAGCGCCCGGGAAGCAGTGTGTGGGGACGGTACCTTGCTCAAGGGAACCTCAGAGGTGCCACTAGCAGTCCTGGGATCTGAACCCACAGCTTTTTGATTACAGGGGCAACTCCCTAACCACCAGACCACCAGCTGCCCACCAGTTGCCACACACTCTCTGCACCATTAAGGTGTACTAAATGCTAGACCAAGCCGTGCCATCCCCAAGTACATACATAGTCCTGTTCATTTAACTAGTGCAATTTAAAGGCCACTTGAGGATGGGTGCTCAGGCACAGTACAGTTGGACTAGGGCACTGTGCATGATTAGTTTGAACTGTGTCCAAGCATGGAACTCGAAACAGTGAAAGTTTAACAAACATGGCAACAAAAGGACTATATCGTGGTGCTGGTTGATGGAGGACAAGGGTGGACACAGATGCTAGCATGGATTTCATTTATTAGATCTACCATTATTACATGAGATTACATTCATTTGGCAGACACTTTCATCCAAAACAACTTAACAAGACAAGAAAACACAGTAAGACTATTAAGGGGTATCTAAACCTAACAGCATAAGCATGAACGCAACAAAAGGGTAGGGTTACAGATGGCCGATACTGGAAAACAATGCACAGGGGTATAAATATACAAGATAGGGAAGTGGAACAACCTGGGCAAGGAGAGCAGGAAGACAAACAACAGGTGGATCCACTAACAGAGGGGCAGTAATAGGGTGGAGCATGTGAATCATGACAACAACATATGTGAAGGGAAATTAATGATCAGATAGGGGGAAAAACCAGGGACAGGACATGACAAGAACGATTCTTGCCTATAGAAGAACTGCAGTGTTTGCTGGAAAGTCTGGAAGATGAAAGGATACAGGAACAACTAGACGCAACACACAAGAACTCTGAAATGGTTGGTAAAATTGGCATCTATCTTCATGCTTCTGGACCAAAGAACCACTGAATGGTGTTGTGAGGAGCTGAAAGCAGTGTGGGTTCAAAATCTGAAGATAGCTGACTCACTCTGTAAACCTGGCAAATAGGATAAAGTAATGAGAGAGTACTCTCGGGTCCAGAACTCAAGGGGGAGTGGGGAGGGGCAGAATTGTGGACTGGCACAGAGCAAGACAACTGGACTTGGTGTGAGTACACACTAAAACATCAGGAGTTCAGTCTGCTTAAAAAAAAGGCAACGGTCTGAACAGGTCTTTTTGCACTGTTTTTTTGCATTGTTTGTTTAAGCAAAGGGAACTCAGCCTAGTCATTCATGCAGCATACAAACATACAAACCTCTCTAACCCCTGCCCCCAAACTCCCAAACACTCTCTCTACATTCTGTGCCATTATATTTTCATTACACACAACAATTACATGTGTTCCTGCCCTAGACCCTCAATCTAGGATTTTATTGTTACCAATTGACATTATCACCAGACGTGTCTAGCGGTCATTAACTACTGAAAAGTAGAGGTCATGTGTCCAGTTCCGGAGAATATAAATAGGAAACCATTAAAAAGAGTTTTTAAGCATCCATGGGCATGGATTTCAGCAAAAAACTAGCGTTTTTGAGCAGGGATTATGGAGCCACATTCATACGTCCCCTGAAGCTGAGGTTTATGTTCTCCAGCACTCCATTTCTTGCCATTCCCTGAGCTTCACTCAAACTGCAAACTGCATGTTGTTTCAGAATGACTCACAGATATTTAATGTGATATAAAATCAAAACATCAAGAGTATTGTGCTTTCTTTGACTTGTAACTATTGTCAGGACATACGTCAGAGACAAATTATGTCTTGTTGGAATTATTCAACTCTTTCACAAGTAAGTTCTGTATATTCAAGTGTATTTAAGATTTAGGACTCATCCCCCACCAATTCAGACTTCAATAGCCTTTAACAACAGTCTCACATTCCCAAAGTCAACAATGTCCGACCCACCACGCACTATACACCACACAGCCAGTATTCCTCAGCATTCTTAGGGTGTCCTCACACCGTGCTCAAGTACGAGTGACCCCAAAGTCCAGTTCGTTTGACTCGTGCTATTGCTGTATACACTTGAGGAGGTGGGGTCTTTTCTTTGACTTTACTGAAAACAGTAATGAATTGCACCTCTATTCCCAACCTGATATTTCAGACATGATCTTGAAATGCTGTTAGAAAACAAGGTGGGCAGAAATCGGAGTCCAGTCTGCCTAGCCGATGGCCCTTTTGAATAAATGTAAATGCATGTTGTTAAATTCTATTAGGCCTCAGTCCAGTTACTAGTCACATGGAACAACAGGGTCATGAGGTTCCTTTTGAGGTTCGTTTCTCTACTTTGCTCGTATTATCGCTTGCCAAAATTGACTTAAGTGACTCCCCCGACAATAAATACAGGCTTGGTTGTTTCTCGTTTTGAAAAAGCAATACAAGCAGAGCACGATTTACAATGGGGGAATAATGAGAAAGGGCCTTTGACTCGGTTGAGTCACAGTAAAAGCGCAGCTTCTTTTATTCCATGTCATCTGTTTTCTTTCTACGCGGCTTGTTACAGTCAATGCACAATTCGTGTCTCTGTGAGCTCTGATTATTTGAAGTCATTACTATGAAGATCCAGAGGGTGTAATTTATAGAAAAAGACAGGATGTAACTAGATTCGGTCTGAAGCCATTTACTGCGGTGCTGTCGGCTCGCGCAAACATTTAACATCCAGTGGTTTCTGTGTCGAAACGTGAAGATATATACATGCACCATTATATGAGCTGTGCCTCTTGGGCTGTCTGAAGACATTTATAGCGCTTTGATACTCCAGCTCAGAATCTGCCTGCTAATCTGACACCCAAGTTCATGCGACATGAAACAATGTTTTGAAGCTCGATAAAAGGCAAGTTTGATCATGAAACAGTGATGAGGTTGGAAAGCATCCTGGAAACCTGCATATAAAGTTCTTGGGGTTGATCTCTTTCTCATTCTCTTTCTCTTCCTCCCTCACTCTTTCATTCTCTCTATATCTCTCTCTCTCTTGCTCTCTTCCTCAGTGTCTCTCCCTTTCTTCTTTATCACGGAATAATTAGCAATAAATATTTTCAGCAGCTTCACCACCAAAGACAATCTACATGCTGTGGTTTCTTTCTTTCTCTCTCTCTCTCTCTCTCTCTCTCTCTCTCTATTTCTTTCCATGTGTATATATATATATATATATAGATAGATAGATAGATAGATAGATAGATAGATAAAATAATAAATAATAATGATAATAATACAATGAACAGAACAGCATGGTAAAAGACAATGGCACTGATTATGTTTAAAATATGTCAAGAGAATTCAGTCATACCAGTCTTCACTGATGTAAACAGACATTCGAGATGTCACTACTGATATCAGCGTGGTACTACCTAGCCTGAAATAGCACACACTCACACTGCGTGATGTCATGTTGTGAGCTGTGTATTTCCCTTTTTGGGATAGCTGAGAGTTTGGATAGTTTAAGCGTGACAGTCTGTTTTTGGATTCTTATCTCAAGTGAAGTGCCTCAAATAAAAACAGCTGACGTTTAAAAGAAGAAATATTGGATCTCAAGGTTTAAACAGGACAGGTCCATCCACATAGGTGATCTAGGCAATCGTCTAGACAGCACTTGAGGAAGAGCAGCAAAACGTACCAAATTATTCTATGAGGAACTTGACTCCAGATTACATCATTTTCCTCAGCTCTCTGTGAGTGGAATGTGTCAGTCACTGGTGAAGCTGCCCCTGATCCTGCCATTGAAAAAAAAAAACCCTCACCTGTAAACACTGACCAATCACAGCCTGCCTGTAACTACGGGAGCACTGGCAAA
The DNA here is from genome assembly GCA_037974445.1 of Brycinus macrolepidotus. Taxonomy (NCBI): domain Eukaryota; kingdom Metazoa; phylum Chordata; class Actinopteri; order Characiformes; family Alestidae; genus Brycinus; species Brycinus macrolepidotus. Next base: position 980,438 of record JBBPCZ010000136.1, on the reverse strand, counting down.
CTCTCAAAACTTATCGGTGTGTGCCAAATTTATACACTGGATATCCCATGTCATGAGTTTGGAGCAGGGAATGAAATCTGACTCCTTTTCCAATCCACATGAACGAGAGAGGAACTATAGGATGTGGGTTAAACATCACAGAGCACTGCATAACATATCAAACCTGAGAAAAAAATCACAACTGGTATGAGGCTAAGTTCGCTATGTAACAAGCCTGACTGGCTATTAAATGGCGCTTTTCCGTACCGTGAACAAATGTTTTTTTCCATCACAAATAAAGTGATCCGAACACGAGCCAAACCCGAGCTGCTCAACGGCAGGACCAAAAACGGGTTGCAGGCGAGCTGACTGCATCACTGCTTTCTGATTGGTCGAAATGTTTCATCACAACATGGAAAGAGGCCACAGTTTATTTACTGTCTGCACAAAAAAACAACAATGGGGACACAAACTAACAACTGGGAAGTTGATGAACTACAAGCTCGACTGTCTGTTTGGGCTGAAGATAAATTTCAGTGGGAGTTTTCTACGACTAAATTTATCTTTAACTCTGTGAGAAACGTGAAGGTGATCCAGGACGTCACTAACAAGTTATCTGGGTTCGGTTTCAATCACACGGATAAAAAATGCAGAGAAAAAATTAAACACTCAGTCAAGACTATAAATAATAAAAGACCACAATAACAAAAGCGGCTCTGACACAAAAAACTTTCCGCCAGTTCGACTCCATGGACGCGGTTTTCGAACGATGGCTGGGTATTAACTGTGGCAGAAAACTGTGCGTCAGAAACATCGTTACCGGACTGAGATACACTGAAAAATCAAAGTGTGCTGCAAGTTCCGTGCCATCATAGTATGGTTTAGGTACAGTACATTTCCTGTATACCTATGGAAAAAGCCTTTGTTTGTTAGGATATAGTGTTGTATAACATTTAAACAGATAATGATGTTAAATTAAAATAAATTAATCAAATAAAAAGATTTGTTATAAATAAGCTCAGCTTCTGCACTTCATGTTACCATGCCATTCAGCAGAAAGAGACAGGAGGATCAGCTTCAGAATGAAACAGAGAATTGTGACAGCCTCTAAATCACTGTTTATACTATTTAAAAGTATTTAGCACCACATTCTATGCATTTATTTCCCCATATGCAAAGGGTCAATACACATAAAATGTAAAAATGTACACATGAAATGGACTAATAAAGGATTATCTTAAAAGAGTTTTCACAGGGTCTTTCTGGCTGACAGTTTTGGTATGGGGTGCTGTATTTGGAAGCTGGTTATTGAGGTCTTTGGAGTGTGGAGTTTGACTTGTTTGGAGTGTGATCTATGTGTTGAATCTCACACTGCAGATCTGGCAGGTCTGAAGCAACTTACTATTACTGTGTAGCTGAGATACAGTACTGTGCAAAAGTCTTCGACCACTCCTCATTTCTTCATATTTTGCATCCAAAGATCCAGACTTTCTTGTATGTTTAACGTAGTTTTGAGGAACAGTTCTCCAGGCTTCCTTTCTGAAGGACTTTCAAATTTCTTTCTCTCATTTTCAGTCCAGACCCTGAACCTGACCAGTTTCAGAGGAATGTTTTTTGTTTGTTAAGACACACAGTGACC
>JBBPCZ010000136.1:948630-978720 GCA_037974445.1 Brycinus macrolepidotus | reverse complement strand
TGCTGAGTGGTTGGAACTCCTTTATCTAGGCTCCTTGTATCTTTAGACACTTTACAGCCTGTCGCAGTAAAACATTTGATTATATTTCTTTAATTTAATCTACTCAATATGCTAAAAATGAGACATGAAATATTTTTTTGTACTAAGAAGGTGATTCAAAGTAAAATATAAAGAAATGAGAGGTGGCTCAGTACTGAAAATATATAACCATTGTGCTACCATTTCTAATTTGTCTATATGGGCGAAGCATTGTTTTTGGGTAGTCTGAGATGTTACAATGTTATTTTGCCAAGAGTGGCTCTACGGCACATACACTGGCCCTGGGTTTGAGTATGTGTATTGTTTTGGGCCAGCTCTAACAGACATGCCCTGAGTCTCTGGGCTGGTGTTTGATTAGTTCATATTAGACTGTGGAATTATTCACCATGCTTATTTGTGTACCTCCAGCAAAAAGGAAGCAAAGTCTGAGACAAAATTTTAATCCTGGTTGCAGTATGGAGCATGGGATTGTGTTCAGTTTTCAAATGTAGGTGAGTGATCATACAAAGCAAAGTGTGACTGTTGACAGCACCTTATTGCAGTCTCGGTTGAATTCATGCTATATTCAGTGAGGTCATTTTTAAATGAAGAGCTAAACACATATAGTCTTACCAATCCCAGTCAGTAGTGTGTGCATGTGTGTGTGGCTGTGTTTCTGTTAACCGTGGGCTGAGTGAATGACATGGCACTCAACTGGGGTATTAATCAGCGAGTTTGCAGTGAGAATCACTCAGGCACAGGGACTGAACGCCTGGGGCTTGTTTTCAAATTTTGTGCTGCAATAACAAATAGCAGGTGGGTTCATCCCAACACTGATGAAGTAGTTTTGTAAGCTATGATCCTAGTCTGATTTAAAAACTAATGCATAATTTCATTAAAATGCTTCCTGCTTTCAAAAGATAAGCTCCACTTTTTTTTTTCTTTTTTTTTGCCGTGCGCCATTATTATCTGTTTAATTATTCCATGTGATTAGGGCTTCTAATGAATGGAACGTCAGCGTAGCGCCTGATTCGATGTCATTTACCCACAGATAAATCTACAGGCTGCTAGAACTTCCCATCGCTTTCTTCTGCAGGAGAGTGTGAGAGAGAGAGTGAGAGAGAGAAAGAGAGAGAGAGAGACTGTGCTTTGAAATGCAGAGAATATGGTGGGAATGCAGGTTTTATTTTTAGACTTCAACAGGGTATGAAAATGGACCGCCGAAGTCTTTTCATTTTGTAATTAGATTAAATCAGCTTCATTCAGGCGGCTTCTATAAACCTTGATGAAAATGAGGAGACATGAGAAGAGAGGGGAGGAAAAGTGCTGCTCTCGAAGGCCTCCGCTACTGCAAGATGCTAATATTCAAAGCCAAGAAAGGCAGCATTGTGTTCGGACAAGGCCGAAAGACAAAGTGTATGTGTGTGTTTTAGGAAGTGTGTAAAATATTATAAACACTTGGGATAGCATAGCGGATAACACCCAGGGGCTTGTTCAAGGTGAACCGGCTCGTCTTGGTGGTGGGTGAGAGCTGCCTGTTAATTGTAAATTCTGCATTACTAAGTAACTGTCTACACAGCCTAATGTTAATGGAATGTCAGCACAGCGCCTGATTCGATGCTATTTCCCCAATGATACATCTAACGCAATTTCGTTTATACCTCAGACTGGACAGCTTCTTCCCCAAGCACAACTAACAACTCTCACCTACTGCCAAGATGAGATGGTTCACCTCGAACAAGCCCCTGGGTGTTATCCACTATGCTATCCCAAGTGTTTATAATATTTTACACACTTCCTAAAACACACACATACACTTTGTCTTTCGGCCTTGTCCGAACACAATGCTGCCTTTCTTGGCTTTGAATATAAGCATTTTGCAGTTGGGAAAGAAGCTGAGAAAAGGGTCAAACAGTAAATTCTACATTACTACTTCTCTACACAGCCCAATGTGAATGGAACGTCAACATCACCTGATGTGATTTTACAGATAAATCTAACACAGTATTGTTCGTACCTCAGCCTTGTCGACATCTTTAGAATCCCTTTTCTCACACACACAACGTTTGTTACTTCAACAGACTTTGAATTAACTCCAGCTCTGATAGTTTGTACTGATTGGTTAGATGTTCGTCCATTTGATCTAACTTGGACTATAGGACTTCATGTAGACAGCAGGAAGGTGGAGCTGGGCACTGTGGGCTAAAAATAATTAGCCCCAGTGTAGACCAATCCTGGGGGGTGTTTCATGCCATGTAATACGTCACAGTCTATCTGTGATTTGGTGTGAAATGCGCTATGTGAATTCTACAGTGACAACATAATCAAATCCTGTCTTTCTCAAAAACTCTTGGTGGTGCTGTTGTTCACAGGTCCACAGAAGTCCAAAATAACCTAATTCTCATTAGTTAACTGCAAATAAAACCATGTGGAGGCCAAAAATTGAACCTTATTTTGATGCCTTTTGTTCTTTGCAGGAGAGGAATGGATTAGCCCTGCTAGCCCATTTATAGCAGCCATTCCTGAGTGCAAGGATGACTATAATATAGGAGCGGAGCTGCTTGAAGATGAAATTAGCAGGGGTTTAAATAAAGTGCCTAATTCTTTTATTGTTTGAACAATATTACTGGAGCAATAATGTTCACTTCAGGGTAGGAAAAACTGTTGCATGCAAAATAACTTATTCAAAATATTGCCTTGCAATTTAATCTTAATGGAAAATTCCACTAGTTTAGTTGTTGGTTTGCATAATTCTGTGGTTGAGACAAAGTTTTTCAGAGTGGGCTGATGTGAAATAGTTAATTGTAAAGAAACTTACCCACCTAGATTTCTTTACAGTTATGGTGAATGGAACCAGGGGTCAAATCTACAAAAGAAATTAATTTATTTTAATCTACTATCCAAACCCACCTGTGAACCTACACATCTTGTGGCTTGTTGATGATGGCAAAATGGTGGAAACACTGAAAAAATAACTTTCTTTTATAATGCCCTACTTGTACCTCTTCATTTAAAAAATACATTTTAGGGAAAAACCTATTCAAAGCGACTGTAAAACAACATCTCAAGCAACTAACAGTGTATTCAAAACAATGTCATGTAACTGTTTTCTGTGAGGGAAATTTAGAGGCATGTCTGGACGTCTGGTTCCATTCACTACCACTGTGAACACATCTGACACACCAAACGCACACTGAATTACTTTATTTACATCTTAACCATGTAATCCTCCAGTCCGTAGTGTCACATGGATGTGCTGCTAACTGCTTTCCATTGAAGCGTACGTGTGTGGTCCATGGTGGCTGAACAGATCTAGAGAACACTCATGCAGTCACTGAAGCAAATACAAGTATAAAATACAACACAAAGTAACAAATTCTTAACATTTTTTCACACAAGCTCTTTAGAGTGGAACACTGTCTTGTTAAGGATGTGGAGAAAATCTGTGAAACCCCCCAGTAAGAGAGGTATGTAGATTCAAGGATACTCTTGGAATAAACCAGTAGTGGGAAATTCGCTTTTTCAATCCTTCCTATCATTCCAAAATGAGTACATTATGTCTCAGGGTTTCAGTAGCCTACATCACTGCATTTTTCGTATTATTTATGTATTTTATTTATTTATTTATTTATTTATTTATTCATACATTTTATTTAAAGGTGGCTTTCAAGGCACTCAAATAAACTACAGCATAAAATAAATACAAATAGATAATAAATAAACATAATATAAAAATCACAAAATTGTGAGACTACAAATGGTTGTAAGATCAAAGAGAGTAAACAAGTTTGAAGATGTGAGTTTGAAAGTCAGAAGAGAGCCAGTGCTGCAGAGTTCTTGAGGGAGGGAGCTCCAAAGACTAGGTGGGCATAGCTAAAGGATCTAAACCCCATGATGGACAAACAGGCAAAGTAGATTAGAAGAGGAAGATCTGAAGTGATTCCAAAGCATTCTATGACATGAGCACCTAGATTGGTTTGCCTTGCCTGATAAACTCTAGCTAAAATAGAGTCCAGTGTGGTAGCTAAATAACCTGTAATCATACAGTTAAGCCTTTTTGTAGATTTGTATCACATGAAATAGCCTACATAGCTATGAAATTATGATGCTTACTGTTTTGATAACTGGCTATTAGTATATGTGCTTAAAATGCCAAAATAATGGAAAACTGAATTTTCCTTGCTTGTCTGAAATAATAAAAAAAAGATGTAATGTGGCACATTAACATTACTACATTTTCTAAACATACTGCTCGCTCCCCCCTGTTCATGCAGTCCATATGTGGAAACTAATCAGCAAAAACAGTCCATTATGAGACAGAATGCAAAATGCATGAATCATTTTTATATAACCACCTAACAAGCCTGCAGCAGTTTGGCACATTCAGGCTGAAGTTGTAAAAGATGTTTCAGCCCAGATTGGTTTTTGGAAGAGGTGCAATGTATATGGCTGGCAATCAGTGCAGAGATTATATACAAATATTAGTCTTAAAGATACAGTAACAAAAAACCCTAATACCTTATTAGGGGTACACAGAGATTGAAAATGACATAAATGTCATAAGTGGACCTTAAAAAAATAAAAATAAATTCAAGAAAACTATAGGATATGGGCTCTTTAAAAGCCACATCTTCCTAACTGGACATGGAAATGTGCAGTTTTCAAAATATTAGGCCATCATATTAGTGCTGAGAACGTGCACTCATTTCAAGACAATACATATATTTTTTATTGGATCCAGATCTAATTGAGTTTGCTGAGCACATTCACATTTGTTTTGCTCAATATAAACATTTATATCTAACTTTCAATTCTATTCTCTGTTTTTTACTGCCCAAGATTTTGCTTTTTTGCAGTGTAATCGCACAAAATCAAACCGCTGTCAGAGATAACCATGGGCAAACAGCAAAGTGTCCCCCATATTCAACATTTCTGCCCCTTGCCTCTGGCTGTTTCTGACACTAGTTCAAGCTGGGTGCAAATGCTCGAGTGTAGCTGTCCTAGGGGCTGTATTAGAAACTCTTTATATTCACATCTGTTTATGATTCCGTCATATTGCAGCGCTGGAGCTCTTGTTCTGCTCCGGTATGCTCTTCCATTGATATCAACACTACTGAGGTCATGGGAAAGTGGCACCATATTCGTTGTCTATTCTGTTCCATTCTGTTCCTGTTTGAAATTCTTTGGCTGCAGACGTCACCTCACCAGCTGGAATTGGCCGAGGACTGCTGTACCTGCAGCGAGATCCGTGTGCCCAGACTTTTAAACAGCTTTGAGGAAAAAGCACGGTTGCTTCCAAAAAATTCCACCCGTACAGCAATGCTGTGCTAAAGCTGCAGCCGTTGTTGTGCTTTGCGGCGCCTTGGGTGGCTAACAGTCACCCTGGCTGGAGCAGCTCTCTTTCTGCTGCCAGAATCAGACAGGTCATCCATCATGGAGGGATCACAGGGTTCGCGTGGGGTCCTTGTTTCATGGTCATGCTCTCAGATTTCTCATCATGCCCTCCATCTGTCCCAGACACCACCCAACCCCCTCCCCTACCAGGTGCTTCTGGCACTGTCTGGGCTGATGTTTCTGTCGGGCTTCTGGTCAGCCAAAACCCAGCTCCACTGCTGGTTGAACAATTCCAACAATTTAAAACTTAAAATATCATCACTGTCAGAGCAAAACCTCTCCATCTCCAGAATGCCAACTTTTAGGAGAAGTAAAAAAAAAACATTCTCGACTTATAATGGAAGTCAATGTAAAAATAATTTTTTTCCCCAAGTAATTTTGTACCACTTAAACTGATCCATTCATTGTGAAAGTTAAGATAAGATAACCCTGTATTAGTCCTATCGGGTGGGAAATTTGCATTGTTACAACAACAAAGTAGACAGTGCAAGAGAAGAAAGTAGAAGCAGCATAACCTATAAAAACTATACAATACAACAATATAATATAAAAAGAACTGTAGACTATACAAAAAATATATAAATATATGTGTGTTTCACACAATGTAAATGTCAGAGAATGATTATACATTATGTAATAAAACAAAGAGATATAACCTCGGCAGTCACATTTCACAAACAAAGGGACCTACTGTCCTAGTTAATCTGAAAACAGACTTATGGGGAAATATGTTTGTTTGATTATATTGATCAAAAGTATCAATTTCCATTCTTCCAGAGGAACGGCCACCAGGGGGCCATGCAGAAAGAGGTTACAGAAGATAAGATCCTTATTAACTTCACTGCTGGATTGCATCCAGGGAATGCACACAAAGACTGTCAGCACAGCTGGGTGGACGAGCGAACAACAGACAAGAGATTGATGAGCTTGCTATCTCCATTATGCTTGCTAGCTTCTCAGAGTGACACAGTGGGGGGAGCATAGTTTTGTTAAAGCTGTGTGGGTGGGACAAGCTGTATCACTGGTGAGGGTAAAGTGAGTCCAACTGTTCTCAAGATAAAACCACCCAATGAACACTGAAAGAAGAAAAAAGTCAGATGAAAAATATCATAGGATATATTTTGTGCATGTCAATAAATACATTTACATTTACAGCATTTGGTAGATGCTTTTATCCAGAGCAAAGTAAATGGGTGCTTTATAGTCTACAAGAAAACATGTAAAGCTAGACTTAAAATTAAGAGCTGCTAGTGGACTACGATTCTACCAGAGATGGAGTTAGCCCACCAGGGTTGTTTTAGATCACACACAGAAGACAGATTTCATACGTTATTTGTGAAGTTTGTGTTAGTTAAGTTTATAACATTAAGATGTTCTCCTCAGTGCTCAGTGAAGTTTGTTCTATCACATCAGTGCCAGATCTGAGAAAAGTCTTGATGCAGGTATTGACTTTTGAGAAGAGGTGAGTCAAGCCAGGCTGTGCTTGATGCTGTAAGAGGGTAAGCTGTAACCTGTGGTCTGATCAGTGCTGATAGGTAAGATGGAGCTGGACCATTTCTGGCTTTGTAGGCAAGCGTTAGAGTTTTAAATCTAATGGAGAGCCACAAGAAGCCAGTGAATGGGGTTGTAGAAGTGAAGTGGTGTGTAAGAATTTTGGTGTACTGAAGACAAAATGTGCTGCTACATTCTAAATCTGCAGAGGTCTGGTGATCTTCAGAGGAACACCAGCCAGGAGTGAGTAACAGTACTTCAGTCTTGAGGTGACAAGTGGCCGGACAAGTGGTGTTAGTGTTGAGGAATGGTTCAATTCTCCTGATGTTATAAAGAGGGTACCTGCAAGTTCAGGAGATATTGTTAATGTGAGATGAAAACAAGAGCTCTTCATCTAAGAGAACACCCAGATTTCATGCTTTTGATGGGGGAGTGATGACAGCATTTGCAAAAATGATGACCAGGTCAAGTCTCTAGGAGCTCCATTTTGCTGGGGTTTAGCTTCAGGTGATTCCCTGTCATCCAGGAGGCAATTTCATTCAGACATGCAGAGATCTGGGCTGAGATCTGAGAGTCACTGGGAGGAAATGAGAGGATGAGTTGATTGTTATCAGCATAACAGTAAAACCACGTGTAGATATAATATCACAGAAAGAGTGTATAAGAAAAAAAGAAGGAGTCTGAACACTGAGCCTTGGGGAAAACCAGTGGTAAGTCTTTGCGGACCAGACATAAATCCTTTCCATGACATTTGGTAACTGCGACCCTCAAGGTAGGACACAATCCATTGCCATGCAGAACCAGTGATTCTGGGTTTGGTGAGTCAGAAGGATCTGATAGTTGACCGTATCAAAAGCTGCAGAAAGAGCTAGAAGAATTAGAACCTGAGACAGTTTAGCTATTTTGGCTTCATGAAGCTCCTCAGACAGCTAAAAGTGCAGTTTTTGTAGAATGTACTGCTATGAATCCAGACTTGTTTGGACCATGAAGCTGATTTTGTGATAGAATTAGGTTGAGTTGGTTGTACACAGCACACTCCAGAACTTTGGAGAGGACGGAGAGAATAGATAGGTCTGTAGTTGTTCACATCAGTGATGCTGAGTGTGGTCTTTTTTAGGATTGTTGGGACTACAGCTTATTTGAAGGTCATTGGAACATGGCCTGTTTCCATGGAGCCATTTATTGTGTGAGAGATAATAAATAAATAAGCAGATAAACAGATTTTTTCTTTACACCAAATGAGATATGTGCATACATAATATATATTGTCACTGGTGTAACAAAATTCTATTTTTGTTGTGATTGTCATTACAAAACTCAAAAATACCAGCTGTCGTTTACATTGCATTTATTTCATGATAAATGGACCAGAAGTAAGGGACCAAAATTACTTGGAAGAAAATCTTTTTACATTAAATTTTGTTTTTAGTTAAGAACATTTTTTATCCTGAAGACAGCTTGCTGCATAGCTGGCGACCAGTCAGAGTGCCCATGCTGACCTCTGTCCACCTCCAAAAGCACATTGAACAAGTGAGCGTCAGAACTGGGCCATGGAGCAATGGAAGAAGGTGTCTGGTCTGAAGAATCACATTTTCTTCAACATCATGTGTCAAGCTGGGTGTGAGTGTTCCACTTACCTGGTTAAGAGATGGCACTTGGATGCACTGTGGGAAGAAGGCAAGCTGGCGGAAGCAGTGTGATGCTCTGGGCAACATTCTCCTGGGAAACTTTGGGTCCTGCATTCATGTGGATGTTACTTAGACATGTATCATCTACCTAAACATTGTTGCAGACCAAGTTCATGGCTACAATATTCCCTAATTACAGTGTCCTCTTTCAGCAGGATAATGTGCCCTGCCACACTGCATTCATTGTTCAGGAATAGTTTTAGGAACATGACAAATTGTTCAATATTCATTTGGCCTCCAAATTCTCTAGATCTCAGTTTGATTGAGCATCAGTGGGATGTGCAGGACAAAATAGTCAATCCATGGAGGTCCCACCAAAACCTTACAGGACTTAAACGATCTGCTGCAAACGTCTTGGTGGACCACACCTTGCCTCAACAGGTCAGAGATGTTTTGGTGGCATGAGGGTGACCTGCAGACTTATAGGACAGTGGTTATAATGTTATGGCTGATTTGTATTTACAGTCAATGGTTTTGATTCCTTTCTACATTCTCATTCTCACTCTCTTTCATACTGCTTGTTCACACAGCTTGTGGATTCTTGTTACAGTGGAGACTCTCCAGTGCAACTGGAGCTCTTTACTGTTGCTTTGTTAGTTTGCAGCTCATTGATTTATGCACAGGTCTCCCACTAGCACTGTCAAACACAGCCTGTCAAAAGTGCTCAGAGAATCACTTTAAAAGTGAACTAGAAGTTGTACTTAAATGAGAGCATTAAAATCGGACCAATATACAGTGCACAAGCAGCAGGGCTTGCAGGTGGCAGCAGACCTATGAATAGTTTGAAAGGTCAAGCTAGCAAAGAGCATTAACAGTAATTTTACATGGTTTTAAGGCATTGTTAATATTTTTCACTTCTATAGTAAGTATGTTTTTACTTAAAGTATCCTTTTCTACCTTCCAGTAGTTACATTTACATTTTTATTAAATCCTCGACCTTGACTCTAAGTAAAATCTCCAGTTTAGTACCCTTCATGACCACCTTTCTTCTTCATTTTCTCCCCTTCAATAGCCACAGAAGAAAAAGGCTTCCTCTCTGCAGTCTTGGCTCCTCTAAAGGGGCTGCCCTGATTGTATCTAGGGGAGGGGGGATCTCATCTTTGTCGCTCTCAGTGGGGTCTGAAGAACTGTGACAGTGCCTATTGTGTTATGAGCCATACATATGGAATTGAAAGGAGCTGAACTGTGCAGTATGCACAATAACAGACTTTTACTGGTCACTCATAGCATAGGAAGTGCTGTCGACCCCCAGCTGACACTGGGGGCTAGCATGGTCCTTTAGCTGACTCTGTACTCTAACCGTTTGGCTGCATGCCATTACCATTCATAATGCATATGATTTGAAGGATGATATTTAGCTGGAGGGTACATGATGAGCAGCCAGTGTGTGAGTGTGCGGATGTATGTGTGTGAGTGAATGCCTGTGTGTGTTGAGCCCAGAAGGTGTTAGCTGAATCACGGAGCACAGCTGGCTGTGTGGCAGGAGGACAGGCAAGGTTATGCTTGGCTTGAAGGGCAGGAGGCTAATAAAGTTTCCTTCCAAACGGCCTCCCGCCAAAGGAACGGATAATGTCCACACATTAGCGAGGAATGCCCTTCATTACAATTTTGATGTCTTATCTTATCCACTTATTTCTTTTCAGGTCCAGCAAGAACAGCTACACCCCCAACCCACCCCCCCCACCCCCTTTTTGTACGAGTCGGCTCTCCGTCCATCTCCTAGGCAACACCTAAAAGGAGGAACGGCTCTGGAGATGTGGAGAAAGTTCTATGACAAGTGTGTGCTGTTGCTGCATCTTTTTCTAAGCCCACGCATTCAAAGAATTTGTTGAGGGTACCCGTCTCACTCTCCCTCATTTGCCTGCTCTTACTGGAGAACAGATTAAACACTCGAGGCATTTCTGGATTTTTTTCTTTTCTTTTTAATGTTTTTAATGTTATTTTCCACACCATTCATAATGGCAGACACCGTTTGCAGATGCAATTTCGCCTGTCACTTAAATCTGCACCGAACACTTTTGTGGCCGCACTTTTCTCCCCCTAATGAGCGGATCAAAGTGTTCTTGCCCGCACCAGAAAACGCTGGATCCTCATTTCATTTCCTTGGCAAGGAGCCGGCTCGGCAGGCCGGCGTTTCCATGGAGAAGCGAGGTGCAGACCTGCCGTTGCATATTCAGGACCCTGGACAGCAGCCTCAGCACAAAGGCCCCTCGCTCTCTAGAGAAGAATTACCCCGCCTCTCCACTGTGCTAAATTAGCTCATCAAGATCAGCTATATAAAGGCACATACCAATGGAAAGAGAGAGGTGAGAGAGAGAGAGAAGGAGGGGTGGGAGAGAGGAAAGAAAGAGAGAGAAAGCTAAAGAGAGAGAGTGGAAGGTGAGAGACAGAAGGAGAAAGGGAAAGAAGGGAGGCAAGAAGTAAGGAGAGAAAGGAAAAGAGATAGAGATAAGGAAAAATAAGAAGGGAGAGATATTTAGAGACAGATGATGGAAGGAGAGAGAAAGGAAAAGAGGAAAATGGAGAAGGTGAGAGAGGAAGAGGGAGAGTGGAAGGATGATTAAAAAAGAGAGGGGGAGGAAGAGAAAAGTAGTAAAAAAAAAGGAAGGGTTGAGTGAGATTGAAGGGATATGGGGGAGAGAGGGAAAGAGAAAGAAAGGATGAAGAGAGGGAGGGGGTGGGAGGGAGGATAGTGGGAGAGAGAGCTAAAGAGAGGAGATGGAAAGTGGTAGACAGAGAGAGGGAGAAAAAGAGAGTGAAAGAAAAGGAAAAGAGGAAAATGGAGAGGGGGATAGATGAATAGGGGGGTGGAAGGACGATAAAAAAGAGATGGGGAGGGAGAAAAAAGAAGTAAAAAAGGAAAGATTGAGTGAGACTGAAAGGACAGGGAGAGAGAGAGAGTGGGAGAAAGGAGAAATGATAAAATGAGAGACAGCAGGAATAAGGGGTGGGAGAGAGAAAAGGAAGGAGGCATAGAGTGGGCGGGAGAGAAAAAGAGGAAGATAGAAATGCAGTCTGAAGACATAGAATAAGAGAGGGAGAGAGAAAGAGAAGGAAGGAAAGAGAGTGTAGTAGGAAGGAAAAAAATACAATACAGAGGGAATCTGGAGGGAAAGAGAGAAAAGGGTAGACCAGGAATGAAGAGAAAGAGGAACAGAAGAGTGGAAAAAGGAGAGAGAGGAAGGTTGGGAGACAGAGAGGAAAGAAAGAGAGAGAGAGGAAACCATAAGGCTGAAGAGAGAGTCATGAAAGGGTCAGAATGAAAAAGGGAATAAAGATAAAGAGAGAGAGAGGAAGATATGGGAAAGAAAAGGGAGTGGGGAATGGTGGGAGAAAGAGAGAGGAAAAGAAAGGGGAGAAAGGAAAAGAGGGAGATGAGAAGAGGGTGTGGAGGTATGTGTGTGAGAGAGAGAGAGTGAGAGAGAGAGAGAGAGAGGAGAGAGAGAGAGTGAGAAAGAGAAAAAGGAAGAGAGGATGGAGGGAGGTATCTAAAATAGCCAGAGGCTTGTAGGCAGCGCAATGACTAACAGCTCTGTGTCTCTGTCCCAGTGTTCTACAAAGACACACTGACAGCATTCTGTTTGCTGTCTGCCGCACAAACACACAAACACACACACACACACACACACACACACACACACACACACACACACACACACACACTCACGGTAGGGGGTGCCTTTCTGCTGCTTTCTGCCTCCAAGCTGCTTCCCTCTGCTTTTAATTATTCTCTGTTTAACAAGGAGAAAATTTACGCCCTCTTGAGTTCCAATTCCATTTTTGCTCTTCCCCTCCGATTCCTCACGCTTCCCCCTACCGACATCATCATTACTCACTGCCCTCTCCATATGAGGCCAGGTCTCGGGCCGAGTTTAATTTAATAAGTCCTGGAAAATCGCCTCGGAAAAAAAGTGGAGGCGCTTAGCTTCTCATGTTTGTCTGCCTTTCTCCTCTGCTGAAGGAGGGCCAAATATCGTAAAATCAGTCAAACAATCAGTCAGGCTCTGTCAAATATGAGAGCTTCATTTAACAGCTCTGAAATGTACCATTCACTGCCCATTCTATATATGGTCATCTGTGTCGTGATATCGCAAACATATTTAGATACACTATATGGAGAAAAGTATTGGGACGCCTGACCATTACACCAACAGGGACTTTAATTACATTGCATTCAAATCCTTAGAGTTGATTACCCCTTTGGAGCTATAACAGCTTCCACTCTCCTTGGAAGGCTTTCTACAAGATTTTGGAGTTTCTGTGGGAGTTTGTGCCCATTCATTCTGTAGAGCATTTATGAGGTCAGGCACAGATGTTGGAATCACAATCTCCGTTCCAATTAATCTCAAAGGTGCTGGATGGGGTTGAGGTCAGGGCTCTGTGCCGGCCAGTCAAGTTCTTCTACACTGAACTCCTCCAGCCATGTCTTTATGGAGCTCGCTTTGTGCACAGTCAGGCTGGAATAGAAAAGGTTCTTCCCCAAACTGGGTCCACAAAATGTGGTTGTCCAAAATGTCTTGTTATGCTGAAGCATTAAGATTGCCCTTCACTGGAAGTAAGGGGCCTAAACCCTGAAACAGGTGTGTCCCAATACTGTTGATCATGTAGTGTAAGACCACCCATTCAGCCAACAGTGGTTCGGCCCACCTATCCACTCTGGAGTGGCGTGGAGTGTTGTTAGTCTGTAGCAGAGTTACTGGAGCTGAAGGTGTGGAGAAAACGATTAAACGTTGTACGTTTCATGGCTGTCGGGCAGCAAAAGTATCACTATGGCCTTCTGAACAGGCTGTTTGTATTTCCCAGACAACTCTGAAGATTTCAGTATAAAATAAACAGTTAGTTCCACATTTGATCTTTTAATTTTTTTCTTCTCTCATTAGATTATTTGTCTTCTAAAGCACTGTGAGTGTAGGAATCTTTGTTTGTTTTCTTCTGTTTATTTTAAGGACAATTACCTTCATCAGTCTCACATAGAAATGTGACCTGATTTGAAGTCATGAATGGCCCAAAACAAACACAAAGAGTCCCTTTAGTTAATCTTAAAAGCTGGAATTTCTTTGAAGCTGCCTTGTGAAAACAGTCGCTGTGGTGAGAGATGTAATATTTTTTTAGAGAAAAAAAAAATCTGCCAATGGGGTAAGAAGAATCTTCACATTTCCTGAAATGTGTTAAAACTGGTAGAAAATGTGTAAATATGGCATTTTAAACATGAAAGGATAAAATATTCTGTTTTTATGCTCAGTAATAGGATACAAGGCTCGATAGAAGTCTGTTTGTATCTGTATTGCTGTAATCTAGACTTTGAAGCGGATGCCTCATAGGTTTGGTCTATTGGGCTATTTTTAATAAGCCCCAGTTGAGATTTGAAAAAAAAAAAGAGTGTTTTGTACAGGCAGTATAATGGCAAAATGAAAGGGAAAAAAGGGTAATCAAATTTTAGCACCTTTCAGTGTCTATTTGGTGGGTTTTTACTGGGAACACACTCATTGTGTTGGACACAAGATATCTTGTGTTTCAGGGTGTAAACACATAAAGAGACTGGCACCAGTTGCTGAATAAACTCAGATACAAATGATCAAAGCATATCTAAATAACAGTCAATTAGCTTGGTCTCATAACACTGACCAAGTGGCTTCCAGGATGATAAAAATGCAGCTTTGTAACTGAAAGAAGCACAACAAACCCTACCCTCACCTGCACCTACTGCACAAAAGGAAGGACAACCAGGGGTGCCTACAATGAACATGTGAGCATCAGAACTGGACTTTGGAACAACGGAGGAAGGTGAATATTGTTCAAGGTTCTGGGTTCAAGGTTACTTTATTGCCATCAGCAGCTGTGTAAATGTACACAGTGTGATGAGATGTTTCTCCATGGACCACAGTGCAACATACAACACTCAAATGAGTGCAAGTTACGACAGAAACAATACAAACAACACAATAAACAGACACAACAACAATGTAACAGTAATGTAATGTAACAGTATAGTGTGACTGGGATGTAAACCTTCCAGGTGACTATAATACAATAAGTAGACGAAATGGCATTGTAACAGTATAGTGTGAATGGGATGTAAATCTGAGGCAATCCAATAAATAGACAATACAGTGTAATAGGAAAGTGGGAAATGGATGTAAACAGTAAAGTGGGAAAGGGATGTAAACCTTCCAAAAATAATAATATTGCACCATATGTATATTATTGCACATGATACAGTTAATGGCATTGAATCACACTGAGTAAGTTTAAATTCTAGCTTAAATATTGACGGCCAGGTGTGTGTGTACGTGTCGCTTACCTGGGGAAGAGACAGCGCCAGGATCCTCGATGGGAAGAAGGTAATCCGGTGGAGGCAGTGTGATGCTCTGGGCAACGACCTGCTGGGAAACCTTGAGCCCTGCATTCATATGGATGTTTCTTTGACATGAACTACCAACCTAAACATTGTTGCAGATTAAGTTCACCCCTTCATTACAACAGTATTCCCTATTGCCAGTGTCCTCTTTCCGCAGGATGACATTCTTCAAACCGTTCCTGAACAGCGTTTGGAGCATGGCAGCACATCATCAAGACTTCAAGGTGTTGACTTGGCCTCCAAATTCCCCAGATCTCAATCTGATCGAGCATCTGTGGGATGTACTGGACAATGGAGGTCAGTGGAGATCAATGGAGGTCCAACCTCACAACTTACAGGGTTTAAAAGATCCGCTGCTAAAATCACGGTGCAAATACCATAGCACAGCTTCAGAGGTCTTGTAGCATGTTAACAAAAACCTGATGAAGCTGACAGTTTAACGTTCTGCCTGAGAAAGAGACAAGCTCAGCAACTAGCAAGATCTGAGATCTCGCCAAATAGTGAGACTGCATCAATGTATTACAACTGTTATAACTTGTTTATAACTGCTTATTAATTTATAAACTGTCTACAGCGTAATTAACAACCTGATTATGAATCATTTATAAACCTTTTATAAGTGTAGTCTTATTGTAAAGTGGTGCAGAAGTTGGAATATGTGAAAATGTAGAATATAAAAAATAAACTTTCCAGAGGGAGCACTTTGTAAATCTTCACACTTGTCTCTGAATGATGGAAGTGTGACGGGAGTGTAGGACCCTTTTCCCATTGTATCTTTTTCTAGCAGCATCCTGCTTCTCATTTACAGCCTTGCGCGCTTAATAGGGTCTGCAGAAGACTCGGCGCGTAAATGTCAACTGTCTTTTTGGGTCTCCGCGCGGGGGCTGCGCGTTCACAGTAAACCATCTGCTTCTGCACCTGACCTTTCCTTTAATTGCTCAAATTGAAATCAAATGAAACGCAGGCCTCCAAAGTCCCTTCTGTCCGGCAGCGATCGCCACGGAACAAATGTTATTCGCCGTGACAAAGCAGCTGGAGAATGTGAGGGATGGAGAGAAAAACAGATAGACAGACAGACAGACAGAAAGAGTGGGAGGGGGACGGGGAGGGGGGCCAGATGCTGCCCACCTGCCTGGACACCTGGACACCTGCCCAATCAGGTTGGATGCAGTTAAATGATTTGAGCCTCTCTCTCTCTCTCTCTCTCTCTGTCTCTCTCTCTCAAGCCATTTACACTCACATTTACCACACACACACACACACACACACACACACACACAATTAGGGCTGCATAATCTAAACAAAATAGATCCTATAGGTGATGGTCACATATTAAAATACAGTATTAAAACTATTTAAAATCTGACTTCAGCTCTAAAATCTGATGTACTCAGTCATGTTCAGAACACTGCGCTGTTAATGAAACAGTTTTGGAGGGGTGGGGCTTGAGGGGAAACACACGAACGTGAATTAAACCTAACTTAATCTAATTACCAGCGCGTTGCAACCACTATCATTAGTGACAGTCCTTAAGAGGCACAGTGTAAACAATGCTGCAGAGAAAACCAACATAATGTTGTTTTTCCCAAGACAGCCAAAAGCACGAGTTCTCCTGTCCAAACAGGGGTTTGAACCCCAGCCTCCAGAGGATAAGGCATCGCTCATGCTGCCTAATTGCCACCCGTCTTGTGGTTGCCTATTTAAGAGCTCCACAGAGCATTGCTCTTCAAAATAACCACATTACATAACCTAATGCTTTCTTAAAGAGCCCCAATCTTGTTTCTTTTTTTTTTTTTTTAATCTTTTCCCGGAGGTTGACTCATGACATTTGTCTGGTTTTATTTACCAAAAAAGTCATAGTTCATATGGTCCACATGGTCATTTTCTAACCTCTCTTCACCTCTCATTATGAAACAGGCTGTTTTTGACACTGTGAATTTAAAACTTAAGTTACTTCTGTTCTGAATGGTTGCCCTATAATGCCTATAGTGCAATAAGGCTGAAACACGTCTTATAACGTCAGTGTGAATGGACGGGGCTAAGCTAAACTGATGGATATATGTAAATGTGTTGGTTTTTGTGACATTCCAAGTTCAAAAGAGGCTGTTTTTGTAGCTTAATTTCCATATGAACGGCACCTTTTACAAATGAATGAAAATCTTTAGTGGTTATTGCTTATCAATCTCTTTTATGTCCAAAAAGTGAGTAAAGTTTAGTTTTCCTTGATATGGACTCTTTAAAGAGATTATCATTGTTTTATTGACAGGATTTCCAGTTTTTCAATGGAAGGTCGGAGTTGATGGAGGTGAAATCTCTACAGATGGCCGATACTGCATTAAAAGGGAACCCGAAAGCAATAAAACTCATAGAGCCCAAGCCAAATAACAGGTGCTGTTCCTGGGACTTGGCTGAGGCTCACCTCACTGAAACAGATCTGAGTTGCCATTCAAAACACATATTGTTCACACTGGTCAAGAGGTGATAAACGTAGATTGCGTTTGTGTATGTATGGTGATAAACACTTGTGTATGTCCATGTTCACCGACTGCTAGCTCTGTTTGCCTTTATGGAAAATAAATGTGTTGAAAGGAAAGGTGCTGGGGAATTATGGGAAATGTAGTGTCTATAGTGAAGTGAGGTTCAGTCATTATGTTTCTGTCGTGTAGTGATGTGCAGGAATAGACACCCCCCGGGGTCTGTTTCTGCACATTTTGTCCTTTAGTATAATGTAGTAGCAGGCGAGGAGGCTGGGCTGTAAACATGTAGTGAAGTTAGGTTGGTTTCAGAAAATAAATAAATAATATGGATTATAAAGAGTACTGTGCCCCATCTACATGTTGGGAAAAATTACGCCTGATCGTCTCTTCACTGTAGACACTACATTTCCCATAATTCCCTAATACCCTTCCTTTGAAATATGTGACAGCTGCTCTCAATACAGACCTAACAGTAGGTGGGCATGGACATGTGCAAGTGTTTAACACCATACATGTACAAACCGACGTCTATCTACATTCACCAGCGACTCAAATACAAAGTTATGCTGGCACTTATCCTAACGCTAACAAACTTTTAGCCCACCAAAAATACATATTAGGTCACATATTAGATGCTACGAATACACCAAATATGTTGTATTTTGGTTTCACATAAAATGATGAACTTAACTGCAAGCTTGTTCTTCTTGAGAGAGCATGAATTAATAATGCAAAAGAACAATCATGGCAAGTCAAGTCAAGTTTATTTATGTAGCCCATTATCATACACAAAGGTCATTCAGTGTGCTTTACAGGAACAGAATAAAAATATTAAGCATGTAAATCATAGGAAGTAAGAAAATTAAAATGAAAAGAATGCATATAAAATCAATAGATGAAGATTAAAAGTGCAATGCAAGTGCAGATATTTTAAAGATTGGTCAGATGACTGTAGTCTCAAATGAATTATTTGCATGTATGTGCATGGAATTTAAATTCAGATCAGGGAGAAGGAGTGGTCTTTAAAAAAGTTTTTCATGTTCTTAAAAAGAGCTTTTAAATGAGCCTGGTTGGAGTTTTCGGTCAGATAAGATGCAATGTTTTGTTTTTCGTGTAGACTGATTTCGATAGAGGTTGGGCTGTGCCTTATTTAATTCTTCACACCCCTTTACAACCATCAGGTCCCGTCCTCACACTCTGCTCCCCGGGTGCTGTGTTCCTGGCTGCCCGCTGCTTCACTTGGTGTATGGGTTAAATGGGTTAAATACGGAGAAAGAATTTCACACTGTTCACACATTGTGTGCTGTGGTGTGTTCATGTGTGACAAATGGACACTTTATTTGCCCTGATACATAACGTTGACATAATAATGCAATAAACATGTCATGGGCGATGTCATATGAAATGGGCGATGAGTTCTCATGAAAGATTATGTCCATTAATAATAAAATTGTCATGACAGATGCTACAATGTTCTATATATAGTTTATGTCATACGCTATTATTGCAGTAATGGTATCATGAAACTGTTATATGAATGGCACTCAACCCATTCGTTTTCCTGTATAGTGTTGATCATGGTAAAACAGTGGTAAATTTGTTCTTGTTTTTTTTTTTCTTTTTTTTTGTTTGTTTGTTTTTTTTGGTGGGGGGTACTTTTTGCCTCACAATGCCCTGCATGTACCTCCATGCCATGAATATGGTTTTTAAAAATATATTTTTGTCTAAAAACATAAAACCATGCCTCAGGCACCAGGCAACTTATTCCTAGCCATTGAATGTGAAAGCTTCCGTTGTTGTAGCTTTTAGACTGTGTGAACAAACATGATTTCATATCAAACCACTCTGAATGACTTTGTTTACATCTTAAGCATTTAATAAAGCAGAAATGCTCAAATTTAAGGCGGTGTTACTCACTGGGCCTAACAACACAAAATCACTGTAACGCCATCCCTTGAGTGACTCATTGCTTTATAATAAACCTTAAAAAAACACCAAAATAATTTTCATCTTGAACTGTAATTAGTCAGGATGCTCCCAGCACACAGTTTTGTGATTAGAGAAGAGGTTTTCAGCCTGTGGGGCCAGGGGGCTGATGGCCACCAAACCTCCAAACAATATAAAGATACTTTCCCAAACTGTCATGTCGCCCGTCTCTCGGTGATGGTACAAGGAGGGGCACACGCAGAATTTCCTACAGATTTACTCTTTTATTAAGCAAAGCAAGAGCGGCACAAGGGCCGTAACTTAAATACTCAAACAAAGGAGACATGAGCATACATAACGAACTCCGAACTGTGGTGGATGACGGTGGACCGACCCGGAGGTCCAACTCATACACTGCTAAATACTACTACCCCTTAACTCAAAACCCAATCAATACACAGACTCGCTTGTACTGATTACACCGGACAGCTGACACAGATTACATACTAACTCAAACCCGGTGTTCAGGCTGTCTAAATAAAGGTTCGTCCATCCAATACCCAAAAGCAGCCTCTAGCAGCCGCTGCCCAGGGATGTGACACAAACACAAATTTAAATATGACAAATACTGTTATTCTAATACTTTGCACTTTGTTGGCTTTAAGTAACTGGTTCATATAAAATGGACTGAAAAATGAAATCTAGTTATTTTGATCCAAAGAAAATTTTATTCCTATGAAAGCCAAATAACATGCACTGAAATATTTCAGTTTTGTTTCATCAACAACTAAATTTTATGTTAAGGTAACACAGAATCTTGTCCTGTATTCTATTGAAATGAATTGGAGATTATATGAAATTTAATTGCATTAATTTACATACTATGATGAATTTATTGAGTATGCGGAATTCATCATAGATAAATGGTTGAATAGAAAAATTGTTTCAGATATTTGTTGTTGTTTATTTTGTTCTGTGATTAACAAAGTTCAGTGAAACTGATACTGATAGCCAACACTTTGACCAATGTTTAATATTTGTTTGTATTAAAAACTATAAGGTCAGTCTTCTGGTGGGCTGCGGATGTTTTTGTGGTCGATTCTGTGGGTCACGGGTCACGGGTCGATTAGTAGTCCCAGGGTTAGAGAGCTCAGATATTACAGCCTTGTGCGAAATTAGTATTGAAAAGGCCTCTAATATAGTAATAATTAACAATCCCCATCTACTCCTCGACTCAACAAAGCAATACAGGCATGTGCATATTGACAATTCAGTTAGTTTATTAGTCAATACACACACACACACACACACACACACACACACACACACACACAGGTAATGCAATATGGTCATCCCCTCTCTCACACACACACATGGTTATCTTTCTTTTCTCTCTACATTTACGCTCTTAAAAAGGTCACAGAAAGGCTTCTTTGAGTGATGCCATAGAAGAACCATTTCAGTTCAATTAAGAATCTGTTTTTAAATGGGAGTGAGAATTTATGTGAGTGTTAACACCCTTTTAAAAGGCTTCTTTACCAATTTATGGGTTCCTCCAAGATGCTTAAGACATTATGTGGAGGTTCTTTACACTTTAAAAAGGTTCTTCACACACACATTTATTAAAAAATGGTTTCTTTAAGAGCTGTCCACTGAGAGGTTCTTTAAAGATACAAAAATGGTTCTTTATTGCATCATGCAAAGAACCCTTTCTGGCACCCTTAGTGATAGTTAGATAACATTTTACTGAAGGGCACCATTCATAAGCCTTTCATTATGCCTTTCATATAAACACCATGAAAGGTTTATTTGGGCTTACTTTACCAAGCACCAGTTGTTGGGGACAAAGAATACTGAGGTGAAACAGCATTTAGACTGAAAAAGCTGCTTGTTGGAAGCAGTTATAACTGTTTATGTAGGTTTATGTCAGTTGTAATGAAAGGCTTATGTAGGTGTCAGGTGGGCTTATGAATGCTGATCTCCAGTAAAGTGTTACAGATCGGTTTTTACATCGTTATATTCACACAGATACTTATGCCTGGAAGTAATCTTCTGTACATTCGTACACACACACCCAGACACACGCACACACACACACACACACACACACACACACAATCATACCTGTACTCACAGCCCACTCTCACCGCATGCACACATGGCTGTCGTAGTGAGAGGAAACAGGCAATTAAACCCCTGTGCTGTCTCACAGTATTAACTTTGTAATTAAAGTGTACAGTTCCACCATCTCTCACGGCTTCAAACAGACAGAGGTAAAACTACAAAGGCCGTTTCTGAATGTACTACATTATAGGTAGTAATTATAGGCTATATCTCCTCATATGTTAGATCTAGTTCAGTGTCTATAAATAATAAGACAATCACACAGTTTTTACTGTATTGCCTCTGCCCTCCTGCACATTGGATTGGGAATAATATAGTGAGGTTAAAGAGCATATCTGTTTTAAAGGGCTCATTTCATTATATACTTACACACACACATACACACACACACACACACACACAGACACACAGACACACACAGACACAGACACAGACACACACACACACATATATATATATATATATATACACTGACCAGCCACACCATTAAAGCCACTGAGAGATGAAGTGAATAACACTGATGATATGATTAAAGTGGCACCTGTCAAGTGGTCGGTTATTTTAGGCAACAAGTGAACAGTGAGTTCTTGAAGTTGACGTGTTGGAAGCAGGAAAAAATGGGCGAGCGTAAAGATCTGAGCAACTCTGACAAAGGCCAAATTGTGATGGCTGGACAACTGGGTCAAAACAATTCCAAAACTGCTCGCCTTATGGGGTGTTCCTGGTGTACAGTGGTTCAAACCGTGGATTTACAAGCCATCAGATATACAAAATGGCAGTTTTAACCAAGTTTTAAGTTTGACATATTTTTACATTTGTTTTAGCCACTCCCAACTTGTCAGAACAAAAATCCCACCTGAAAAGATCAAGAACACTA
Source organism: Brycinus macrolepidotus (assembly GCA_037974445.1). Taxonomy (NCBI): domain Eukaryota; kingdom Metazoa; phylum Chordata; class Actinopteri; order Characiformes; family Alestidae; genus Brycinus; species Brycinus macrolepidotus. The sequence continues at coordinate 956,367 of JBBPCZ010000136.1, read as the reverse complement.
TTTAGGTGGGTTCCTTAGTGGTACAGTTGTCTTGGCCCTATCTTTGGGAAATTGCGAGTTTGATCCCTGGCAACGCCGCTGCCATTCATAGCCAGGAGTCCAAAAGCCCTTTTCCAGCAATAGGGAACATTCATTCAGAGAATTTCAATCAAAAATAAAACAAAAACTAGTTCAGAACCTGAAAGTTGCTTCCCAGCTGGAACCAAAAGACAGCTATTTTTCCAGTGATAACCAGTGTAAATGGCATCAGTGGTCTTTTTTGGATGAAAATAAATAAGAAATGTGGGCGCTTTTTTTTTTATGGGCATTTGTGTGTGATGCCATTTTTAAAACTCTAGTAGCAGTTATTATATTACATGTTTTTTTTTAAATTACTTTGGTTCTATGAGACAAAGGAACACCAAGCTTGCATTCTAAGGGTTAATTGGGAGAAAATGTTAAAACAGGATATAGATGTAAATGTTTTAAATATTACGGTAAAGTAAAAAAAAACAAACAAACAAAACAGCATGTCCTCTGTGAGTTAAGCACAAGATGCAAACCTGTAACAAAGGCCATATTACAGTTTATTAAAGTCCAGGACAAAGTCCTATGGATAGAGAAGATTAAAATGTACATGTAGAGAAGATTAACATGAGTGATGGAGTGAGGAAAGTGTGGAGAAATCAAACAATTGTTCACAATCCAAAGCAGTAGAACCACTAACAGCAACAGATCGAATTGTGGAGTGAACAGAAACATCTATACTGTTCAGATCTGATCAAACTCTTTACAACTCAGTGGATGGAGCTTCACCTTGCAGCAGTTCGATGGCCTAATGACCCCAAACTCACTGCTAAAGCTACTGGAGTCTTGCAAGACCGAAAAGGTGAATGTTCTTGACTAGGCTGGTCAATCACTCAGCCTGAATCCCACTGAGCAGCTTTTCACCAACTGAAGATGAGACTGAATATAAAAAGCCTCTGAAACAAGCAGGAACTGAAAAGGTTTGCACTACAGGTTTGGCAGAACATTTATAACCACAATTTTGGCTCTCCAGTGTCCTAAAACACTGAAATAATTGGACATTTTGTGTTTCTTTAGTTCTGAGTATTGTATTAGGACTGCAAAAAACGTATATTTTTGATAGCTGATTAATCATGTGAACTGATTGTCAAATAATTGATTAATGATGAATGTGAAAAGCTGGGACAAAAACTGGCTTTTTTAAAAAGGTATTAATAAATTAATGTGGAATAATAAATGTAGTAATTTTGTGTTACTTTAATGGCTGCTCTAAATTGGAGGTAAAAACTTTTTGATGGTAATTTTTCATGTAAAACGTTTACAGAATGAGCTGCACTTTAGCTAACAGGCCCATGCTATGTAGCGAGCTAATGCATGTAACATTGTGACAGGACAGGCATAGAGAATTCAGCGCTGGTTTTAACCTCACTAACATCACTTTTATTAGATGTAAACATAAACATACAGTTCTTTTCCTACCGTACTGAGGAACAGAGGCGTCAGAATGTGATATGGTCACTGCTACATCCAACACCAGCCGTTCTTTAATAAAACAGGAAGCCAAAGTTAGGGCGAGGAGGCTAAAAGACTTGTGGAAGGCTCTTGTCGAGTCTTGGTGTTCTGGTGCACGAGTAGGTTGTTTTGTCTACTCACTCACTTGTTTTCTGTAACCGCTTATACCACACTAGGGTCGTGGGTACCCAGAGCCTATCCCGGGGTCTACAGGCGCGAGGCAGGGACTTACACTGGGCGGGGCGCCAGCCCACCACAGGGCGCACACACACACACACACACACTATTCACTCACACACTCACCTACGGTCAATTCAGAATCCCCAATTCACCTGATGCGCATGTCTCTGGACTGTGGGAGAAACCCGGAGATCCTGGAGGAAACCCACACCACCACGAGGAGAACATGCAAACTCCACACACACAAGATCAGGACCCCGATTCGAACCCCCAACCTTGGAGGTGCCACCATGGGGCCTGTTTTGTCTATGTATATATATTTTGGTACCATTTCCGATAGGAAGGCCAGCTGCATTTCTCCATGCTTGGAGTTATCTTCCCGGGGCAAATTTGTCTGGTTTGCTTTTGTACATATTGATGCCAATTCCTACATGGACTATGGACTGACCTGGACTCTTAACTACAATAAGCAGAAAGGAAGGCCAGACAGTTAAAGGCTGTACATCTGTTTGTGTGTGTGTGTGTGTTGTTGGGGGGGGGGGGGGGGGTTCGTGTATGTGTGTGAGAGATTGTAAGTCACTTGGTGTTTTGATAAAAGGTAAAAAGCAAAACTGGTGGGTCTGGTGGCTTGTTCTCTTCTCTTTAGAATTTGTTAATGACTTGATGCTGTTATAGTTAGTTTGAGGTTTGTTACACGCCCATGACTCGGGCTGCGTCCCAGTTGTTGAATGAAGCTTCCTTTCTGATCTGTGTGCCCTGATTTCTCCTGATCTGTAGCCCCTGGTCTCCTAAGTGTATTGATAGAGCTGAGTAGCATGTGGATCCCTAGGCCTACCAGATCAGTCAACATCAAGGAAAGTGGGCAGGAAAGGAAGTTTTATTCAACTATTTGGATGCAGCCACAGACCCCACCAACAACATAGCAGGTTTTGGTCAGCATGGCTTTATGGTTAGTGTTAAATCACTGCCTGTGGGTTGGTCATGCTTTTGCCAGAGGATTTTTGCTTTTTTAAGGAATCAAGGAGTAAAACCCTCATTTTACAAAAATACCCCTGTACACATGGACTAGGCTTTAGAACAATCTGTTTCCAGTTGGTGATGTAATGTGGTGAGCTTTAGTGCTTTAGTGCTCATTCTGACACATCACTTACAGCATTAATTGTGGTTTACAGAGGTTTACTGACCATTCTGCAGCTCCAGAATCAACACAAGGCCCCTTCAAGGTAATCTTCTCCCACAGAAAGAGAGATCAGACCTGCGTAGGTTGCGTAGGATCGACTTCATCCTTCAGTTTAAGAAAATGCTTTTTGGGCTTCTATGTGGTTCGTTTTCTTTCACTATCGTAGTTGATTTTAAAAGAAAAATCAACAATTTTCAAACATATATATTCCACATCATGTACTCTACATCATATAACATTTTTCTCCTGGTTCTGCTCCCAAATATGCAGCAGTTCATAAAATTAGCATAGGATTTTTGAATAAAAACCTTTTCATACATGAAGCAGCTCAAACTGCTGCATAGAATGGTAATACATTGTAATTTTGAACAGAGGCTAAAAAAATCTTGACTATCTAACTGGAAAAAGCAACAATTTTACTTGTTCTGTAATTGGGTGAGAGTATTTGCAAAAGGCCAATTTCTGTAGGTCTAAGATTTTATAATATAAACAGGATGACCTTCAGTGAGATTTACCAGTGTTAGACCATTTAGAACTTTAACAACCAGGAAAGAGCTTTAAAATCCATCTTAAAAGTAACCAGGGTTCTAAACATGAGTGATGTTTAGCCTTTCTTGCTTTTCATTAAGATCCATGAAACTTCATTTTGTTAAACTTTTTTGTTCACTATTCACAGGTATACCAACACACATAATTCTGGAAATAACTCTAAAATAGATTACATGGACATAGTACTTGTATAGTTGCTCTGTAAATACACGATGAATAGTTTGTATCTCTCATGCATATCAAATATCTACAGACACTGAAGCAGATGTGCAGGATATTGTCCATTCTGAGTACATTCTAGGTGTAACAGTGGAGGTGAGGAGGCAGGATAAAAGTGCAGGTTTGATTCTTTGTTGTAGTCCAAATTTTGAAGAAAGCTGGCAGACACATTTGATGATATGAAAACTAAACTAAAACTTAAACAAACTGAAACAAACTAGGCCAAGCAAAAGAAACGGAGCAAAACCACAAAATCAGAGCTACATATACACAGGGAGCACCTGGGATTAGTGACGAGAGGGCTGGGCTACAGACTAAACACAGCTGGAGAAGGATAACAAAGGGGCAGGACCAAAGAGGGTGCACAACCAAACATCAACAAAAGCACATGGGACTTGGATGACGGATTACACTGGGGCAAGAACAGAAAAGGGCAGAGATAGATCAGGAAAACAAAGATAGTATTTAAGACTGTTTTGACCAGAGTTTAGCTTAGACTTGTTTTTCAGTTCCCAAATACACCAGCGAGCAGTTCGTGTCGCACTAAAACACACTTTGAAATGAAATCTCTCAAAGCAAAGCCAAGGCCACTGCTCACAAATTACATTACAGCGGAACACCAAACTGTAATGAAATTCACATCATGTCATTACTGTCCCTTGTTTTTTTCCAAAGAGACTTGTTTGGTAATGCTTTTGCTTTAAAAAAAAAAAAAAAAAAAAAGCAAAGCTAGAGGGTCATCCTAGGCCACTGTGGAGGAGTGCACACAACAGCATGGTTATGAAGAGCCCTGTTATAGCTGATCACTCTCACCCTGGACATCATCTCTTCCACACCTTCAGGGCCATTATAGCCTGCACAACTAGCCATGCTAACACCTTCCCCTCCCAGAGTTGTGTCCCTCATTAACTGCAGTGGACATCCTACATTGTAAACCAAACCTTGCGAGTCCACTTACTTTGGCCCACGGGTCAAAGGCCAGTTCTAAGTATAGTCGACCTTGGCCTCACATGGCTAGATATGATATCATGACAAGGACATCTGGGGAAAATGAGGGCTAAAAATGTGGTCAGGAAAGTAAAGTTATTAGGGTAGAACAAGTTTCTGTCGTTAGCTGATTGATGTAATCCACATTAGCAGGGCTGCAAAACACTCCAAACATGTAGAGATGAGGCGTGTGTGGAGAACACTTTACATGCAGTCATTTCCCTTGCAAGAGAAAAACATATCAGTTAACCCTTAGAACCCTTAGAGACTTTTAGTAAAATCTGATTTCAACAAATATAAACGGTGTAAATCAGTGTAGAACCGGTGTTTGTTCTCCTACACGCTCGCCGTTTGCTGCTCTTTCTCTCGGCGCGCCGCCGCTCGGCCGCTCTCCGGAGCCCCTCCCTCTGTGGGTTTTTCCCACCCACTTGTGGGCGGAGACTATCCTGAAAGTTCTCCTGGCTTCAAAGATCTATTTTTTTTGTTTGTTTCTAAAACCTAAAACAAAAGAAATTTGTTTTTTTTTCTTTATGGGCATTTGCGTGTGACACCATTTTTAAAATTACATGTTTTTAAAATTACAAAAACTTTGTTTGGTGTTCCTATGTCACATAGAACCAAAGCTCAGCATGACATCTGAATTTACCATTTGTTGCACTTCTAGCACGGATCCATGCTGCATGTGTTCTAATGGTTAAAACAGGCTCTACTTTAGCTTTAGCAGATATCTCTGGGGTAGTGATGAAAGCTGATGATTGGTTACCAGTGGCTGTATATGTTCTGCTGTTTACACTGGGATGATACAACTGGAATAATTGGATTGGATTCAAACCAAACTAATGCATATGCGTTCAAACCAAACAGTTGTACTCTGGATGCTGAGAAGTCATGAATTAGAGGAATTTGGGGGTCCATTTTAGAGGGGACATGTTTGTCTATTTGTCACAGATTTGGCCTGAGTCCAGCACCAAATGTTTGACAGGCTGTGCAAAAGTTCCAGCATTCTTGATATTTCATGCTTTGTTGTTTTCCCATAAGCTAAGCTCAGCAAACAAGTAGAGACTGTGCTCTGAAATTTGCAGAACAAATTACATTAAGAGTGTAGGACATAAAAGTGTATTCTCTGTAGAGGATGTCACTGTAAAAGTAGTTTTCATAGTGTAACACTGACTTGCCGCATCCCGTATTAAGTTTATATTAATTTCTGTTCTTACACTTGACTTTCTGCCCAGATTTAGATTGTTTATTTAAGCAGTAAATGAGGAAGTGAGCCCTGCAGTGTACTGATGATCTGTCCAGGGTGTTTCTCCACTTTTAACCCTACAACCCCTGGGATAGGCTCCAGCACCCCCTGCAACCCTACATCGGATAAACTGCTTGCATAATGAATGAATTAGTTAATGGGGAAGTGATGTGTTTTCATGGGCAGATGTGGCTTGGAATCTCTTACTAAACACAATACACCCACCTATCTAGACACCGTTCTGCCCAGAAGGTACCAGTAGGTTCACACTGCAGGTGAAAATCAAAAGCTGAAGATAAGTCAACAGGACTAGTTGACCCTTGTGCCTTGAAAAGTACTTCTTTACACAATCATGCCAGGCCCCCAAGACTTATGGTGTTTTTCCTCTGGCACAAGGAACCGTACAGTACTGCAAACGAATGTTTTGCCATTACAAATAAAGCGACCCGAACCCGAGCCGAACCTGAGCTGCTTGACGGCAGAGCTGAAAGTGGGCCGCAGCCAAGCTAACTGCGTCACTGCTTTCTGATTGGTCGAAATGTTTCATCACAACAGAAAAAGAGGCCACAGTTTATTTACTGTCTGCACAAAAAACAACAACGGAGACACAAACTAACAACTGGGAAGTCGATGGAGTGTTTGGGCTGAAGATAAATTTCAGTGGGAGTTTTATATGATGCTAACAAATTTATATTTGTTAGTCTTTGTAAGAAACGTGAAGGTGATCCAGGACTTCACTAACAAGTTATCTGGGTTGGGTTTTCATCACAAAAAAACTTCCTGCTGGTTCGACTCCATGGACGCGGTTTTGGGACGACCGGCCATAAACTGTGAGGAGAGAATCGAGTCAGAAACTCCGTTACCGGACTGAGATACACTGGAACATCAGAACCTGATACAACTTCAGTACCATCACAGTACAGTTTAGGTACAGCACCTTTCCTGTATACCGATGGAAAAGTGCCTTAAGGTGACCCAGGCAGCTGACTTGTGCGGCACCTATCGAGTCCTGATTTGAGTGTTGGATTAGTGCACAGTTCTGCTTACAGCCGTGTTACACTGTGAAGAAACTCTGAACTGGTAAACACAAACCCCCCACCCCCGCCCCGACTCTCCTCCACATCAGGAGCACTCTGAGCTTAGTCACCTCTGAGAAGATTGAATGACCGTATGTTTACCTAAAAATAGCTTGTTTGTTTGTGCTGTGATTTTGTTTTGATCGAGACTGCAGAGAGCAGTGACTTCATATTTGTGAGTCATGTGACCAGCGTGGGCCTTTATATGCTGAAGTGTTTTCTACATGATGTAATGCGAGTTAGCTAATAAAGTTGTAATGGATCACACAAACACATACACACACACACACACACACACACACACACAAAACACAATTCAGTTCACTGTCCTTGTTCATCTCAAGCAATCCTTTTTTATAATTAACTAAATAAATTATACACCCATGTTAAATAAAATCACACAAGAGTACAATTCTTTTCATGATAAACTAGATCATCCTGCACATATTCACATATTCACACATTTCACCTCAGCTCTTTTATATTTACAGTCAGGTCTACAATAATTGGCACCCTTTGTAAAGGTGAGTAAAAGAAGGTGCTAAAAATGTCTTTGTGACTGATTAGCTCAGTCAAATAATACGACAAAATGTGAGACAGTCTCATTGTTAATTCAAGCAAATTGGCAAATTTAGTGAATCAAAAACCCTTTTCAGAATCTGCACATATTTCCTTAACCTATCCAAGAGTGCCAATAATTATGAAACATAGTGCATAGTGTGTGCATGTGTGAGCTCTGTTTCATCCCATCAGAAACTGAATCAGGAGTGAAGCTGCTGGAATAC